>VZRZ01001321.1:823070-904731 GCA_013398175.1 Climacteris rufus
AAAAGGAAAAAAAAAAGGAAAAAAAACTGGCTGAAAAGGCAAGGGGAAGAAAAAAACAGAGGGAAAAAAAAAACCTCTCCTTCTCTTCACTGTGCCGACCTTGTCCACTGCAGCTGGGAAGAAGAAGAATCCTGGGGGAGTCACCTTATTTTATGTACAGTCTGTTGGGAGGAACTCCGTTGTCTCCTGTGTAGGAACATAGCCCTGTACTGAAAAAGTTCGCTGATGATAGGAATACACGACAGTGGGAATATGATACTGTCACCCCAGGACAACATTAAAATTAAACAAAGATGTTTAACCTTCCCTTCATCTCTACTGTTAAGATATATAGGTCTGGTACTGGGAAAGACATCTGAAAATGTAAACTTTATCAAAATACAGTAACTCAAATACCATAGAGAGTTATCAAATGTGTGGGTTGTTCACATATCTAATCTACCCTTAGATTTGCTGACACTAAAGCATTACAGGCCTCCTGTTAGTACTGTGCTCTGGCTGCCCTCACTGATACCACCCGAGAGTTAATGACTGCACATTTTTACATGATGGTAAAGATTTTTGCACTCACCTCGGCAGGTATTGCTGCTTACAAGACTTGCCCCTCCACTGCAGGACTGGGGGAGTTCCTTTGGACATACCATTTACACACCATCACATACCTTCTAGTCAGAAAATAGGCCACCTGATTTGTTTGTTGAATAAGTAAACAACTGCACAGTCAAAGGCCATAAGCATCACTGCAAGTGTGGATGAGAGGTGTAGAGCCAGAAAACTGGTCTTGTCCACTGAAGAGTCAGAATTTAGACTCGAGTCACAAGATACTTACATACCAATCTTCATTGAAAAAAAACAAACAACACAACCGTGCATTTATACTAATGGAGTAGTACAGGTAAAACCTAAATGCAATTTCTATAGATGCATGATAGATCTCGGCTCAAGTCTAAGCCTGATTGTGTAAGACCTACTGAGAAGAAACTCAGATTGTCTCAGCTCTATACATATTTCAGAATACTCAGGCTGCTACAAAAATGAATCTTAATGTCCAAAGAAGTGTGAGTAGAAGCTGTGCTGTGAAAATGTTGTTATCATAGGTTGGAACTGACATTTGTAACAGCAGTAAAGCAATTGTTGGAGCTTAATAGCATGATGCATTGTTGATTACTGCTGTGTACACATCATCCAAGATAGCCTCCACTATCAGTTGGTATCATCCAATCTAGGTTAGCAGTCAAGAGACAGTGATGTGTCAAATTGTCACAGTTAAAAATAATTCTGTGAAACTTTGAGCAGTACACAGCTTGTCAAGAATACTTAATTGAGTTAAAGCACTTCAGCCACTGATCCTTGTGATATCATAGCGACATAACAGGCTACAACACATGACAGTACAAATTATAAAGAGTCTTAAATGATAGGTAAGTAATTGGAATTACAAGAGTGGAAGTGGATCAGGGGATGCTGGGAGTGCTACAATAAACCATAAATGCGATGCTCTGATAGGATCACATCTACTTGCATTCTTGATGTTCACAGTTCCTTTTATGCACTGAGGAGATGCAAATAAAATTACAAGTTCAAAATGAGCCAATTTTCTTTGCTCCTCTAAAATTTGAATTCACACTGGTGTAATTTCTGTCTGGTGCCAATTTTCACTTTACCACAGATATTTTAGTGCATCTTATTTCTATGTTTCCTTTTTAATGAGACATATATCGCACAGTGGTAAACTGTGTATTGACATTGTTTTTCAGGTTTTATTCAGCTTTTGAAAAAAAAAAATCTGATTTGCCCTGGCTTGCTTTTGTATTGCTGCTGTTTGTTAATTCTCCATAGGGCTAACTGAAATGCTGTGACTTGTCACATCCAGCTGTAGAGGAGGTTATTCCTGGGTTGCATTTACTCTGAAAGGCATTTTCGAGACCAGAAAACAAGTATCGTCATGTGAGTCAATGCTTCTCTGTAAGGTAGGAAGGAAAATAAAAAGAGTCTGAAAAATTATACTGAAATATATAGGAGTCCAAAGGACACCAGGCACACATCTGGTGGGAGGAAACAGTTCCTAAACTAATTTTATTATCAGCTTCTGCAATTTGTGGTAAGCTACTATTAATTTAATTCAATTCAAAGTCATTAATTTACTGACAACTTGGTCCAGCCCATACATGGAGACATATCACCTGGTGTGTGGTGTAGGTCATTAGCATCTGCATATCCAGACATATGACCTGGATATTTAAATCCTCAAAGCTAGAGATTCTTCCTGAATTGCTGATAAACCAAGGCACTTGGCAAAGCAGCCTCAAGAAACTGCTGTTTGTGGTTTTTACCTCCCTGGATTTAAAATGCTTTTCTAACCATGGGAAATTGAGTCTTGAATAACTGTACTCTTTTAGGACGAGTGTCTTCTGGAGCACAGATAGATAATATGGGAAATTTCCCTATCACCAGTGCCTGCTCTTATTTTAAGAAAACAAATGATGAGTTCTGTAAATATGCCACCTTTCAGTAATATTAAAGACAAATACAGTTATGTCTGCTTTCCAGTTGCCAACAAAGCACTGTTAGTTGCTTCCATTTCACCCACAATGTAAAAAAAAAGAACAAAAAAAACAAATAAACTTGAAATTTCTGTGTTGTACCAAAGAGTTTCTCACCTTCCAACTCAATGAGCTGACAACCCATCTGGGCACTTTTTTAGAGCCTTCTATTGGAGGCCTTGTAATTCTTTCTCGTCTTCAAAAAAAAAAGATTTTTCCTTTCATTTACTCTGAGTTTCCTAAGTCCAAAACTGAAATCTTATTTTCTGGTGTAAGAAGAGATTTTTAATAGCACACACACACCCACACACACCATAGGTTGCGATTCTCTCTACTTCTGTAGCTGGGCTCAGTTTAAAGTAGTAGTTCTTTTGATCTTTGAACAAGCTGTCTTCCTGGAACAGCTGCATTTTTCTGTTTCCAGACTATCAAGTAGAATCAGGATGTACATCAATTGCACTTATTCCCAGGTTAGCTGTTCTCTAGCATAAGCCAAAGAAAAAGAAAAAATGAAGTATAATAAGTAACATAAAGGTAAGAGGATTTTTCTATTGGGTTTTATTTTTAGTGTGCATATAGTCACCTTTTGTGATGACTGAAAAGCACAGAGTATTTATCTGGACCAACATCTGTCCTCATGACATCATAGATTATATTTTTCATTTGTTTTCCTCTAAAAAAGACTTTTCTTATATGAATAAATTGCTTAGCACAAAAATACAACAGTTTTTTGAGATACAGTTTATTGTTTCCCTGTCATTTGCACTTTGCTTTGATTTCATTAACCCATAAGGAAATATCTGCAAACTGAAAAATAATTGCATGCACGTTTGACTGTTAACAATGATTTTATTCTAGTTCTTGTGCTTTTAAATACAGTATGATCATCATGCCTAAAAACATTCCTTCTGTCATTTTTTCTAATAGGCTTTCAGTAGTGGTGCCTACCACAATTTTTCATTCACAGCCTGCTAACACTCAGAAAAATCACTGTCAGATTTCACTCCTGTTTTTTTTCAGTGTGTTACTCTCAGAGATAAATGAATATGAATCATGTTGATAAATTACTATTTTTCTCATTCCAAGCAAAAAGGTCGAAGGCACTCTCGACCTTCTCTCAATAGAAGTTCAGAGAGGAAATAATCTGCGATAACAAATTGTGAACAGATGTTGATGAAGGAAACAAGTCATCATATCAGCACTTAAATCAGTGATAGCTGGTTTATAGTGGAGGAAAACAAGAGAAGACATGCCAAATATCAGGGACAGAAAGACATATATTGCCTTCGTAAAATCTTGTGATCACAAGGGTACTTAAGTACTCTTTAAATGTAATTCAACATCTTAGACAATACTGTAGGATTATATCAATATATGCTACGTTTTTGTATTCACATTCAGTTTCTTCCCTCTAAACTTAATTTGTATCTCTATCCTCAGTTTTTTAATATTTTTGGTTTTTATCTTTTTATCAGGTGTAGATGAAAGCAACAAAAAAAGAAATAGCTACTGAATAATTACAGGTGTAATGAAAAAATTGTATTATTATTTGCAAAAAAAAAATACACAAGTTGAAATCACATGAAAAATTTTTTGGTTGGTTGGTTGGTTGGTTTGGGGTTTTTCGGTTTTGGTTTTTTGTTTTTTTTTTTTTTGAAAAGCAGTAGGATTTAAATTTCTTTCTGAGATGAAACTAAATTAGATAAGAACAATGTTGCCATATGCAGACAGTTCATCTGTACCAGAATAAGAAATATCAGATACATATTCAAACTATCACAGTCCTGAAAAACAGCTTTATATGAACTGTTTTAACAGATCTTGAATAACTTTGAAAAATCTGGTGTGAGTTTAAAAATATTACTTTATTTTCAAATACATTTGTAATCACTGCTATACTTTATTAACATTTATTGTATTCATTTTGAAAATAAATGCAAGGTGCTGTAAAACTTCCAACAAAGGTTTGCCTCAGTGTACAAAAGGACAGTCACTAGGGGACAATTCAAGACTATGTTTGCTACAGCACATTCCGAAATTCACAGGCATTTGATTTTTCAGGTTCCCATCAGCACCAAGAGAAAGGAAGGGAAAATATTTTGTTTCACTCATAATTTTCCTTATTACTGAAATTAAAATACTGTCTATACAAAATAACAAAACTTTTTTAGAAAATAATTAACTGAAACTAATTCAATGAGCCTCACATGAACTGGCCAATAGTTTCAATCAGCAAATAAAGCATGAGAATGAAAACGCTTCTGAGCATTACCTATCCCAACATAGCTAACAATTTTTCCTAGTGCTACTGGAACAACTACACCATCTGTTGATGGAAAGTCACAAGATTATTTTAACTCTGAGGTGCTTGAAATAATTTCATGGAGTAATAAACCCAGCACAACACGGAAGCATCACTGATCTCTCCGATGTTTGCACAAGTGACACAGGAACAGTCATGGGGATGGAAGTCAGTCTTGTACTGTGCCTTTAAGGTTAGAACAATCTGTTTAAATGTAAACTATTTCAAAGCATAAAGTTGAAGTATTTTTTATCAAAAAAAGTATTTTTATCAAAAAAGGATCAAAAAGATAATAAAGTTCTGTGGGATTCAGTATCATTCAAGGCTAAATGAATTCTTTGTTTATTTCCCAGTAAAGAACAACCGTCTCTCACAATTAAGTTAGATTTTCAACACATTCAAGACATGTTGAGGACCCAGAACTTTGATTTGAGCCTTAACCAAATTACAACTGCTGAAGTGTATCAGGATGACTGCAGGCTCACTCAGCTACAATTTGACACCAGTTCTTGAGCGCCAGCGACAAGCAAAAAAAGAGAAAGAATTGCATGTTCTTAAGCCACATATTACAGAATACTGTTTATTGGTGAACAGATTTAAATACCCATATTCTATCTGTGCCAGGCTCAAATCCTGCTGTAAAGGTAATGCTGTCCATACTTTGCTGTGCTGGGGAATAGTGTGTCTTAGAAATGAAGCATTTCAATAAGTCTATAGAAACCTCTAAAGCAATCAGTTTTCTTTTTTCCTAATAGAGTAGATTTGCAGTTGCCATCAGTGAGTCTGATAAACTACAACAACCAGTGACTCAATGAATTATTATGCAATTTATTCCATGAAACCATTTTGAAGTACAAATATGAATTCTGCAGTCAACAACAAGCAAACAACAACAAAAAGAAACATGAATTTCTGTTACTGCTGCTTTCACTATTACGGCTATTTTCGTAGAACCAGCTCTGTCAGTTAGATCTACAAAGAGCTTAATCATCTAAAAGAGGGCTTTGGCAGAGTAGGGCTATTCCTGTTTGGTTAGTGAGATTCAGACTATATCAATGAAATGTAAAATCCCTTTACAGACAGTGTGGAGAAGGCTCAGAGGTGATTCAGAGCATCAGTCAGATATCCACTGTTAAACAGCACAATTAACTATTAGCTGCATTTTCTCTGCTAGTGTGCAAAGACATCTCACCCTGTAAGTGCCTGGAGTCTACATTTGCCCGAGCTTTTGCCAGTAGACTTGAGGGTTGGCTCAGAAGTATCAGTCTTCCTTGTCACTGAGCATTAGGTAATTGTATTTAATCTGTGTCCCCAGTGTCTGTTTTTGCAGTTACAGTTAAGTGCAGGTGATGTCTGGATGTGAAACATGGCTCTGATGATCTACTGACCCCACAGTGCCCGTTCTGGGCACTTACGAGCCACACAGCTGAGGAACACATATAAGGGCTGAAAACTGACACTGCAAAGAGAAAATGGTGTGTTTGTTTCTGACTTCACAGTTCCAGCACTTACTGAAGCTGGAGGCAAGAAGGTTGCAATGAGTTTGATGGCACTTATGATAGAACCACAAGGTGTGAGATCAGACCCAACTAGAATCCAGGACCAGACCCTGCACTAGACACAGCAGCTGATTTCAGATCAAGGACCAGAACCCAGGACTCTTCCCTCTCCCAGCTGCTTAGAAGATCATTGTTTCAGAAGTGAGCACTAGGAAGGAAAATGGGAATAAACTCATTGTCTAGTTTTACTATGGCAGCAAATCTTAGGTTTAAATTGCAATGAGGAAAATACAGAAGCAGCACAGTTCTGTGCTGAACATAGACATAGGGAATTTCTGACATGGATCAACAAGGTAATCAAAGAATTGCTGCCAGGAGAGGTTTCTAAAACATTTTTCTCTCCCCCAGCAAAAGATCTGTCAGGAACATCATATAGATAGAGCTAACTGGGCCCTGATGTTGAAAGAGTTAGTAAATGTGCTTCCCTCCCTTCTTTCATGAGATCCCAATTGTTCTTTAAAATTGGATTATAAAACAGAGAGGTTCAATCCAGGAGGTAATTCTTCACATATACACCCATGTGAAAGAAAAGAAAACTTATGTGATTAGATGAGAAAAAGTTGTACATCATCCCATCAGATGGAACAGAGAAGGGTTTAATACAATGGTTTTCATCCTTTTTCTTAGACTGGCCCTGAGTTTCTATTATTGCTTCACTGGGCAATTTCTGCAGGCTCCTGATGTTGGCTTTCCTTTCCACACTATTTTAGGACACAGTATATCACCTTCAGGACAGTCAGCACTGGGATCTGGGCAGTGGAGAGGTGAAGACACATAATGGAGCATCATCAGCCTGAGTTTTTTCTGCCTGCTTTCTGTCTTCCATTAATTCACCATTGATTGGGGGCTGGGATGTGGGTTAGCAGACCACGGGAGACCAAGACAACTGAGGTGATACATAGAGTGGATTTGTTTGTACTCATTTCATGAACATAATCTTACTTGAGTTGAAGAGACAGAAGTAGCACTGAAGGGCTACTGAATGGAGCATAATCCACTTTGCAGCATTCCCCCTTGACCTGCAGTGTTGACTTGCATTAAAGAAAATATAAAGAAAAGCATTGGAAGCCATAATAGAGACAGATTTGCTACTAACACCTGTCCTCATGTTGCCAAACCTCACTAGTTGACAAACCTCTTCTAGAAAAAAATTACTGCTGAGGACAATGTAGAGTCAGGAGCAGAAATGTTTAGAGCTATTAAGGGAAAATGATACAAGTATCTAGTCTGGAATTAAAGAAGGGAAGAGAAATTCTCACCTTTCAAAGGAATATGTTGTCACTCACCAGGCTCTTCACAAAGTAGCCTGCCTGTTCCCACAGGGAGGGAGTAACCCTCACGTGTATTAAAAAGGGGGCTGAAGCTCCCTACAACTGAAATTGTACTGACTTAATCTAGAGCAAATCCTACATTAAGCAGTGCCTGCAGTGAAAAGTCTAGGATCCCAGGTTCTTGATGCATGCTACAACCACCAACTCCAATCCTGACAATCCCCAAATCAGCTAAAAATATGTAAGGCACCATGACATCCTTCTGTCCTTTCTCTCCTCATGGCTAGTGAACCCCCACCTGAGAGGTAGAAAACATAGGAGAATAACTGTATGGTTATATTCTGGCATAAATTAGTTATTACTGTGTTTGGGTTACTTTCTGAAGGGAAAAATTTCATCTTCCCCATTATTCAAAATTAGGGGTTCTAAAGGAAACAAGTGCTTGTTGTGATACATTTGAGACAGGTTCTAGGGAAAAGCTGTCAAGAGTACGGATGTGGGACATGTCCCATGCTAAAAAGAAGAGATGATGGTGCTGCAGTGTAGCTAGCAAAACGAAATGGCATTTTGGCAATTGGATTCAGTGTGTAGCATATGCACTTAAAGACGTCATGACCTTCTTCCTCCATGTTCACACATATGCACAAAAACTGCAACATGGCCCATTTATTTTGAAACACTGCTGCAGTTGACACTAATTCCAACTGCAGTGAAGCAATGTTAAGTAATAGAGTGTTGGGTTGGAATGTACGACACAGAAAATATGTCCAAGGGATTTACATATATATAACTCCTCTATATTCCCTAAAACACTCTTCCCTAAAGGCTCTTATTCACTAAATTGCTTGTTTGGGTTTTGTGCAGCACAGACATTCAAAAAACCCCAACACTGCTAGCATGTTTATCAAGTAGGGTGGCCAGATGTTCAAAAACACTGGCAAAGACTAAGGTTAAATATCTCCCTCAGGGGTTCCTCTTCTGAAAATATTTTATGACTGTAAGTTATTCTGGAAAGTATTGAATTGCCTTTTTCTGTTGCCTTCCCACAGCATCACACAAAGCACTGGGGACAGGCAGAATGACAAATAGGGAAATATCAAGAAAGCGTTGTTCATTATATTTCAGAAGCACCCTATCATTTCTATTAACATAAAAGACTAGAACCCAGAACAGAAGATAAAAATTAGTTTAAAACACAGTATTGAGTTATGACATAAACTGTCTCTTAAACTCAATGCCTCAGTTATGAAGTTCAGTTTAATGAGGTTTAGCCTAAGTTAAAAAAAAAGCTAATGTGAACAAGCACAAATTATTTCAGATATCCCATTACAAACTCAGAAAAAAAATCCAGTAGTTTTTTGAAAAATTAGAAATCTTGTTTAGTTTTGGAGCTTTTTTGGTAATTTGGTGGCTAGTTATGCATTTTCTGTCTTCATATATGTCTTTTGTATACATCTATACTCTCTCTGTGATTATTTACGTGACTATTTTCACAATTAGGCAGATGTTTGTTTGATTGATTGTTTTGGTGTGGCAGAAATTGATTGTTTGTAAGATGATTGTTTTGGTGTGGCAGAAACTTTTTGGCTGCAAGTAGTTTTAGCCATGGTGAAATAGCCATCCATTAGGAAATTCCTGGCATTTTACCTCTAAAATATTTCCAAAATTATTTTACTAGAAAAGAGGTTGGTGTCCTTTTAATTATTATTTTAATTTTAACTCGTGTGCTTTGGAGTTTCTTCCAGGAACTTATTTGCTGTCATAATTAAGAAATGTGTTAAACCTCTGTCAATTAGCCTAATTGATGTATAAACCTGATTGGGTCCTGAGAGAGATGAATTTTCCCATCTGAAAAACAGCTTAGCATAAAAAAAAAAGGGAAGAAACCAAAACATGCAAGACTGCCAAGAAAAAAACTTGTAATGCTTTGAGACAAGGTGAAAGAAAAACTTAGGTGTTACAGCAGGCTACCGTGTAGGTGTTATAAAAATAGGTCAAGTGTTTTCAAAATGCTTTGCTTTTAGTGCAAAATGTAAAGCCTTTAAAAGTAAGAGTTGAAATGAGGAAGAGATGCTGTTGAGAGAAAAGATTTATCAGGAAATAATACCAGAATGTGGAAAGGACAGGGACTGTAAAAGGCAGTAGTTAACAGGCCAGAGAAGTGACTTTATTTTTGTTTCTTCTTCCTTCTGGAAATGCCTATTGCAGAATACAATGAGCACAGAGTGCACGGGGGTGTGATGACAGAGGCCTCTGCCATATGATGCTATCGGCAGAACTGGGTGTTAATGGGTAAAAACACAGGTGATGGTGAGCACACAAAGCTCGAACCTGAATGAGAAAATCTGCTGCTAACTCCTGTGTGCACATGTGCAGTGAAAAACCTGGCCAAGTAGTGGGATCAACTGCCAAATTGTTTCTAAAATATGCCAAGTTTTCCCTAAGAAAACCTTCTTTTCATTCAGGTCTGATGAATTAAATATTGGCCAGAAGCCAAATACTAAGTTCAAATTTAGCTTGTAGAAAAGTTTTATTTGTACCTAAAATTGCACAGAAATACAGCCTCAGACTCAGGATTGGAGCCTGTGTCCTTAAAATCTTCTGAGAGTATAAATTCACAGTGAACTCCTGGTAGACCATTTCACTATTATCTCCCATTCTCCACTTGAAAACAGAGGTAATAAGTTGACTGCTACTTTGCTATAACCCTGTCAATTCCTTGGCTTATGTGGAGGGGGGAAAGGGAGAAATTCTTTGGAATTACTTACTTTTGTTGGCTTTAAGGTGTATGTGGGAACGACAGTTCAGATTCATCAATTCTGTTGAAGAGCAAGACAAGTGGTGCTACATGCAGAAAGCTTCTACTGGGCAGATTTTGCTGTATTTAATCTAAATCTCAAAAATGGCTCAAGAAGCTGCAGTATTATTTTGTGTGTTCTGATTTCTGCTGGTGCTCTCTTTTACTGCCATAAAATAGCTATGTCACATCCATTTATGTTTTTCTCCTAGTAAGGACAGAAAGGTTAAGCAGAAAAAGCAAAAACATTTTTTATGCTAGTGTCAACTCTGAGTTTTCCTTTACCCTGTGCTTTAATATTTACTTAAGTAGTTATTAAAGCTGGCCACAGAGCCTAGATGACATTAATAGTGTGGGTGTGCCATGATATCAAAGCCTTTAAAGAGTGATCTTGGGATTCTGCCAGGCTGTGTTTCACATAACATTTTTTTCACCATGGTTAGTCTGAGGAGGAAAATACATTCCCTGTATATAGAAACTCATAAGAAGCAGGAAGAATGGAGCAACAAGTACATCCTGTCCCTTTGCAGCAAAATCTCTCCTCCTTCTCTGTCACACGTGTGGTCATATGCGTGTGTGCACACAAGCACACGCACACACCCGTTGCAGAAAAATATGTTAAACCAGCTAGTATCTTGCCGCAGGTAAAAAGCATGAGTAACTCGAAGCCTTCAGCAGCGGTCACATGACCTGAGAAAAGCGATTCCAACCTTTCCCAGTCTCTATAGAGTTGTGCCTGCTTCAGAGCTTCTGCAGGATGTTTGCTCAGTTCACGAACACAGTTTAATTAAGCAGCGAAAGTAAAGAGACGAGGAAGGGTTCTTTTCTGCTTATTACCAGCAGGTTTTAATACTGGAGCCGAGGAAGATGTGGACAAAGACAGAAAGGGTTGGTGAGGGCCATCGGTTATATCAGGAACAGAGCCAATCGCTGTGGAGGATTACAATGACTGACAGGGACGCCGGCCAGTCACGCGTCTGTCCACACACAGCAGAGCAACCAATGGGCTGCCCTTTTGGGCAGGGACTGTCCCCCCCACCGTGGCCAGGGAGCCTCCGCGGCAGCCCGGAGTGTACCACATCTGGCTGCATTGGCGTTGGTGGAGGAGGGCCCAGCCCCCGCGGTACCTGCACGGCAGGGCTGGGCTGGGCCGTTGGCTACCCCCAGAGGCACTGCAACTGTATCTAGCAAATACTTTTATAATTTTTTCAGCCTCTATTAAAAGGTGACAGAGTGGAGGAAGGGAAGTGATCTCTGACAGAAAATCTAAGCATCTCTGGAAAACAAACACAAATGAAGCACTACAGTTAATAAGGGGCACCATTTTATGCACTGTCCAAATGAGTGAACTGATGACAGAGTGAGGTGAATGCAAATGTTGGAGACCTAACTTCCAACTGAGAGAGGTGGTACATCCCCACACAGATACAAGGAAGATGCTAAATGTGGTCAATGGAAAAATATGAAGGGAAACTCGGTTCTTATTCAGTCTGACTGGTTCCAGATGTGAAGTTATTACTTGCACTAGTTTGCATTAATATTCAGGAAAGCATTAATTTCAGCAAGGCTGTCTGAGGGAAATAAATACTACTGTAACTGTGGAGATTTTAATAATGATAATAATGATAATGACAATGATAATAATAATAATAACAACAATAATAATGATGTGTTTCAAGTATGTTGGCAACCCTTTGGATCATAGATATTGGAAGGTTTAAAATGTGTGTCCTCAAAGGGAACATGTGTGTTCTTAATGGGAGAGGACCAGAGAGAGAACTCAAGCACTGGACTCCTGATAAATGGCTTTACTTGTTTTTCAGCTTACACCCTGCCTCTCTTTTAAGTACTCCCACAAACATTTTCTAGGACAGTACATGAGTACATTTCTGGAGATAGCTGCTTTCAGAGAACTCTCCCAGAGTGCAGAATTGGTAAGACAGGACCATTTTTGTTCCTTCAAGCTTACAGTTTCCCAGTGTTACCCCAGATGTTTTGAAACCTCAAGCACCCCCACACCCTCCTGCTACATGCAAGAGGCCTGACACAATCCTCAGTTTTGCATCCAGGAGTAGTTTACAGAGTTAAAGACAAGACAAAGTCAAGGAACCATCTCAATGCAGATATCAATATCAAACAAGAATATTTTCTGCTGTCTCTCCTCTGCCTTGCCACTTTCATTATGAGAAAAATTGGAAGGACTGATATGACACAGCCATTTTACAGTACAGCAACAGTAAACTAAGTGCAAAACCTCACTCTGTTGGGCTGTGACACTGCCCTCATTGTTTCAGACACTTTGAATGGAATATAAAACACCTCAGAGAAGATGCCATTGCCTCAGAGCTGTAACTTTCTACCACATTGGACCCACAGGAGTCTCAGTTAAGTGCTGTGCAGTCTGTACATGGCCCCTGTGCTTTAGCTGGGCTGCACCAAAGCAGTGTTGTCAAAGTTTGGCCTTGAAGACGGAGATTGGCCCTTGGCCCTTTCCTATTTAGCAACATAACCATATCCAGAGCATCTTTCCCTGCATCATTAATTGCCCACGTCCCAAGAATGTACTCCACTTTATGAAGATAAAATATTTCCAGTTCTGCAGTGTCTCTGCGTTGTGAGTATGGCCCTATTCCATAAGATACTTGATTTATGCCATTGTACAGCTTTCTGTCATTGCTGGCTCTACAGTTCAGTTCTTTTAGTATGCTTCATGAAGGCTACCTGGGGACGAGGGAGGGCTCCACGAGCTGTGAGCTGCCCCAGTGTTCTCGTAGCCTTGAAGTCTCTGCACCTGATCATTTCATAAGAGGAAAGGAAATGTCTGGCACTGTGGTTATATGGTGAACAGCAGAGAGGAGCTGTGTATGCCTCAGGCAACACCCTGCCAGCAATACAATGTCTATTTTGAAATTTTGTCCCTCTGCACATTTCATATTAATCCACAGCCCTCTGTAGAATAGGCAAGTCAGAAATAATATGCTCCATAAGAAATGAAAAATTAAAAAAAAGGAAAGAAGTAAAAGACTGAGTCAAAGTGACATTTCCTCAGTTTTCTCCTTGTCATATTCCCAAGAGCTCCTTACCTTCTTTAAATCCTCTGCATTTTGTTTTGGATGTATATTTTAAAGTACTACTTCTTTTTTGAAAACTCACAGGCAGTCCCTGACATAAGGGTTGAAGCTTTTGAGGTGTGCCTTCTTTTCTCATATTTCCATATTAAATATTAAGCTGAGCTCTGGAACAAGTTGGTTACCCCTCTCCTGAGATGCTTTGGATTTAATTCAACACTTATATAAATAGCAATGTAAATTACATATCTAATGAATTAGGTGTAGTAATAATGGTGTAATATGCACTGTGCTACTTATTACTGCATTTGCAAATTGAAGTTAATTTACTCAAGAAAAGAAAAGTAAAAGAAATCATAATACAGTTGAGGGTAATTGTACTCCACTATACCAGAATGAGATATATACTAATTACAAATATTTTACTATCACTACAAATTTCTATGTTATTATTCCACTAAAGCAAAGTGTTCATTCTTCCCAATTTTCAGAATTAATTTCTTTCACAAATACTCCTATACACTAAAATCCTTATATACCAATATTGCATACACCATATTATAGTAAAAAACCATTAGGACAGAGAAAAATGCTGCAATTACCTCCTATGTAACACGGGACACAGAGATTCCCCAAATTCCCCTGTCTCAAGTTAAAAAACATTTAATATTCATCTTAAAGTGTCCAAAAATAGAAAGCTCACCAAAATTCTTGTTAAAATTTACCTTTAACTTGGCTAAATATCTAGCTTCAGTACAAACGTTTACAATTCAGTTATCTGAAAAAGTACCTAACCCTGTCATTAGCTGTTTTTATGATGGAAGTTAATCTCCTTTGCTTAGCTAAACTGCTTTATCTCCTCTCCCTAGTCCTCTAATCTCTGTCACAGTTCCTCTCTGGACCTTATCCATTGTTTCAAAATCCTTCCTGAAGTGTGAAGAAAGAAGAAGAATTAGAAAAGTAGCATGATTATTACTACTGTTAAGTACAGACAAAATATATCATCCTTGTTTAGACCCAGAGTCCCTTTTAAATAACCACAAAGCACACAATCTGTTTAGCCACTTTGTTAAGGAAACATCCCTGTCTGACTATCCAGGAGCCACTCTCTGGTCTCTTGCCTCGGGCTCCTGCCCCTCAGAGCTTAAGCTGCAGCTTACACGGCAGCTCCACACCAAGCTAAAGGCACGAAACGTATTCCTCAACAGCTGTGCTAAAATGGGAATCCACATTGCGCTAATTATGCACTATGAACCACAGGTGTGGAGTCACTACTCCACAGACAATCCATCTGTGAGACAGGCTTTCCTGCCTCTATGTGTTCAAACACTTTATTTGCTTGTACTTGCTGTATCAAGATGTCCATATTGCTCTGGAGTGTCAGTCCTCCAGTCTGTGTATTCTAAATTCAGTCGATTTTTAAGACTATTGTAGGCATAAAGAAACTCTGAACCTCCTGCTTTGTTCTACTAGAACAGGCTTAACTCAAATCATCAGGCTTCAGCCTTCTAAAAGCTGGTACCTAGCTGAAGCTAGATGGCAATGGGGTTTCTTTCCCAGACATGAAACAAAACAGACACCACTGGAGAGATTCATCCAAACCTACTTTAGATAATTTAGATGCCTGAAATAGGTAGGAAGTTTTGTTCATTCTGTAGGTGCCTGACTCTGTCCAGTGACTACACAGGAAAACTAGTTAGCATTTTTTTTTCACATTTATGTGGAAAAAAGGAAGGTAATTATAATTGTCTCCAAGCATGTTCATGATTTTGAGGTGAAAATTTCAGAAGATGGTGAGAAAGTAAAACTTGAAGGCAAAACACTAGGTCTGACATTTTTATCATGGCCATTCCCCTATGTCACAAAGAATGAAGCAGCAAACAAGAATATTTGACTCTTAGAAGAAATATCAGTGTATTGGTATTCCATTAATCTCTCACTAAGCACAGGGATTGCCATGCGGTTACCTTGTTCATTTTGGAAAAGTGAATAATTCATGACAAAGACAGTCTGACTGGAAGATTAGCTGTGAATGCTGCTGCTAATTCAACATTACAGTATACTTGTGACACCTTTCCATCTTTGTTTTTATACAAGTATACTTATTTACATCTTTCCATGTGTGACATACTGGTTGATGAGGGGAAAAACAGAGCTGATGGAAATAGCACAAGAAGTCAATAGAAGGTTAATAGAAACTATATGACCACGATTTTTGCTGCTTGACAGCAGGAAACAGACTGACATATGGAAGACAAAAGATATCATATTAGAATATAGAATCTCCCCATGACACACAAAGTATCAGTGTGAAGAAGCCATAAATAATGAAAGCATGCAAAAGGGTGCATGTAAAAAATGCAAAAAGATTACTCTATATTGATTGAAAAAAATATTGTTATCAATAATGAAAATCTGTGCCTGACTGAGGCAGCAGCAAGGACAATGAAGACAACTGCAGTACTTAGTGGGCTCAATAAGACCTCAAGATCAAGTAAATCGATATAAGAATGAAGAAAAAAAATATGCTATCATCAGTACCTTTCTATTTGGTACAGAAACGTAATGACTTAAAAAGAAGGCTAAAAAGAATTTGGAAGGATATCTCTAAAAGAACACAGAATAGTGTGAGGATGACTCTGTCAGATTCAAATCAGGTGGATGAGGAATCATTGTCCAGATTTTGTGTTGAAGCTGAATGAGACAGCTTGGGCAAATGATCAGAATGAGGAGCTAAAGGATCCCAAGACAGGCTTTTGTGCTATGTGCCATCCTCCAGAGAAAGTAGATATCTTCATGAATTATGTAACTAACATCTCTCTGAATACCAGTAGGGCTTCACATCTGTTTGCTGCCCACTGTCTGCATTGCTGCATGCTGAAGATCACAGCGAAATTCAGAGGAAAGCAACTACTAATTAGGCACATATTAAGCATGAAGTCTAACACCTTGTTGTGAAATTACATCTGCACTGACAATTTTTTAGAGTTTTCTCTAGAAGCTTGTGAGCACACACACTTTCTGGGCTCATAAGCAGACTGCCTCTGCAAATCTAATTTCCATTGCAGAGGAAGAGCAGGCCTCTGAAAATGTGAACAAAGGACTGTGAAAGTAGTAAAATAAAGATCTTCACTCTCACAAACCCATACTGAGCTCAGACCTAAGCACGCATTTATCTCCTCCTTCCTGATGCCTAAGTTTCCACAGAAAAAAATATCTGGGTACAAATGTTAACCAAGAGCTGTACTTGTCCCAGTCAGTCCCTTAGTGACTCAAATGAAGGGACCAAGACCATCAGTAGAGCTGTTTAGGTGAAATGGTCATTTAGACACTACTTGCAACACTTTTGGAACTGGGATGTTTTTTTCCTGATGAATTTGGTGTGTGAAGTCTGTTGGCATTTTCAACTTTAATTTTAACCGATTTCTCTAGTATTATTAAAGTATCTTATATGCTTCAGGTTTTTTTGGAAAAAGAGACCTGTTTTTTGGACCTGTATCTGGTTCACAGACATCCCAGCAAAAGGTCTATTTTATTTGGGTAGCACATGTCAAACCTCGCAAATCTTTTATCCCTAGTAAGGCCTGCTGCCACTCCAGTCCCTGTTCACTGAATTTTTGATTGCTGTTTCTTCTGTCTTGGTTGCAAATATCTTGGATTTTTTCAGACTCTGTTTTTCCTCCATTTTGTGTAACTCCAAATTTATTCTGCAATGTCTCTGGCCTTCCACTGGACTTGCATACCTAATGCATTACACCTGTACATTTCTGTGTTCATGCTGTAAACTTATGTTCCTACAGATTTGTGATTTCTTGCCCACTAATATTTTTATTCATTTTCCAAGAACTTCCAAGTATCTTCTTGAGGATTCAAAACATAGTATTAATGTTTTATTGACCTAAATGTGTAAAACCAAATAAATCTGAGTTTATGAAATGTAGCTCATCTGTAACAAGAATAGCCTTGACAAAGATAAGGTGGATTTGAATCTTAGCTCAAACAATATATCAATGCACAACTTCAGAATTTCAATAATCATCTTAGCGATGTGCACAGAATTTAACAAATTAATAATATGAATGGAGTTATTGAAAAACAGTTGTTTGCTTCCACAGTGAAGGGATCCAGGGTTTATTCACCTGTTAGATAGTTTAATCAATAAATGTTATGATTTAATTGAAATTTTCCTAATTTTGTCCATGTGGACAAAATCACTTTTCATTTACTGCTACCCAAAAGGATAAAAACATGACTAAAATGATGTTTATAAAAGATAAAATTTTGTTAAAAGCTATCAGATCCCACTTTCAAAAATTATTCATGTACTTCACCTGAAGGTCATCAGTGAACTCCTAAGTTCCTCAGTCAATTTAAAAATTAGGTTTGTATGTCAGATTTACTTTATATAAATTACTTGTTCACTTTATCCATCAGGATGCTGAGAGTAGACACATTTTGTCTATTCTGTAAAGAAGGATGGTTTCAGAAATAAATATCCTAGCTAAATAATGTAGTCATTCCCCAGATATTGACCTGATAATCACATAATCTTTCTAAATAACTAAATTCCTAACCCATGAGTTTTGATGAAGTAGTGTGTTTTCATGTGCTAGCAAACTACATAGCTAAAGATGGGGGCAAGCCTGTGTGTCTCTTGCATGTCAGTAGATGGTTTAAGATGTCCATGATTCTATGAGGTGAAACAGAGCCATGAGACAGTATGGAAATGTCTCCTAATTCCCAGTACTCCCTTATTCACAATAGATAATATACTCTACCATTAGGGCACCAGTGAAAAATGAAGGGCAGGTGAGCATGCCTGTGTGCACTTGTGCACCTGGTCTCTTTTTCCATCTGACAACACACTTCATGCTTCTAAGTGATGTTTCATTTTTCTCCAAGTAGTTCTCCAATGCATTATACTGCAATTAATGTTTTTCATCTTCCTTTGGAACATCCTCCTGATGTTTCCTGGTAGATACAGCTTTGCTGCTGACTAACATAATGTATCTGAATATTTGAAAATAGGTTTGATCATAGAAAACATTTCAGGTTAAAGCTCTTGAATTGGAAACATGACTTGAACTGACCTGCAAGAACAGATTTTTTATTTCCTCCCTTTGAGAAGTCTAACATAATTCTATGCACAGTTTTCCTAAATTTTTCATTATCTTCTAAAGATATCAATAGCAAGTTTTCCACTCATGGTGCATATATAAGAAACCAGGGGGAAGAAAAATCCTCACTAAAAATGACGTGTTTTGGCTTTATACTATGTTTATTGCTGCTATGCAGCTGCACAGCTCAGTGGTCTTCAAAGATGGCTGTGCAAGCTGGACTTCATTGCACACTGCTGTGTTCTCTCATGTCTCTCCAATTAAATTAGCCTTCTAACCTTTATTCTGCCAAGGCAGTACAACCAGCAAAATATTTCTCGATTCTGGCAATGAACTGGTGATGTAGACAAACCAAATATGTAAAAATAATTTCTTCTATAATCCTCAGTAAGATATAATATTGTCTTTCATTTTTCAAGGACTTGATGCATTTGTTCAAGTCAACAACACCAAATTTCTATCTACCAAATACATGGTTTTGACAGAGAATTGCAAAAGAAGTGAACTATAAACAATTGGAATACATAAATTAAATATAAACAATATTAAAAATAAAGCATTAATAAATATATGCATTGCTGATATATTGCCCAGAGTAATATAATGGACTAATAACAATGTAGAATATAATATGTAGTCGTAGCTACATATTCATGCTTTCCATGCAAAAACTCAAACCAGAAGTCATAATGTTTACTGGAACCTTGCAGTGCCCTGGTGAAGCAGACACTGTTATCTCAATGTTAAAGATTTTGTGAAGGGAAAAAATAGAAGAAAACTTGACTTGTATTGATGCTCATGTTAGGGATCACCGTGGCTCTGCATCACAGAAGTGGGACTTTCTGGAAGCAAGAAGAAAAGCAGAGCATTTTCAGGGACAAAGGAACATAGCTGCCGTATCAGCATGGTGGCTACTTGTGTGCTGTTGTCAGAGCAGAAGGGAAAGACTATGGGTTTTGCTGTCACTTCATGCAGTCCATTGCCAGTGTGGAGGCTGGGTGGAGACTGTCCTTCTCTGCTAGTGCAGAAGCTTTCCCTCACCTTTCCTGCTGGGGCCAAGCCATTCTAATCTGCCACTAGATGGGTTGTCCTGAGTAACCTGTGCCTGGAACAGGTGACAGAGCTGCAGCCTTCACCACATGTGGGTTAAAGAAAACACAAACCTCACATTTGTCATAAAGACTAACATGTCAAAGTACTGCTGTCATTTGTGTCCTTCCTATGAAAGCAGTTTCTGCATCAGCATGTTAAATAGCCTGTTACTGAGACCTAGGGGAAAGATATGCACTGTGTTACTGAGAGCCACAAAGGGCTTTAGAGCTTCAAGCTGGTGATCACTGCTTTAGAGAGAGATGTGACCAGCTCAGACAGAACATTTAGTTTTAAATAGGCATCTGATGTCTGTCGATGGCAGAGGTCTAATTCAGACTTCCTTGATCACTGTGGCTGGCACATTCCCAGGTACTGCATTATATTAACAAGGTTCATAAACTGTCAGATATATAACTCATCCACTTAACTTTCTGCAATGAGGCACAGACTCTGAGGACATGGCCTTTCCGAGAATGTTCTGTCTTTGTAATTCGTCATTCCCCCGAAACGCTCATGTGATACGATGTTACTGGAACCTGCAGCTAAAAGGTTCCTTTTTTTTTTTATCACATATATTGCAGAACTTATTCATATGTATTCTGCCACCCCAGGTGGTGGCTGGGATCTCTGCCATGAAACTATTTCCATTCTGGGCAAGGAGATCACTGTTTTCATGCTGAATAAACCAGAGAGTGATCCCCTGCTCTTCAGCAGAAGGGCTATAAGGGGAAAGGTGCCTTTGACCATGGAATTCAGACTGTCCTTCCACTTGTAGCCTCTAGAGTGTAATCTCTCTTTGTACCAGTCTAGGCTGCATGGTGTGATATTCATTTAAACTCTCCAGTGGTTCTCCTTTTGCAGAAAAGGTTTTCACAAAGTGCTTTGACATTTGCTTTTTGAAGCCTGCTTAGCTGATTTTGCTGAATGAAAAAGGTAGGCCTGAAACATATCTTTTATTATACTTTACAGAGGTGGAAAAAGCCTGCAGTAGGCTAATGCTGAGAGGAAAAATAGCACTGAAACATTAGCTGAGTTCAGTTACTTTAAACATTTGATACCACAGGAAGAGGTTTTATTGACCTTGAAACCCCCCTGACACTTGATGCTGTTATCCTGTGCACCTGGAGCAAAATGTTTGAGCTAAGAAATGCATTTGCTAGACATATGGATCCTAGGGAGATGCAAAGATGAGGAGCACCCTGTGCACGCTGCTTTGTATTTTCACTGAGATACCTCTATTTCTTTACTCCAGAGCATGAGGCTTAAGGGAATTATTTGGTTATGATAAATTAATTCTTTCTCATCTTCATTACATGCATTGCCAGAGACAGAGGCTGTCCTGTCAGGTATCCCGCTTTCCCATATTGTACACAGGCATAAACAGCCAGAGAGCTCAGGCAAAGCCTCCACCTGACTTAGTCACCTTCTCGGCAGCTCTGTTGCTGACGGCACTGTCAAAGAGATCTGTCAGTTTCCCTGCTGTTAGCCTACAATTCCCACTGAGCTTCTGAATAACTATTACTGTATTTTGATAATCCATCAGCATTCAGGTTTCATAAGTTCAAGCCCTATTCATCTTGATCACACTCTCTAGAGCTGTTCCTATGAATGCCTTATTTGTTTTTCTTTTTGTATGTTAAAGTAATGAGCTTGACTATTCAGGCTGCTGAAGGGTTGCTTCAGCCAAATTGTGCACTTTGCATACCATGCATCCATCTGCCTTGTCAGCACTGCCATCACTAGCTGCTGTAGGAACACTTTGATCTGAGCATTATTAGGCTGTTACAACATGACCACCACCATGAAGTCAGTGCAGTGCCAAAACTGTCATGTTCTGTGAAGTTCTTGACCCTGTGACCATCACCAGAGCCTTCAAATAAATAGCAATTCATCACAGGGAAAATAAATATCATCAGAGGGAAAGAGTCACCTGTTACTGAAAAGTCTCTTACGTCTGATGAAATGTTCTGGCTCTTGTCATTTATGTGACAGCAATGATCTAATTTAATCTAACATGTAATGATGGAGAACAAATTACCTGTGCTTCTTTTCTAAACTTTTACTCTATACAATTTTCATGGTTGGCCAGAGTCATGAGAAACTGGCAGACACAGCAACATATTATTCCCTTTCTCATATTCTACTCACGCTCTTCTGAATGTTTCTGTTTCCCAGATCCAAAGGCCCAGTGTTCATACTCAAAGCATCGAGGTTTATTTGCCATATGGGTGCCTCAACACGGAGGGATGAATTTTCACTGAACAGAAACACTCATATGTGTTTATTTATCAGGAATTCAGAGCTCTCTTGTACCATCAAAATATTTCCCCCTATACAATCTGCACAAATTTCAAATATGTTTTTTTTTTTTCTACTGCTCCTCAAAAGAGTGAGTAGCATTGATAAAACTGTTTCTTCTAATGGAGTTCAGTTTAAAATGCTAGGCATTCATTTGGTAAGCTGTAAGGAGTCTGTGGCTTTGTTAGATCTGCAGCATAAAGAACCAATTTTTCTTATCCTAATCCTATGGCTATTTGGAAAAGGTGACACACAGTTACACATAATGATAAGAAAAGCTACTGCTGCCAAAGGCAGGAAGATACCAAAGCCAGATGATTAAACCATTCCAAAGCTTTCCCAGAAGACAAGTGGAGGCAAAGGTCCAAAGTTTTTTTCATAGAAGTTTTCATGCTATAAAACCTTCAGAGCAAAGCCCACATACAGAAAAAATAAATGGGATTGATTTTCACAATCTACACAGCTCCATTGGCTAAATAATTTTGATGTGAACAGCAGGCACCACAACACACACTGTTGACCCCTGTACAATGAGAACTCTGTTCTAACAATGACAAGTTGGGTTACAGAGCTACATCATGAGAGGAAACAGCGCAATAGAGTTTTCCATCTTCAGAACTGCCCATACACTTGCATTGGATAGAATTAATGAAAATATGTGACCAAATATCTATTTTGACCCTAATGAAGTAAGAAAATGTAAAGTTGGGACGATTACACAAAAGCAGAAAATAGAAAATTGAAAGTTCAGTTTTTAACCTTTTTTTAGCAGCACTAATGCCTTCAGTCTGCACTGAGCAATGCACACTTGAGCTGCACCCACTACCTGCTGAATGCAGCTGGTGAGAATTTGTTCCTGGCTTCCCAGCCCCATGCTTGCTCTAAGCTGTGATCTGGGGATCTGCACAGGTCAGCCTACTGTGGCCTCCCCTCTGTCCAATAAGGCATATCTACCTCAGCTTCCTGAGGGAATCCATCAGAGTCCCAGCTGGGGCATTTCACCTGTGGGAGCAGGAATGTGAACCTCAGTGCCAAGCCTGAATCTACAAGATGCTCTGCAGTTCAGTTAACACAGAGGTCAGCAGTCAGCGATTCCCAGTTCTAACACATGTGAGCCAGTAGCCCCTCTATTTTAGGTTGCCTTTCAAGTCTGGGGCAGGAAAAAAAGGACATTCTACTCTTTAGCTGTGAGAAGAAATAACAGAAAAGAGCCAAATATCATGTGGTTATCAAAAGCATAAATCAAACTGAAATACCAAGGAAGAATGAAGATCTGTAGAAAGTTTTAGGTCAAAATTGCAGAAAACTCTCACTAAAGTTTAAACTTTCTGGAAATTTGGGTCAAGCCAAATGTCTGTAATACAGCTACAAAACAGGCAAGTATCTCTTGCTTTCTACTGTTGTTAAAGGTTTGCACAGCTCTTTTCTGACAAGCCACAGTGCTGTGATTTTCAGTGCCCCTGTAGTCTCTCCAATTCATCAGGTGTAAAAGCTTGCCAGGGAAGATGCTCAGGGAACCCTGAATAAGACAGAGCTGCTCTCAAGCGCCCAGCAGCATTTCAAACTAAAGCATTCTAGCAGGTCTTCACCATGATCTTCAAATGCTTATACAAAAAGGAAATCTCCAGAAAATTGAAGAGTCCACTGAGAAATAAAGATTTTATGCTAAGCACCTTCTAGGCAGCTGATATGAAAAAGATTATGATGTGCAAGTTGAAATAAATGCAATTTTTATCACATTTCTCTCTCCCAATGTGCCTAGACTTATCTGTATTTAAGATTCATGTTTTTACTCTGTCTGCTAAAAAAAAAAATTGGGGCAGTTTTCAGTTTAAGAAAGGAAATAAAAATAATTTGACAACTGGAGAGGCTAAGAAATTATCATTTTGGTTTGCTTTTAAATTTCACAATTCCCTGGTAGATATTATTGTGGACATGCCAATTTAACATTGACTTTTTTTATTAATTATTTTATTGCACAAAATAAAGCTGCTTGAGCATACTAAAGAAATATTCTTTCCAGACGGCAGATGGATAGTTAATTCTGTAAAATAATGACAACAAGGCCACACAGTCTACTTTCCCTATCAGAAATCTGGCCTTATACCAATAGTTTCTCTGTTTTCTCCTTTTATGATGAAAGATAGTTAAACTTGGAGGAATGACAGGGTTCTCATAATGTTAAATGTAAGCACAAATAAAAGCATACCTCAACAGAGTAGTTTCCATGGAACGCAG
This sequence comes from Climacteris rufus, assembly GCA_013398175.1. NCBI lineage: Eukaryota > Metazoa > Chordata > Aves > Passeriformes > Climacteridae > Climacteris > Climacteris rufus. The sequence continues at coordinate 847,356 of VZRZ01001321.1, forward strand.
CTTGAGTTTTATATTAAACTCCAGCAATGATGTTCACTCACTGATACAGCACTGCTGAAGGCAGTGAAATCATACTTGAAAGGGTTTTTGCAGGGGGCAGCTTTAGAACCCCCATGACACCAACTTAAGTCTACAGATACTGAGAGAAAGGTCTCTGCCTCAACTTTCCTGCTAAATAATGAGTATGATTCTTCTGAGAATCAATATACTGGAAGCTTTCTAGACAGTAATTCTCCAGTTCTTCAGTTGCCCATAATGTGTGTGCGTATATATATATAGCTATTTATCTCCAGACTCCAAAAATCCATTTTAAAGACACATTGTCCCTTAAATACACAACATTACAAAAGCTTTATGTGTGTAGCCCACTGTAAGCTTAAGAAATATGATTAATTTGCACATGGCTGAGCATGTAACATCGCAGCTTTGCAATATAGCATTCCCAGGGCCAGAATTACATCCATGTATTTCTACATTATTGATTGAGCTAGCCCATATTTTGCTCAGGTCTTAAAACCAGTGTGAATTCTGCAAAAACTTAATAATGAAAAGTAAATACACAAGCCTCAGCTGTTTCAAAAGATACTGTAACATTTTTCCATAGGAAAACACAATGGTTTTGAGTCTTTTAAGTCTAAGGTCCATTTCTCTAGACCAAGTACAGTTATAGAATAAAACATATTAATTCCATGAAGCCAAGACTATGTATTATTTCCATAACCCTTAACTCATTAATCCTGATCTCAAGCCTTCTCCTCACCACCTTATCCCACTCAGAGCTTACCCACTTTTAGCTTTTCTTTCCTCCCTGCTGTCACTGCTTAATAAGTGCCAGCTTAATAAAGATAACTTTAAGTAATTATCTATACAGATATTGCTTTAAAAGCGGAAAGTGTTGGGAGCTTGACCAGCAATTATGGTTTTTTATCTAACAGCCTTTTTCCCAAATCTGGTGCTATTTGCAGTGTATAAAAACATTCACCTCCATAAAAGAAGTGAGAAAAAATAGCAAGACAGGATTTTGATCAATACTGATTCTGGTTAAGTTTGATCACAGCACTTGACATCTTGAGCAAGTCCAGAAGTACACTCAAAGAAACTCAGGATCTGCTAAGAGTCTTTGGCAGTGTAACAGGACACTGTTGACTTAGGTGGGGAATATTCTATCTACTTTTTTGTTTGCCTTATATGGCTATAATAAAGCAATAAAATGCATTAACTTAATTTTGTAATTAATCTTATTACTAAAGCTTCAGTAGTGCTGTTTTATTTGTGGTTTATTTTAGACTTTTGTTTGTCTTATTTTTTTTCTTTGGCAGAAGGAAAGATGATTTTATCAACGTGTTTATAGATTCTAAAAACAAATAAAAATATTAAATGTTTGAGATCATTGTTTATAAAATGGAAGTCATCAGATGCCATCAAAATACACCCAGGGAGCTGGTGCAGGCATGGATAATGTGTCACTTTTAGAAGGAGCAGTACTCATTTACACTCTCATGTGGACATATCGAGAAAGTTGTAGAGAGCAGATTTTTTTCAACTGCAGAAAATGAGGTTCATAAAAACATTCATTCACTAATCACTATATGTATAAATGAGCAGGGATGTTGTTAATGCTTCCTTCTCCTCTAGAGGCCCATACTACAGCATTAAAATGTGAATGGGACAGATGTAGACACCTAATCTTGATGGTTCTGGGATCCAGAAATTATCTTGTGCTCATTGCACCTATTTCTTTTTATCACTGCATGGTATATAAAAAAAAAAAAAGCTCAGTTAATTAAAAAAAAATAGGTAAGGATGCAAAGCAGCAAGATATTTCAAGCTAACATTCCTAGTTTTAGACTGATTTTCTGAGACAGTTGGGCTTCTTCTCTTCTTTATCTCTGAAGACTCATTTCCTTCCTTCTCACGTAAGACAAAAATCTTTTGGAGATACTGAATTAGGAAGACTCTGGTCTGTGTAATTCTCATACTGCACTGAGCACTGCTGTGTTTGAGGACTTTCCAGGAATACATTAAGTGATGTCACTAACATCTATCATTTGCTTTGATTTGATTTTTTCTCTCATAATCTTCTCCAGGGTGAGGAGTGTGTTCACTGTTTTATTTGGATTTGTTGGGGTTTTTTGGGGTTTTTGTTTTGTGATACAAAGGTACATTGTGGCACGCTTTTCTTAGAGAGAAAAGCTTAAAGAAGTGCATCTTGCAGTCTAACTAAGGTGGTAAATTCTGTGAAAACCCTTCATCCATGTAGGAATTCATTAACAATTTTAGTTGACTGGTCCCCAAGAAATCTCTGCTACGTGAGCAGATAAACTGCACCCTTCTGATGGGAAGTTCTAGTCCACAGGGGAGGAAACATGTTCCTGATCTCTATCCCAGAAGACTCTGTACTCACCATGGGCTCAGGTCATTGAGCATCATCAAAGTGAAAACTGCCACTTTTGATTCTGAGCCTCAGCTCACAGTGAGTGCCCACTGCTGCTGATACAATTAGAAGATAAATCTTGAATGGCTGTCATTGTATCAGAATTGATAAATTGAAAGAAAATTATTAGGTGTACCAAGCAAAGGGTTGGATAAATGTGGGAGACAGGGAGGTTTCTTTAATGAACTCTGATTACCTCATGGGAAAAAAAACCCTGCCATTTGTACTTAAATCAGAACAATTTGAGCTTTAAGGCATTATTTTAATCAACAAGCTCATCTGATGAAATGCTGTAGGATTTGCTTATATATCAAAGGAGTTCCCTAGAGATTTAAGGGATGTAACTGAATACAATTAAAAGATCAGTAGTAAACATCATTTGTGATACAGTTTGTTTGCTGTGCTTTGTAAGAGAAGTTCAGTTAATAACACATGACTTTATGGTGGTTTACAAGACCAAAATATTGAACTGTATTGAAAGAAAAGGACTACCATAGCAGCCTAGTAGATATGCAACTATTCAGCTATCTTGGATCTGATGGTCTGTAAAAAGAGAACAAAGAACCTATTAAGACCAGGTTCACATCCAAGAACGGAATCATTTATGAACAACCTTTCTGGGCCTAATTCGTTGCTGAATTAAACTTCAAGTAATGTCATTGAAGTCAATAGGGTTATGCAGGGCATAAGTCAGTGGAGCAAATTAGCCCTCTGTCTTGAAGCCAAGAAACGAAAGGAAAGAGTGATCCAATAAAGGAGAGATGAAATGCTGATATTAGCTGAATGCCACTTCTTGGTACAGTGCGGTCTTTGTGTCCAGCAGTGAATATTTCATCCCTCCCAGGTGTAAAATCTTCCCAACAGCACTATAAGGCAGATTTATAATAAATGACAAAATTAATGTCTTAGTTCCGTTGTAATGCAGCTTCTGGGCTCCCAACAGGAACTTAAGCAGTTAGCAGGCAACATCTATGCTGGCTTTGGTGTGATCTCCAAATCAAGTCTTGATGTGCCCAGTAAAGCCTTGAGGCTGACCTTTCTTTTTCCCCTGTAGCTATTTCTCACCCATACAGATGTTAGAAGATAGCATTTGTGGATATGGGGAGTTCTCTACATAGAAAATGGACAAAAATTCCAGGAATATCTGTGTAAGAACTGGAGTAAACTAGGCATAGTCACTGCTTCAGGTATGAAGGCATTAGGATATAGACTGGATTTTTTTTGCATTTAATTTGTATGTGGGTAATATTAAGGTTTCACAGAACCCACAGTATTGCAGTGATTGTGCACGTGCCTTGGATTAATTTAAAAAATCCATTTTCAGTAACAAGTATTCATAATTCATGGTCTCCCAGATTTCACTTTTTCTACTCTCCAAACCACTGAATACTCAAACTGAAATTAAGAACATCATTTTCATCAGCCAGAGATGATGGGATTTGCACCAGTCACAAAGAGCTCAGTCCTGGCTGGAGCCTAGAGGCATTTTTTAAATCTGTATAAAGAACTAATTCCCAAAGTGTACAGAGGGGTTTGCAGTTCATGAAAATATCTCTTTGAGGTGACCTGTGCAGAATAACACATTTCAGCAGCACGGCTCACTTTTCCCTACAAACAGATCAAACAGCTGGAATCCTTTTGATATCCTCTATGCAACTTCAGCAATGAGCTAAGGGATGAAAAATGGTTTACTGTGATTTAGCAGAGAAAACTCTCCAGACCTACATGTCTGGGAAGTTGTGTAAAGCAGGTAACATGTGAGATGTGCTGCTGCAGCTTCAGTGTTTGTTCTGTTACTTCTGGTGTAACTTCTTAGTAGAACTTTTTGGAGGGACCAGCAGCTAACTCACATGACGCTTGGCCTGTTACATGTGTCATATTGGCTATTTATTCTTTTTTTTTTTTCAGGTGGTAATTTCAATAACCATTCCAGATTTTCGTTTTCTTTAAATCCCCTTGCTTCTGTTTACAATGCAATTCTGGGCATGCTCTGCAGAGAGGATTGAAGGGAACAAGATACAAATTTGCCAGCTATGTGACATGCTGATGTAAACACATCCAGACCTATCCAAAGTGATATGTCTTGAGGCCTGGGGACTATTGCAGATACGGGAACAAGTTTTGTTAATCCACAGACGTAATTTCAAGTGATAAAATATCATTATAAAGGTGGTTTATAAGTGCACTGAGTTCGTCCTTGGTTTGGTTGGCAAGGCTCTGATTTTTAAAAAAGTTCTGCTAGTGGGCTAGGTTCTGTGGTATAGCAAATCTGATTTTGACAGAAATATTTACATCTTCAGTGGCGAAAAGCATATCCATCCAAACACCCATTCACTTTTCTATTTTTCAACAATTAAAAATTGTCAACTAGGTATTGGTAAATTTTTGATCAATTTTTGTAAGTTTTATTAAAGGATGTATTTTTCAAGAAAGATGCAAAACTCCCCTGACTGTTTCTAATTAAAATCACTAAACTGCTGTGCAGAATTATCTTTACCTCATCAAAGAAAGTCTGTTGAATTTTGTTATTTCTGTTGTTGCTTTTCTAAAGCCATCTCTGGTTCTCTGTTGTATCAGTCTTACATCTAACACTATTACATTTTGTTTCAGCTGGCAGGCTTCATCTATGCCTGTTATGTTGTGAAGTGTATTACTGAAGAAGAGGACAGCTGTAAGTACTAAAGTTTTATTACATACAAAATTATTTTTTTTTTTTTAAATCACCTCTCCACTATGCTGGCTCTTGCTGACTTCAACCTAAATGCCTTATTAGACCGTAGCCAGAACATGTTTTTGGTCCATCTTTCTTGGTCTAAAATTTGGAAATGTCTGAGAGACAAGGGAGTCATGAAATGCTGATTAAAAGTTACATCCATCCTTCTTCTAGAAATATCATTGCAATTCTTTATCTCACAGCTAAGCTTAAGACATAAAATAATTTTTTTTAAAAAATCCCAATTAGTAAATACAAGTTTGTTTTTTTTTCCTTACTCCAGACTGTTACTAACAGTTTTCTTCAGAGTAATTAAAATTCAGAGTTACCACTGAGGTTATAGCTCTTTTGTGTTGGCATGTATGTTGGCTTGTAAAAGCACTTCTGGCAAAAAAATAGCTTTAGATCATCACAGGACCTTCATTTACAAGAGGTGGAACAGTGGAGCTCCTCTTTGTTCCTGCTGCTCCCAGGGTGCAATTACATGGAGTGAAATGATTTCATATAGAAGTATGTTTGTGTTTCTTCTGCTTATTTGTATCAATATAAGCCTGTTGAGCAGAATTTGCTCTTATTGGATGCTATAGAGTCATTTCATTTTTTCTCTAACCTTGATTTTTTTTAAAAAGGGCTACTGCAGCTTTTCAGTACATCTTTGGATTCATACTAACGATTTTAGAAGCAAGTATCAGAAGTGCATGTAACTGTGATAAAATATACATGAATCCTAGTGAGAGCTCTGCAACAGGAAGCTAAAGGGTTTTTATTTGATTGAGAGCACTGCTAGGGCTGGCGGGGGTTCCTTTGTGTGTTCTCCTGCATGGAAAATAGCTGCAATCCTATAATCTATTGGCAATACAGTGTCACTATGAACCATCAAGGGGAGATTTAATGCTGAAATCAAACCACCACACTTTGGAGGTCATTTTGACTATGCTCATTTCAGTTGTCTTTGTGTTTCTGGGAAGGTGAGGAAGGTATAAAGGGTATAAAGGGTTTGGGTCAGTATGTGGAGCAGGGGTATGTCACAAATAGACTTGTCTGTTTAGGGAAGTAGCCAGTCATATATACTTTCTCCTGCTTTCCCATTAACTGCATTCACTACCCGTAGGGTTGCAGGAGAGTTATTCCTTGCCCCCCAAAATGAAATCCCATTTAATACTGTTCTGCCCTCTCGTCTAAGAGCTTAAGCATTTTTTCATTCTTCTGTAATGCTTTAGGGCATGATATAAGTAAAAAGCAAGGAAGGGACTTGAGACTTGCCTCACCAGTCAAGCACAGAAGTCAAAGCATGTTTGAGAGATTTCTCCCATGGTCCATAAAGAGGCATTCCTGGCAGCAAAGTACCACAGCCAATATGGTATCGTTTTCTTCTCACTGCAGCAGAAGTTCCCCGTTGGTCAGAAGCCACAGATTGTCATGCTTCTTTGAACCTTTTCTTGCCATCACCTTGATTTTGTCATTGCTTTTGTCATTTACATTTTGTTATTACTTTGTTAGCACACCCCAGCCAAGTCACCTTGTCCTGTCAAAGAGCTTCTTACCCATCTGCAACCACCAATCTGAGGTACCAGGGTGAATTCCCACCCAGCACAATGAAGCCAGCTCACACTCAGGCACCACAGCTTCCCTCTGGTGAGGTCTGGAAGCTTGGCTGGCAAAAAGGAAAAAAGGGAACTTCTGTGGCTGAGTTGTGCCAACAGTGTAAAAATGCTCAGATTGGATTTGGCCCCTCAAGGTATCACAAAATTAAAGCAGCTTTAGTTTCTACTGAGGCTTCATGAAGCAGCAAGTAAGAATGATGCTAGTTTTCTCTCTCTCTACTCAGACATCCACTCTGCCATGTACCTAGTGTTCACTGTGACAGCCAGGGCCTGCAGTCTGTACAAATACCCGCTGCTCAGGTTTAATTTTAAATTCTTTTATTTTCTTAGATACATTTTCTCGCCCTTTCCATCCCTTTTGGCAATACATCCATCTATCTTGCTCTTCTGAGAAAAGTGTATCCCTGATGGATGTCATGTTATTTAGTATTTATAGTCCAGAGGAAGATGTCTAAGTGTGACTTTCTCCATATATTCACAAATGGGGCCATCTCATGCAGACCAAGTGAATGCTAAGGAAAAAAGCTTCCAGGAAAAGTGGAATATGTCCCAGAGTCATTGATGGAGCTTCCTGCATAGACAAATCTTTGATCTGCGATCACTTCAGATCCCCTAGCTGTGTTTCTCTTTCCATAGTCTCTTCTTCCACTTTTCCAGTTCCTCACCCCTGCCTGTTGCTATGGAGGAAACTCTGTGGCACAGCAGGATGAAAGTGCCTCCTAGCCACAGTGTACTCCCACCTCCAAAGCTGCTGAGCATCTAGCATAGGAGAAAAAAGTTTTACTGTGCTAACACCTGCCCAGCATCCATACCTGGTAAGGAGTGGTGCCGGGCTTGTGCTTCCATGCGGTTTAGCTGCTGGTGTTCCTCTGTGTGCTAGTGATGTGTCAGCTGTGAAAGATCCTCTGGTAAAATCGGTCAGCAGAATACAATTCTGAAAGTGACCCACCACTGCTCTGCTCTCCCAGCACCAAAGTGGTCCATGAAGAACAACAAAGGGACACTGCCATTTCTTACCCCCCTCCATATTCACAGACATCACAGGAGAAATCTAGATCTCTGATTTTCAGGACCACTCATACCTGTAAAAATGGGATGCATCATGGACAAACAGAGAGAGCCATAAGGATAACCATTTTGGGTCATACCAAAGTGTCACTTAGCCACAAGTGCTTCCTGATGAGACAGAACCAACAGACAAAAACATTTGCTTCTCATGATGAACATAGTGAACACCCACACACTCAGTTCCATTTCTCCTGTTTTGCTGATGGGCCATGGGAACAACAGAACTCCAAAAGAGGAGCAAAAGAGACAGATATACTGAACTTGGCGGGACTGAGCAGCAAGGCATAAGACTAGAGAAAAAAGCCATGCGATATCCGAGAGTCAAACATGGGCACATTCCAGATTTTAAAGAGAGGAAGCTGTTGACACTACTCTGGGGTATAGAAGGTATCTCGTCTTCTGTTGGCACTGAGCCTCAACTGTAGAAACACAGTCAAGTTGCTCTTAAGCTGCTTCAGCTGAATTAGCTTTGCTCTCAGAGTAATTGGAACAAGCTGAAAGAATGACTATTTCTCCATTCTTTATGCAGATTTTATTAAGAGAACAAATGAGCTAGGGTAGTATTAAGCAAACATTTCACTAAGATTAACCTGCTCTAACCTCACTAAAGGATTAGGAATGGAACAATACAGTGATCAAATCAGGGTCATAACTAGGGCTGAATTGGCAAGTCTAGAGGTTTTAATTATTCACACACCAAATAAATCCAGCCACAGGCCCCCTAAATCAAAGCGCAATTCTGTGCTACCTTTCATGAAAACAATCTGCTGTAGGTTAATTCTGCACCAAGGATTAAAGAGGAAGCTGCCTTCCCTCCTGGTACAGTCCAGAAGTGCTCTAACACTGGGTGCACCAGAGTTGAACTGTAGCACCCACGTCCAAGGGGCAAACAAGAGAGCCTTTTTGACGTCTGCTTCTCTCAGTGGAGGTTTTCCACTCCCAATGCATCATTTTCTGTATGGCTGTGTAGGGAGGAGGAACTCTGAGGGTTGGAGTGCCTCAGGTCTTTTTGTGGAAAAGACAAATGAGGACATATGCCCAGCAGCACTGCTGCCAACTCCACACTCTCGTCTTCAGCACTGCCACTGGAATGCCTATGTCATTGCCATTCTTACTTTATTAGCATTATTAGCTGCAGTAATTAAAAATAAAACATGCAAATGGCAGCAACAGCCATTACATGGAAGCGTTCAATGGCTGTGAACTTATTGGAGCTCCTCATTTGTCTTCCAAAATCATATTAGGCCTGCATTTTTCAAAGGCTGCACATTATTTTTAATAACATTGAAATGTTCATTTAATGTGCATTTCCTCACTAGCAATTTGGCTCCCTGCTATAAGATGCTACTGCCTTACTTAAAGAAAATTCAATGTATTTTTGAAAAGTTTATTAACTATACAGACATTTTGTGGAAAACACTGGAATGAAAGCAATAAAGCAGCCTCATCCCTGGGCTTTTTGTCTCTTAGCAATTAAGAAATGTGGGTTACTGAAATGGGAATTCTGCACTCACCTTGCAGGTTCTCTTGAGGGGAAGGGGCCTTGTTAGAGGGACAGCTTTGACTGGGAAGGAACCCCAGCCAAGAGAAAATCACCAATGCAGTCTATGTCCCACAGTAAAATCCTAATCTAGGAGGTCTCCTTACAGACACAGAGAGGGAGCAGAAACAGCATTTACTTACTGTAAAACAATGGCAAGGCAATCGGAGAACAAATATGGCCCCTCTGATTGTTCCCTGTGTACCATGAGGTACAACATTTACACTATCTCATGCTAGCAAGGATCCAATTTGCACACGCACTTAGGGATCCATCTTGAACAAACACTTTCTTCTTTTCTCCTGGCATTGTTTCCAGTTAAACTGCAAAGCAAAATAAATTGCAACTGGGTTAAGCAGGTTTTTGCTACTTACTCCCTTGAACCCAGCTGTTGGGGATGTCTGGTAGAGAAGTAAAGCTCTAGATAATGCTAGAAAATTATTTCACTCCTCCCCCTCCAATAAAAACTTGAATTCAAGATCCCATTTGAATTATTGAAAATGTTCAGGAAGTCAGTAATACCCTAGACAGGAAATATTTACTGGTGAACAATACAGTATTATGTGCAGTTATATGCCAATAAACTTGATGCCAAAAAATAATCCACTCTGGGATCCTAGACCTGACGTGGGAAGTACAAAGGTGATGACAAAGACTTTCTTTCAAAAGACAGTGCTAAATTTGTTAGATGTGAGAGATGTGAAATTTTAACATGTGTATGGGAGAAGTAGAGAAACATTTTCTTTTTTTCTCTGTTACAGGCAGCCTTCCACATTTGGGCGGGTTATTTAACCTCTCCATACCTCTGTTTCCCATATTTAAAATGGGAAATAATGACAGGGACAAACTCACAGGTGTGTTGCTTCATAACTTTGAGCTTCTGGGATGAAAGGCACTATTGAAGTGCAGAATATGCTCAGGTATTGCTTTATTTCTGTGCCAAATGCTTTTCACAACCTGCTTAGCAAGACATTACAGAGAAATAATACCTCAGCTTCCATTCCTGCTTAAAAAATCTCTAAAACAAAGAAGAAGAGAAACTGGTAGCAAACATTCAACTATTAATTCTGCTTCTTTGTTTCCCATCCCATGTTTGTGGCTCCCAGAAAATCCTGACGGTAATTTGCAGTTCATGGACTTCCTTAGTCTTGCTGTATTTAGTTTCCCACAGTGGTCTTTTGTTCCTGAAAGTGTCCAACTGTGTTTGAACCAATAAAAGTTTTATAAAATGCAGCCTCCTGAGAAAAGGAGATCCAATACCTCAGCTATACACTTCGTTAGTTTTGCACCTACCATTTGTGCAACACATCCTGAGTCTTTCTCTGGAAAACACCAGTCATTCCATCTTCACCTTTTCCATGCTGTCACAGGCAGTGTCCATCCTGCACTCCTACAGCCACATGTAAGTAGGCCTGCAGCTTAAACTAAAAATCAAGATTTCCACCACAGTTAATGGAGGCAGGGATAACTCCAAAGAGCAATCTGTCTCCTAACTGTGGTAGACACCTCTCTCACAACAGGTTGAATCACTGGTCTAACTTGTTTGGTTAGTGCTAGGGACAGCCTAGGCAGCCTGCAGAGGCAGCACAGCAACAAATAATAATAGGAACAAATAAAAGCCAATATTTAAATCATAGTTGCTCTCCAAATTGTTGAACAGGTCACTGTGAGTGAGAATGCAACTAATACAGTACAAAAGTTGAAGCTGCAGCTTGCTTCTGCTCGGCTGCACTCTTCAATTTACAGCCTGCAGGTAAATTAGAAGCTTTTTCTGTTTACTTGTTTCATTTAGTGTGGTGACTGCTACACGAACTAAGTAAACCAAAGGGAGAAAAATGGGATGCTTTTGGCTGTCAGGATGCTGATAGAAGTGTGGAGGGAGAGAAGCCTTTGAAATCCCATGGTGCTACTTTATGATTGTCATCCTAAGGAGAGCTGCCTTGGAGAGCCACAGTGCCACCAGGAACATTTAGGAAATTCCCTGAGATGCCTGTACAACATCAATCTTTTGCACATATCAATAGCTGTTTCTGTGTTATTATTTCCAGTCATGTCCTGTCTTGGAGGGGGCCCCTCACAGAGCTGGTTGTTGAGCGTCTCATTCTCCTCCGCACAGAGCACAGGCACTCTGCATCCCCCGTGGTGTGCTCGCTGCTTCCAAGGATGTCTGAGCAGCACAGTGCGAGGCTGAAGCGCAGGGGGAAAAGCCTATGGCCGGAAGATATGACAAGTGAAACTGGCTGCATTTTAGATGCAAATGGACCTGAGCAGTCCAAGGTGTCACAGGGCTTGGCAGACATTACACAGCCTGCTCTGTGATCATTTGGCACAACACTGTAGAGAGAAACAAACTTGAAAGCTCTGAGGAGATGCAGTTTGTTTAAATAATAGTGAGTAATTAGTCTGAAGACAAAATCAGTGATGGCATTTTATAATTACAATTAATTTAAAGGTTAATTTCCTTTGGTGCTAAAATCTTATTTAAAACATTTACCAGGAAGGGAAATTAGGATGTTACTATCTAGATGCATAGAATGCTTCTGGGAATCCATGCCTATTATAACTAGAAAATTAGGTTAGACTCAAAGTGGGAATTTCAATTCATGTTAGTGTATAATAGATGGTGGTCAGGGCCCTGAGTCAGAAGGGTTGCTTAGGGTAGACTGTGTGATTTGCATTTTCTTTGTTTGTGGGATTAATTGCAAATGTTTCCAACAAAAGGGCTGGGTTTATACATGAACAAGCTTGACATGAAAAGAAAATTGGTTATGGATTGCTGCCTTCGTAACTAATGAAGTTGATGTTCAAGGAATCCCTAGGAGACAGGGTTGTGGTATGAGACAAATATATAAATAAAATCGCACAAGGGAAAATGGTGGCATTGCTAGCTTCATCTACGATAACTTCCTTTCTCCCTCACTTGTCTTCTCTGCCACTCCCCTTGCATCCATCACCGCCTCCTGTGGGGATTGTCAACCTCAAGTTTAAAAAATATCTAAATAACATAATTTAAAGCTTGAAGGAAGTAACATTTCCATTCCAGCAGCTCATCACAATGCAATACTGCTTAATAAAATCAACACATTGTAACAGCCAGGGAGACATACTTACCTTATATAATTTTTTTTAACTATTCACCACACAATTTTTATCTTTTCAAGAATGACATTGCGGAAGTGTTAGAAAAGATCTGCACATGTCAAAAGGGAATGAACAGTTAATATCTCTCTTTTTTGAAGAAAAATACATTTCATACAAAGCCATTTTGAAAATATTACTTGTCATTAATTATTTGTTTCAAAAGAGAGGAACAAAAGGTATTCAGACCATGAAACAATGTGCCACACAGTTGTCTCAAGCCAGTAGCAGAAATGAGGCAGTAACTAGTGATGGTTATGACAACAAAAGGTACAGATCATTTAAAGAGACACTCGGGTTGTTGCTGTAGCTGAATAGGGCGTGGTCTTCCTGGACACAAAAATGTTTTGACATTGAAAAATAAGCAAAGCTCATATTCAAAATCAGGAAAAAATTAGCAAAATCTGAAACTCTCCACAAGATGAAAATTGCAGGAAAAATACTTTCAGGGGTGTTTTGTTCTGGTGCTGGTGAAAAACTCCATTTCAACACCAGTAATTTCCTGCTAGTTTGCACTGAACATGGAGGGCAGGCTTTGAAGGCAGGCATCTCCAATGGGGAGCGTCTCCTCCTTCACCCCCTCAGGGAGAGGAGAGGCAGTTTGGATCCCACTGGAGACAGGCAGAGGAACAGCCTGCAGGTATCCACACAGGGCTGCCAGCCCCCTTTCCCACCCTGGTGTCCCACCCTCAGAGGGCACCTGGCTACCTCCTTAGGGTTTCAGCCAAAATTAGCAGGTGGAGCATGGCAGGTCCTGGCCATCCAAGCTCACACCAGGCTGACAAACAGCGGAGTCTTCGAGAGGAATGGTGATGAGCTGCTGTGGGTGGACCAGACTAATTAATTATTTCCAGTGGCCCTGAGAAGGACACCTGCCCACAGCCTTAGTGTCCTTCCTGCTGAGACAGTCAGTGTGAGCTCCTTGCAGTTTCCTGCATGCCATGAATGCAGCTTTGTACTAAATTATTTTTATCAGCATGACTCCTGTTAAAGTTTTCCTTATTACTTCTCCTTTCAAATATCTAGATAGGTCTTCATTAGCATTGGATTGTTAACTTCCATAGATTTGGGCCTTAATTCTCCACTTTGTTGCACCTACTAATGACTCTTTTTCTAATTTATTAGTGTGGTAGTCACACTTGGAGGCCACTGCCCTGGGCATTTTCTTTTTCCTCCATTTTTTCTTTTTCTTCTCTTTATTGCTTGCCCCTAGCAGTGATCTGGCTAAGAACAATTTTTCCTAATGACTCATTTGATAACTTCTACAATAATTCAATCTACCTCACACTTAATTCTTAGAATGATTTGTCAGTCAAAAACGATATTGCAGGGCTATACTTTTTTACCCAGAATGAAAATTTGAAAGCAAATGGCTATTATCCAGCAATGTTCAGGTCTGTCCAGTTTAGAGAAATAATATATGTTCAGAATATTATTGTTCCTTAGCTTGTTATTGTTCTTTTGTTCTCTTAGCTGAGTGGAGGTCTTTTACAGATTCTTTACTGAGCATCAGACAAGCCCTTTTGCAAATTTGGACAAGCCTTGCAAAGCTTTGCAGGGGTCAGGCAGTAACTCTATTTCCATGTCTACAGGCTTGACAGGTGGTTTGCTGTATTTGTCAGATATAAAAGGCAGTGATGACCATTTCAGTCCAGTATTTCTCATTGCTGCAGCTATGCTCCAGCCCTTTCCTCCTGGCCTCTGGCTCTCATTCCTGACTGCCTTATCTGTGGTCCTGTTTCTGCTTTCAGCTACAGAAAACTCACTCATGCCTCCCAGCCCTTGCTTGGTTGTTCCTGACTACTTTTGTCCTGGCTTCATTTTTCTCAGCCAGGACATTGCTTCCTGTCCTCTCAATGTGGTTCCCACTATGGGCCAGCCCTGCCTTGCTGAGGCCTTGCTCCAGAGCATGGTCTTCCTCATGTCATGCCCCAAGTGTCTGCTACCGACCAGACCTCTGCTCCACCTGGGAATCTGAGACACATTTTGACTTTTCCAATTTCTGGACCCACAACATCATTCATCTGGGTATTTTCTGCTGGGTACAACCACGAGGTGGGTTCACCTTGCATGTAATGTCTGCATTCCTACTTGGTCCTAATTATAGGGAGCAACGGGCAGAGAGCCCCATACATCTGTAATTGCAGACACACCAGTTCATGCTTATCAGACTTCACAAACCCGAGTACCTCCCCAGTCCTACACTTTGTCTCAGAAGAGCTGATCAAAGACTTAGCCAGGGGATCATCAGAAACAGAGATAGGCAAAGATGCTGCAGGGCCTTATACCAACAAGAAACGTTAAGAGGAGAAGAAAGTGGAGGACAGGCCCTGTGAAGTAAAAAATTACTAAATATTTTTGACTATTGTACAAGCAAGCATCATGAAGTAGTGGCAGTGGGGCATAATCTGAGCTGAGAAACTCCATTTGTTCAAGGGTCCATTTGTCCAAATTTGTTCAAGGGTTTCTCTTTGTAGCTCCTGTGGCCATTGTAGAGCTCAGAAATGCCATGAGGTTACAGTTTAAAAATCTGAGGTTTTATATTCACCTTGCAAATGGGTGAGCTGAGAGCACTCACAGGCCCTTCATTACTGGCAGTTTGGCAGAAGTGCTGCTCATTGCACCGCAAGAACTGGACCTTGTGTCCAAGTCCTTATGCCATTTTTGAATCCTCCTGTGACAGCAGGAAGGGCATAGCTTCATGTGCTGGCAGATGGCTCCTTCCCCATGTTACCCTGGTGTTTGGCGATATCATATTTTGAGAGCCTAAATCACTATGTACTCAGCACAAAGACCAATAATGTTTGATTATCATTGTAAACAAACTTTATGGAGATTGCATTCAAGCAAACCTCCTCCTGTGTGCTATATTGTGGAACAGCCACCAGGCCATGCTTGCAGCATTAAAAGGCAGCAGCACTAAATTGTTTGGAAGTATCTTCACCAAACAGAGAGATGGTAGCAGGATACTGGCAAAGCTGCAACAGCAAAGGTGTCCCCATATGTTCTTTTATATTTTTTCCCCATATGTCATTTCCAAAGCTATTAAAACCAAACCTAATTTTACTCCCTCCTATTTTTTTTCTCAATGTGGCCAGTTTTTAGCTACCACAATTTGTGCACATCTCTCTTTTGCCTCACATACTCACTTGTGCACCAACAGTATCTTCAGGGATGTTATTAGCTGTAGTTTGCTTGCCATCTCTCCTTCCTCCCAGCTACACCTGCAGCGGAGTGCCTTGCTGTCATAGCGAAGCTTAATTGCAGCACTTCCAAAGCCTGAGTCCAGGGAGCCAAATCTTTGGCCTCTGGAGACGGCAGATAAAAATTTAAGACTTCACAGCTCAGATGTAGCATGTGAACACCACGTGTTCTCTCTCTGCTATCCACATGGGAAATATGTCCAGTCACAATGTGCATGTGCAAGAAGCATCCATGTGTGCCTCTGGTAGAAAGCGTGAGTAACTCGGAGCCTTTAGCAGTGGTCTCGTGTCCTGAAGGAAGTGACTTTGGCTTCATCCAGTCTCCAAACAGAGGTGAGCCAGGCATCAGAGCTCCCGCAGAATCTAAGCTTAGTTCGCGCACAGCGGTTTAATTTAAGCACGGAAGTAAAGAGACGAGAAAGGGTTCTTTTCCGCTTATTGCCAGCAGGGTTTTTATTACTGGAGCATAGAGTGCGGTAAAAGACAACAAAATGGCGGTTAGGAGCATGTTATGTTACGGAGGCGAGGGAAGGGCAGTCGGGAGAGCCAATCACTGCAGAGGATTACAATGATTGACAGGGGCGCCGGCCAGCGACTCGGCTGTCTGCACCCAGCACAGGAACCAACGAGCTGTCCCCCTAGGCAGGGACAGGTCCCGCCGCCACAGCCAGGGAGCTCCCCTGACGACCCAGGGCTGCGCCACCCCAGCTGCATCGCATGGAGGGGGGAAGGGCAGGGGTCGGGTGGGGTCATCAGCCACGCTCAGAGGCACCACAACACATGTGCACATGCACATACACTTCCCTGGTCATTAGCTCTTTTTAAAAAGTATCTTTGTCATGGGTAATTCTTTTTTTTTAATATTAATTTAGTGTCATATTAACGAATATACTGAAGGACCACCACAGTACCAAGCACTGTACAAACATGAACATCAACCCTGTTCCTTGGAGCTTGAAATCTACATATTAGACAACAGGCAACTGATGTGTACAGGCAGAAAGTGTGCACAAAGAAACTGTGAGCAAATATTATTCATTGAAGTAGACAGGAACGTAAGGACATTGGCAACCTAATTATTGTCGATAGAGCAAAGAGTTTTAGGGAAAAGAATGAGGGAACTGTTTGTAAAGATATTCTTACAAGGAAAGAAAAATGTTTGGAAATTTTACAAGTATGGCGGTCAAGTTGGTGGCAGAATTTAGCTTTTAGACCTGGAAGAAGGAGAGATTGATGCTAAGTCTCTACAAAATGCTTTAAAAGATTAAAAAAAAAGATTTAGTTTATACTTGATGTAAAATAGAAGGTTAAATCAGTAGAAGGATACAGAGAAGAATAACCTAGACAGAAAGGTGAGTTCTGCAGCTTAACTCCACATTTGGTGAGTTCAAACATAAAAAAATAACAATTTTCATGTTTGACACTGGGAGTCCTGTGCAAATGTTACAGCTGTTAACAGTTACAAGAGTCTTCTTCTTCACTATGCAAAAATAATCTCCAGAAATTAAATCCTGCAGAGCCACACCAAAGCTGACATCAAACTTAGATCCTCAAGTGACAGACAGACTTGAGGACACAAGTTCACAATGAGAGACAGCAGAGAAGGTTAGGGAGGAGCAGCTAAGAGTTGCAGGTTTAGCCACGGAGAACTGGAACAGATGTTTAATTATCCATGGGTAAATATCACAGACAGAAGCTGAGATTTAAATTTGTATAGGAGGAGTAGAGTGAGCACAAGCCAGGTAATCCATGACACCTCAGAGAGCTGACAATAGCAGAATTCATGTTTGTGAGTGCCATTACCCAGTACAGGAGGTGGGAAAAATAAAAGGCAGAGGTTACTGCTCACTGGACTCCATCAGCATGCTGGAGGGAGAACCATCAAGAAAGGAGATGAATGATGAGAGAAGGAAGGTGAGCACCAGCAGAGGCAACAGAGGAGGCTAGCAAGGCAAATGTGTCAGGAAAAAGAGAGCAGCAAATGCATGAAAGATGGCTGGATGACCATAGAGAGGACTGTATGTGCCTAAATTTGGATAGCAAGAGGTGAACTGACTGAGGTTCCAGCATGCAAAAGACAGATTACAAGATTGAAGAAAATCTTCTAAAGCAGTAGAGAAAAGTAGCTCCAGAAACTGCTTGAACTCATGTGGGAGTGTTCGGGAAGGGAGGAAGACTGGAACAAGCAAGGATAAGTATGGAGTGGATTTTTAGGGTTTTTTTAATGAAAGGAATTTACATGTATTTTTATTGGGAGGGGAATAAAAAAATAAAAAAGAGATGAGTCTGTCATTGGGACAAGCAGAAATTTTATGGAACAAAATTCTTATGACTGTAGTAAGAGAGAAGGGGAAATGAATAGTAAAAGGACGTAAAAAGGTTGTCAAGAAAGGAGTGCTACTTTATCTGTTTGTAGAAAAAATGGGAGAGTTGATGCACAGAGAAATGACTGGAGACGAGAGGAGGGAAGGGGATGAGGAGATGGTGGGGGTCTCTGGGATACAACTAATAGAGCTGGAGGAGGCAAACTACTTCATGTGGGAGATGAAGTGAAGGCAAAGAGAGGAATCAGTGAGAGAAGTCACCCTTAATACAGCATTACTGCCAAAGACATTTTCACTTCTAAAGAAGGAGCTGTGGGCAGGAAACAGATGTGGTGGTGAAGGCAGGATTGAGTGCTGGCTGTAGATTCACCACAGCAAGAGGCAGGCCCTCATGTCATCACGGGTAGGGATGAGACAATCAGCAAAACAAACAATAGTAGCAAGGCAACAAAGAAGAGGGTTTGAAAGCAGTCAAGATGTCATCCATACTGCAAGTCCCGGGTTGGCCAAATTGGATATTTTCCAACCTTCCCCTTTCCTTTTGTTTGCAGATGAAGCTATTCATCACCCCCTCCCCATTCCTAAACTCTACATCTTTTCATATCTAGTCTGAGTTGATTTTTGCATGCATATTAAAATGCAAGGAAATTCATCGTGTCAGTCACGTTTCTATACACATATGCCCTAAGTGATTCTTTAGGTTGGATCCTAAGCTAATGTAAATTACCATTCCTTTGTAGAAGTCACTGGAGTTACTGACGTGTATTAGAGGACCTGAATCTTTGTTCTTTTCTATTTATGTCTTACGGGGGAAAATTTCTGCAAGTAGAATAGTGTCTAGTCATCTGGTTTCTTTTAAGTATCTTTCTTTTTGCTTGCCAGAGGAAAATGTTTTTGTTCCATACTCAATCCTTTCTCTTTGTCCATCTGTTGATTTTAACAGCTTTATTTTTTGTCACTGTGAACCTTCTAAAAAGAATTTTCTTCCATATCAAATTCATGCTAATGGGGTATTTTTTGTACATCACGATTTAGTGGTCCATCTATATGCTGCAGACTTCCAGAAATGAAAACTAGAAACCCATCTATGCCTCTCATCCTTTCCTGATGTACACCAGAAACAGTGGGGACTCTGACTGTGAGCAGAGGCTGAAACTTCACATCCCTGTGGGTCCTTATTGATAGAAAATATGTTCCTGTTTTGAGCCATAGGTCCTGTCTGTGTTATACTTGTAACAACAGCCATATGTCTGGCAAGCACCTCAGCACAAGCAAAGAAGAAAATACTCTGAATTTTTTATAACACATTTTACAGATGAATAGTACTTCTATTATTCTATTCAAGTCCAACTTGGAAAATAAAAATTTCAGCATCCAATATTTTAGAGGTATATTCGGTTTGCATGACCAGGTCTTGGTGGGGGGGCTACAGGGGTGGGTTCTGTGAAGAGCTGCTAGAATCTTCTCCTGTGTCTGATAGAGCCAATGCCATATGGCTCCAAGACGGACTCACTGCTGGCAAAGGCTGAGCCCATCAGCGATGGTGGTAGTGCCTCTGGGATAACAGATTTCAGAAGAGGGAAAAGTTACTGTGCCACTGCAGCTGTGAGAGAGGAATGACAATAAGTGAGAGCAGCAACTCGGCAGACCCCAAGGTCAGTGAAGATGGGGGAGGAGGTGCTGCAGGCACCAGAGCAGGGGTTCCCCTGCAGCCCGTGGTGCAGACCATGGCAAGGCAGCTGTGCCCCTGCAGCCCATGGAGGTCCATGGGGGAGCAGAGACCAACCTGCAGCCCATGGAGGACCCCACGCTGGAGCAGGTGGGTGCCCAAAGGAGGCTGGGACCCTGTGGGAAGCCCGTGCTGGAGCAGGCTCCTGGCAAGATCTCTGGACCTGTGGAAAGAGGAGTCCACACTGAAACAAGTTTGCTGGCAGGACTTGTGACCCCACAGGAGACCCCCACTAGAGTAAACTGTTCCTGAAGGACTTTACCTCAAGAAAGGGACCCACTGGAGCAGTTCATGGAGAACTGCAGCCCGTGGGAAGGGTTCACATTGAAGAAGTTTGTGTAAGACTGTGTCCCATAGGAGGGACCCCATGCTGGAGCAGAGAAAGCATGTGAGGAGTGCTCCCTCTGAGGAGGAAAGAACAGCAGAGAGATGTGTGATGAACTGACCATGCCTCCCATTCTACATTCCTTTGTATTGCTGGGTTGGAGGAGGCAGAGAACCAGGAGTTAAGCCAGGGAAGAAAGTTTAATATATGGCTCTATTTCTCATTATACTGCTCTTCTTTGGCAATAATTTAAGTCTCTTTTGCCTGTGATGGTAACTGCTGAGTGATATCTCTTTGTCTTTATCTTGACCCTTGAGCCTTTCATTATATTTTCTCTCTTCTGGTCAGCTGAGGAGGGAGCAATACAGTAGCTTTGGTGGACAATTGGTGTTCATCTAGGGCCAGCCCATCACAAAAGCAATGAGATTGTTTGTTTATATATTCACGTGTGCTTTTACTAAAGCAAAATGTGACATGAGCCACTTGTGATAACAGTGACATGTAAGATGAATGTAAAATAGAATAGTCAAGAAAGTGTTCGATGTGTGAGGTTAAGGATGAAACCTCTGTACTGATTCAGCTAATGTGTCTTGTTTTATTCATCTGATGTTACTGCTACCAGGAATGTAGCAGTTGTACAACACTTTTAGTGACCTTTCAGGCACAGCCGGGATAAAATGCCTACAGAAAGGGCAGCCTGCTGCATGCTTTAAGAAACTAGCTCAGAGTCCACAGGGAGCTGTTAGTGCAGTCTGGACACCACAGGGTTTGCAGTGGAGAGAAACAGCCACCATGAAGAAACCTTGCTACAAAGAAATTAATTAAATCCTTTTGTATTGGCATTCACTTTCTATTACCTCCCTTTACCTACCTTGCAAAGTTTGTTGTTGCCTGTAAGAAGCCATTGTATGTGTACAGTGAGGTCACGGTAGTACTCTCTGCCCTACCATCATTTGGTTACACACATGGGTACTTCTATAGTGAGCTGAACACAGAAATGTCTCCACGATCTGGCTTTGTTTGTCACTTGACAATCTAGCTTGTTAACACTATGTGCCTGCTCTGTGCAACAGGGCAAAGCCACAATGCATGAAGAGGTATTCAGCATGCATCTTTCCCTCATTCCCACACAAACTCATTTTGCTCAAAGAAATCGTTTTCTTAACACATTGGTTTAGTTTTCTGAAAACAACCCTGAACACCTTTTGCCCCACATCTGCAAAGCAGAGTGTCTATGCCTGCAGCCTACTAATAATGGTTTACCGGTTGCTTGAAGGGTTTAGTACAGAAGAAATGCAAAGCTAGACAAATGTATATAAGCAAACTCTGTAAAGGGACATGGGTTGACAACAGTGAGACGCTCGATACGAGACAGGTATTTTCTGACTTCTGTTGTCAGGGATCAAGAGTGACAAAAAGAAAAAAAAAAATTGGGCAAGCAAACAACAAACCATACCTGCAGCAAAGATATGTCCATTCTTTTTTCTACAATCTTTGTATTTGAATAGAGTTTTTTTCCTCCCAGCCTTACACTTCACTAAACAATATTCTTCATTCTGTGCCTGTAAACTTACTATGCTTCCAAAGACATGATCACACTGTGATAAAGGTTTTTCTGACGGTTACAGAGAATGATTAAGCAGAAAGCAACAAATGGTATTTGTCTTGGTTTTAGCAAGATTTTGATGTTATAAAAGGTTTGTAAGAAGGACAGAAGTACTGTCCAGATGCAGCTATCACAGGTTGAGTGCAGAATTGTTCAAAACTCTGTTTGAAATGTAGTTATAAACCAGATTGGATGACATTTCTCATGGGATCCCACTGGGACCTCAGCTAGGGAAAAATTCTCTTCATTACTTTTGTTAGCAACAACGAGGA
This sequence comes from Climacteris rufus, assembly GCA_013398175.1. Lineage (NCBI taxonomy): Eukaryota > Metazoa > Chordata > Aves > Passeriformes > Climacteridae > Climacteris > Climacteris rufus. The sequence continues at coordinate 869,312 of VZRZ01001321.1, forward strand.
TAGAGGAGAGAACATTTGTTAAAATTTAAGATTAAACCAGACTGGGAAGGGTATGAGCACTTGTGAAGGTACGATTAGAAGTCAAAATAATCTTGAGAAGTGGCTTGAAATCAAGAAGGTGAAATTCAATACAGACAAGTGCAAAAGAACTCCTGTGGGGAAGAATCAATCATCTTCAGATAAAATATGGACTACTTGGCTAGACTACAGTTAGTGTCAAAACGTAAAAATAAAGATCCCATTATTAAGAATTTGTATGATACTGTTGAAAAAGGAAATTGGAAACCAAACCCAAATGAAACAAAACAAGAAAAACAACAAAAACTAGGGGAAAAAACCTAACCAAACATAAAAAACCCAAAAACCTACTGAGTTATTTCAGGTAATGCACAGAAGATTATACAGCAGTTGTCCCAGTTAGTCCTGATCTGTGCACCCCACTTGTAAGAAAAGCAGAAGTAAACTGAGGAAAGGTCTTCAAGCTTTGAAATGTAGAGGCTTGGAAAACATAGGCTGTGAGACAAATTTGAAACAACAAGGTGTGCTTAAACCTGAAAACAATGGATAGCATGAAATACTTTATTAAAAGGCTTAAAAGGAGTTATAAGAAAAAAAAATGGCTCATTTTTCTTCATATCCATAGGGAGAAAAGGCTAAAATGTAGATAAGTAGTTAATTTGCAGGAAATTACATTTAAATTAGACATTAGGAAATTAGGCACAGGGAAAAGCAACACAGAGAGGCTATAGAACCTCCTTCATTAGAGATGTCAGGGATTAATTTAGTAACACATCATTCAGGGATAGGAGTACACATAAGGCTGCCACAAAGCAGAGTTGGCTAAATTATTTCTGCAGGAGCTATTCTTGCCAGGAAAGACTGACTTGATGACAGATTCAACATGTATAGGGGTGCAATGGAGACACACTGTACCCACCCAGTCTAGTGTCTTGGCAGCTCTTCACTTGCAAACTAAATGGTGGATGGAGGGGTACAAGAATTTGAAATTTTTGTAACGTCTGGAATATGTGTAACTGTGTTGATAAGTGCAACCAAGTGTGGCACACACTGAGGAGTACCTTAGTGTAAAATAACTTTATAAATGCAAGTTTTAAGGAGTCCAACCACTGTGGAAGTTCTTAAACCGTGTCAACTTACATTTATCTTCGTGACTGTTACTGCATTTCAGATCCTCAAGCAGCTGTCCTCTATCAAAGAACCTGCTCTCTTTTTTTTGCTTTTAATGTACACAGAACCAGTCTGTCAGTAGCACTACCCAGAAGCGTGAAAAATGCACTTCCATACCTGAACTCTTTGGCCCTTTTCCATCAAAATAAAGTCAAATTCACATCTGTGATGTAAGAGACAACATTTCAGGGATGAGAACTGCCCACAAATAACCCCTAAAAGGCAATAGTTGAGTCTCCTGGGACAAAGTAAGCAAAGGGCACCCTTTTACCTGTGCAAAGAAAGTGTTATAGCAGAGAAATAGGGGTCTTAGGCTCAGATGAGATTGAATTTCCCTGGAAATTGTTAAAAAGAAACATGAGAAGGCCATTGGGAACTGGCAATTGTGTGAATTAATAAATAACTCCCACCCTACAACCTTCCTTCAGACCTTCAGCATCTTGTGAGAAATGCAGGTTTCCTTACATCTGTGAAGTTTCATCTCTGAAGCTCAGATAAATTGTTCCAACTCTCTGTTCATGCATTTCAACCCAAATGTCAAAGCAGAGAATCAGAGAAACTTCTGTCTCTCAGTCAGATCAATATACTCCCTCCTCTACATCCTCTACTGAGCCATGGTATGACAGCAAGCCAGACATAGTAATCACAGTCAGAAGCAATGCATTAATGCCAATAAATAAATGGTTTTCAGCATTTGTAATGTCTGAAAAGCATGTTGTTTTGTGTTACAGTGAGATGGTCTACTTGAAAAAGACGGACATGTGGCTATTTCTGGTGGACAGATGGCTGTTATAAATCCTTTATTATTTTATGGGGTTTTAAAATTAAATTGATTTTTAAATTAAAGGAAAAAAAGGGTGACTTTGCTTTTCCTTAATTTTTTACCCTTTTACTGTATCTTCACAATTAGCTGGTCTAATTTTAACAGATTGTTAGGGGACCTGTCAAAAATAATCTGTGTGCTGGGTGGTTCTTGAACGATAGTGCCTATCGCGTCTGAAAAGATATTGCTAATGAAAGCAATTTTCCCCCTTTCAGTTGATTTCATAGGTGGATTTGACTCTTACGGCTATCAAGGTCCACAGAAGACATCTCATTTACAGCTACAGCCCATGTATATGTAAGTACTTAACTTCTAGGACATTCAGTAGAGTGGCAGACTGATATTAAAGGATCATCAAGCTGAAAGGTGGCATGACTTAAAAATTCAGAATAGGCAGAAGCCTTTTCTGATGCACTGAATTCAAGCTACACTTAAGCACCAACATTACTCTTGTGTTGAATTATAATGATTTCTGAGGGCAGGATATCATGTGTCACAGTTGTTGAAAGAGCACCCAGCCCTCTCCTGAATTTTTCCTATTTTCATTCAAGCAGATTCCACAGAGACAATGAGAATTCAGTGTAGAAAAAAAACTAGTCAGGTATGATAAACCTTGGTTGCAAAAAGGAAAAAAAAAAAAAAGTGGATGTTTTATTAAGTTTTATCAGAAGTTCAGCAACTTGCTAATTTAATGGATGCATTTAGCGTTTGTCTTACCAGAGCATCTGTTCACCAAGGCACCTCTGTACCTCATTTCCAATTTCCACATTGAAAAAACCAAAACAAATTTAACAACATATGGCTTTTAAAACTAGTTTGAATGGAAGACAGTATTTTACCTAACCAGTGAGTGACAGCTTCATCCTGGAGTGCAGCCTGATATATTTGGGAATTAAATGGCTATTAAAATCTCAGCTCATACACGCAACTGGAGTATATTCACACTAGAGCTGACACATAACCATAGACCAGTCCAGGAATAACGGTCTCCAAATATTTCTTGTACTGATGCCAATTGAAATTTAGTCCTGCCTGCCCAGATAAATCTTACCTCACTGCTGCAGCCTTTTGGAATACTTTTTATTTGCCATCAATGGCCTACACACTAAAAGCACAGCACCAAACAGCTCATAAAGGGGTGACATTTACTTTCCCCCCCTTTTTTTCTCTTCTGCACATCTCTTTTGAGGAAAATAACTAAATTCAACTAAATGATAGCCAACCATCCCAACATAAAATTCCATTCACTTTTGAATGCAATTTCATTTCTTCTGATTAGTGGAAGCAAGTCTGCTAATGGATTAGTGTATTTCTGTATGGAACTTGCATTTGCTCCTTTTTCACTGGTACAACCTGTTCTGTGGTAGTGTTTAGAACTGGGCCCTTCAGGAGCTTTGCTAGGAGCTTTTCAATAATCTTAAATTACAATAGTGCATATCTCCAATGTCGTCTTGACTTCAGCTTCCCATCTGTCTGTGCTCAAGTAAAGATTTTTCACCTTCACTTTTGGCGCAGTGCTGTGCGTTTAGAAAATGTTATTTCCTTCCTAGTGCTATATGAGGTACATAGGTACTTAGAACAATTCTAATCCTATTTCTTTCTCAGTATACCATACCTTGTCATCAACATATGGAACCCTCAAGCTATTATCCCACTCTCTTTGTGCTCTCAGTGTTTCTTCCAGAACAGCAGATTGTATTTACTGTGCATCTTCATACTGACTGGAAAGAAAGCTAGACCTGTGGAAAAAACAAGGCAATATTTCTAAGATTGTAGCTGAGATGAAGAGATAGATGATTAATCCATATAAACTGTGTTCTGTCTTATTTCAATGCTGCATTCTCACTGGAGTATAGGTGATTTCGCTGTCTTAACTGAGAGACAGAAATAAGAATGTGAGTTGACATTTTGTCCAATCAACCCACAAAAGTATTGCCACGTCCCAACTGCAGTCAAACAAAGACACTTCAGGTTTCCCTCTGACCATATAGTATTTGACAGGGTTCTCTAGAATTGCTACAATCTGTCCTTTAGAGGCTTTGACAGCATTTAGTAATACCTTTCTGTTATTTACAGCTGAGGCACACCAGGAACACATGCACATGTATTCACATTGCAGTTCCTCTTTAAATGTAGGCAGTCCATTAGGTAGTGGAGTGACAAATTCGAATGTCAAATTAATCAAGTCGTGGTTTGATGTGCTTGTAGCACTCTTTACAGCAATATTATGTACTGGAAATCAAAACATGCTGATATGATAACAGCAGGCCATGCTTGATATTTTAAAGCTTTATTTGTTGGGAGGAAAGGTTTGGTTCCCTACAGATCTTGTTCACTGAAGATCATCCATATAAGCCGTCATAGTGTTCAGGAACAGAAAAAAAACCACAACAAACAGGACTTTTTGTTACTCTCTGGCCAGTATCACCTCCAGTTTACAATGTCAACACCTCTAGATTAAGTAATAGGCCAGAATTATTTAACATAGAAAGAGGAGAGGAGAGGAGAGGAGAGGAGAGGAGAGGAGAGGAGAGGAGAGACCGGATTTATAGAGTCCATTGCTATACTCTCACCACTGTTCACGCCGTAATTATAGCCATCCGGGATACAACTATACCCATACATATCCATATAGTTTTATTCATATAACTATTTCTGCAACTTTATCAATTGCTGCAAAATATCTTTGAATCCATAGGCAGCAGAAGATATAATAAGCATCATCCCATCTAATTCCTGTAAAAGATCAAGAAAATACAGAGATAACTTGTTCCTACCTCTGCATCCTCTACTATTCAAACTCACACTGGGTGCATCTCATATAGACCTCTGGATTTCTGAGAGAAATTAAATAGGAGACAGTTGCCTTTAAATGATCTGATTGTTAACTATATGCAGTGTGACAACAGCAGTGCATTTTCCATGCTGTGGTAGTACCCATAGATGTGCTGGTCATGCTGCAAAAAGGAAGGAGAATGTATGGCCTCCACTTTGAAGAGCTCACCAAAAAATTATCAGCCGCTAATGGTTGTACAGATTCTTTCAAAATACAAATTTCAACATGTAGTTCAGTAATATAGCACAGAGAAGCCCCTATATCTTTACCAGACCGATTCATATAGAGAACTAGTACAAATCTCAAAGACATACAGAATTATGTGGTAGCTCTCAGTCATTATTCACATACTGCTTTCTGATGTGAATTAAGTGGATTTCAATGACATAAGTCCATCAAGAGAAACTTTTGTTTCTATGCTAGTCAGACAATTTTGCATCCATGTGATTTAAATCAATTTTAACTGTTTTATACATGCATGATTTAATTATTATCCTGAAGGAATGCTGGGTTTAGTAATTGCTAACTGTTAAGACACATTGTTTTGTAACCAGTTTCCTCCTGTGTGCTAGTTAGGACTTTGTTCAGTTAATTTGGAGGTTATATTGAGCCTACACCAATTCACATGTGCAAATAATTATATTGATTTATTCAGGCTTCTCATATTTACATTTCTATTATGTCAAGACTTTTTTATCTAAAAATGCATTATTTTTTATTTGTTATATCAGTCAAGCTCTACTTTTGAGAACATTCTAATTCAGTTTCAACCTTTGTGTGGAGTTTCATTCCTTATGCAAAACTACCCTAAATGAACAGGACACCTAAGGACAAAAAATATCTTGATTTATGTAAAAGAAACGTTAGCTGTAGATAGTTAATTGAAGTGATTATCTTTGGCTACTGTTACTTCTAATAGTCTATAATTATTAGATTCAGGCTCACTTTGGAGTTTTTGTCTCTACATTTTAGGCTTTGAATTCCATTTACAGTTTTCCTTATTATCTCTCCCAATTTCATATTCAATTTAAATCAGTTTACTTATTAAAGAAAAATATATGCAATTTAAAACCATGTTTTAAGTAAAACACTGATGTTTTGGGGAAGAATTCTTATCGTGACATTTATCTACCTGTTATAAATGGGATATTTTTATTATTTAAGTGCCAACAGTGTGCTCTATGCTGTACAAGCCAAGAAGCCTAGACAGTCCCTTCAAAACGAATACGCTTTTTGAACAGAACGGGACAGAACCGATGCTCATGTACCTCCTTGCAGTGTGGCCACAGCTGATGTACTCAAAAGCAGCTTCCTGGCATTCTGTGCCGGAGATGCCAGTGCTCATTTCCAGACCATGGGAGAAGGACACAATAAGATGGCGGAAATCAATTGTCAAGACAAAATTCTCCACTTGGGAGGTGACCGAGGAAGGTGACTAAACACTTCCTGACACTGATTCTGCTGCACATGAAAAGACACAGTTGTAGTGGTGGAACAAGACTGCACTGCATGATCACTGTTCTAAAAACAGTAGGAAGGAGGGAGGGGAGAGAGATCTTTCTTTATGTTCTTCACAGTAAACTTGTTTTCTCGAAAAAAGAAAAAGTGAAGCAAAAAAAAAGCATGCATGTCTGATGCTGATCCCTAATGCACTGGAGAAATTGCTCAAAAGCAGTGCAGCCCTGAAGTGAAGCTTGCTTTTCTCCTATTGTGAAGTGTAAGAATATTGGCAGTATATACACTCACATGCGCACACACTCACACATATAGGTATTTGTCTAGAAATTGCACATACTGCAGGTGCTACCTACTTTGCCATTCACTTAGAGTATAAATTAAACATTAAAAAAACACTAAATCCAGCACCTCAAGTGTAACCACCACGACACTCAGCAAGTTCATGCAGTACAAATCTGCTGTGTATTTATGCCCTCATGTTTTTGGGATTCAGGCACATTTAAATAAACTACCAGCTAAGCTTTGACCATCAACAAACAACATCTTGTCTATTTGAGACTGAAAGCTTTAGTTACAAAACATGGAGTTGATACAACACTGTTAAGGTGTCCAGGGCTGTGGCACTTGCACAGGCTCTCTGCTTTGTGGGTGAGCATGGGTGGCTTTCCCCTGCACCTGCGATTCAGTCTTTCTGTCCTCACATTGTGTCACTTCTTAGTTTTACAAAGACAGCTACATATCTGATGGATTATGTGTCAGGTCATCTTTCAGTTGGCCCATGGATATATAGTTAAAATTATAATTAAATATAACTCCTGACTAGGATTGCTTAGAAAACCTGTGCTGACTGCTCTGACAATGTTCCAGAGAGAGTCAAGCCGTTACCTGAGCATACACTTTGTCTTTCTGTCCTCTTCATCCTGTGTGTAGCTGAACTGTTACTGGTTTGTGGCTTACACTTGCTTGCAAAAAGGCACCAGAGCAGCAGAGCAGGGATCACATAAGTGTACAGTGGATTATAAGTATCATTCTTTTTCTGTCTTTCTTCTAGGTCAAAGTAAACATGGAGATTACTCAAGGTGGGCTGGAGGACCTGACAAAAAAACTGTTTCAGGATGGCGTCCTGCTTCTTCAAAGAGAAAAGAAATCCAATTTTTGTGCTAAAAATAAAATACAAAAGCTGATTGAACAGTGAGACAGAAAACAACAGAGACCTTCAGCCTCTCTTTCTAACAGGTACTAAAGGAGATGCCCCAGATCTCTTCCTTGGACCTTCTGCCTCCCAGCACCAGAGGGACAGAGCAGAGGCATTGGTGCCACCTTTTGTCTCTTTCCTTCCCTGGCCACCACCAGCACGGCCCATCTGGATTAAGACATGAACCCAGCCCACTCAGTGCTTTGGGAGCCTCCTTCACACTCCTGGCCTCATCGAGTCTCCTTAGTCAACACCACACTGAAATACCACGATGACCTTGCAGCAGAAGTCAATAGACAGCGCATTGTTTGCCCTGAAGGCTGTACAGTTCATACTTGCCTTAACACAACTGCGTTGCACATTAGAGAAACTACGTGCAAGCTTTCTGAAGTTAACATGCTGCTGTTAATTCTGAACGATTTCTAAGTCAGTGGTTTTCTTATGGTTGGTTTTGCTTTGTTTTCATGTCAGGGAATAAGGCTCTGTTGCTCCATGGCTCCAGAGCAACCAAGTAGAAAACTGCCAGCTGTCTGATAAGTGCTTTACTTTTGGGGCTCCACAGTGGTCAAGAAACAGTTTATAAGGATTAAAAAGAAAAATAAATAAAGAAATAAATGAGACCTTCTGGGGGTCAGGGTGGGGAAAGGGGTAACAGAAACTAATGATTGAACCTACTGGAAATAAGCAGCAGAAACAGTGCTTCTTTATCCCACTGGTTTTATTTATAGCACTGTAGGTGCTTTTATAGCTATCTCTAAACATCTTTTACTAACTACAGAGACATCTGCAGATTTCTATCAACAAAGGCCAACTGAATATGTACTAGCTACGTTTACTCTTTTATATCTAATTTCAACTAAAAATACTCTGTAAGTGAGCTTTTTTTTCCTAATTGCACCATAAGGGATCCATATATTTTATTTTTCAGTTTCAGTTGGAGAGGGTGGGGAGGGACTAGTTGAGTTGAAGAAATACTGAAGACCTTTCTGTGGTGTATTTGGGGGATCTATTGTGTGTTAGAACGTGTATTTTATCTTCCTGTATTATTGTGGCTGAGAAAAAACCCCTGTGCTGTTACGTAGTTGGCAACAAGATGCCTTTGGAAATTTTGCTAGTAGGTCAATGTGTATATGAAATACTCTGAACTCCTAGGAACATATGTTTTATTCTACATCTGATCTGTATTTTCAAGAACTTAGGTGGCTTTCACTAGGAAAACCCAATATTTTGCTCAGGTTTTTCAGAAACTTGGATTGTCATTGTTTCTTTGCTCAGACCTTGCATAGACAAACGCACGCACCTACCACACCTGAGGTGAACACGTAGCTTTTGAGGGCACGAGGGAAGGTCAGCACTTGGAAAGGCTCGAGGTACCCCTGAGCATCTCCCTTTTCCTTGCTGGCCAAAGCCTCACTCCAAAGGCTCACACCACTCACCCATCCCTGTACAAGCCAGTGCCCTTTGCTGTGTCTGCATGGATGTACAGTGTCACAAGCAGTAACTCTGGACAATGACAGAGGAACAGGCATTCACCAGTGACAACAAGATAAGGGACATGTTCAGGAACTATACTTACATTGATTCAGTGAGATTTATATAGATATAGATATAGATATATATATATATATGTAAGTGTGTGAATGTGTGTGTATGTCTATGTATATAAAATACACAGGACTAACTGTTGTTGGGGCTGCATCACCCAGGAAGATTCTGATGCAGTGGACCAAGGGCTCCTATCTCAGATACTGCTGGGAATTTCGTGCATGAAACAGGCACGTCCCCCGAGGCCTGATCCTGTGGAGCATTCATTGCTGATTTGGATCTCAAATTTAAATTTTCATACTTGGGTACATGAAACTCTGAGTTCTTACTGGATAGAGCTGCTTTTCAACCCCTGGAATTGCCATGCAACTTCCAAGTGCCAGACTGAAATTTCCCATAACTTGAAAAATTTAGAAAGGTTCTACTTTTATGTAGTATTAAATATAGCAGATATATAGTATTAAACACAATGAAGAGGTTTAAATGGAATGAAAATGTCATAACAGGTTATTTTATCTTTCCCTGTATACCAGTTAATCAAAATGATATTTCTATAAAAATCATTTTTTAACATGAAAAGAAACCAGTTTAGGCAGCTAAGCAGCAATCCAATTTACAGAAGATAATTTTTCATACCTTTCAGTGATTTCCCATGGAACAGCAGCTACTGGTAGTTAGCAATTTTAGAAGTCAGACAATTTAATGAAGTGTCTATACGTAGCTTATAGGCCTGATTTTAATTTAGAAAATTTTGGCCTTAATTTCTCTGTGTCTTAGTCTTCCCATCTATAGTACGAGAATAATATGTGCCTCACAGGCTTTGTGTGAGGTCTGAATTGTTAATGTTTGTAAAATGGTTAGGAAATAGGAAGCACATCTAACTACTATGGATTGCAATATAAATGTGTATTCATATATTACATATAGAGTAGATACACACATTCACATACACACCGTATACATACATATATATATATATACACATACATACCCATATGAAGTTGGTATTCATAACCCTGCTTAAGTTGCAGTTAGAGCACCACCATTTAAAAAATTAGGACCGTTGATTACTCAACTAAATGATTAGTGGACAGATCTCTTCTGGAAGCAGTTTAGAGCACAGTAATGTGAGAATATCTGGATGGCATATTTGATTTCTACAGCTGTATCCTCCTCAAAATCCAGTAAAGAATGTTATTTTTCTAGGCTGGGCTTTTGTTATAAACTAAAATATTCAGAAGGCAAGAGATACAATCCAAATATGTCTTTTTTTTTCTTTTCTTTTTGGCATTTGTTAATTCTGAATGTATTTTTAACAAAAGTGATTTTTTTGACTTACTAGTGTAATTTGCATTTTAAAAAAAATAAATGGAAAAAATATAGGTTTCCAAGCTATTCCTGGCCCCCTGCTGCTATTCAGAACTTACAGGAAACTCAGAATTACTGTTCCCAGCTGAGCAACAATGCAGAATAAAGAATCCTATTACATTTACATGATGACAATCCCGATCTGTGCAGTGCATGGATGTGACAGCACTGAATAGAAATTGCCGGGTCATGACACCATTTTAACGCTGTCATATGTACCAGGTATTTTCATTAGCACTGACACTAAAAGGTTTCTTTTACAAGGCTGACTGCAACACACTCTTTACTTAGGAAACAGGGTTGGTTTTGCCCACTCATCAGGAATTTTAAGGTTATTATGGGTATAGAGTTGCCAACAGTGTTAAGTATTGCAAAAGTAATCCTTGTTAAGAGGGAGCTATGTAACATGGATATTTCCATGGCATTAGTATTCTTTTATATGCCGTTTATTGTCCCTACACTGAAATGATGAAATCCAGTCTGAGGCAAAATGTTTATAGAGCTCACATATATTGACAGCTTGCCTGAGGTCATTTAATAAAGGTGGAGCAGAATGATACACATTTTGAGATACTTGGTCATGCTCTCTTAAGATGATTCCTTAGAAAGAGAGTTCATTAATTAATGTCATTAGGATTTTTTATGTCTTCTTTATAGTGCAAGGGACACTTTTCAGTCAGGTAAGAAGAAATGTTTTGTGCTCCACTTGCTTCATTTCAGTACTGTTTGCAATACTCCACTACTGCACAGCATTTTGACAAAGTCTGGCACAATTATGTGTTGATCCCTGGATGTCTCCAGATAGGAACAGCTATTAACTCAGTGTCTGAAGGTTTTGGTCACTTGCATGCTTACCTTCAATTGGAGCACATTGATAGTAGCCAGAGCAAAACTCCATACACCATTAATCACTCCAGCTTGTAATATTTTCATTTCCAGTCCTCTGTTTTATTTTTAAATGCAAATACTAAAAGGATGAGGATTTTTCTCACACAGATGGAAAGCCCCATGAATAGTCTATGTGTCTGTATTGCTTACTGACTGTCTACTGATGAGCACCCGAGACGAAATTGATGGACTTCTTAAGTTTGTTTTCTAGCTACTCTGAATCTGACTCCTTCCCAGTACATGTGGATTGGCATCAGACACTAAAGGTAAGCCAGGTTTTGTTGAAGAACCAATGCACAGCAATACTGCAGACAGCACTGTGCCCACTGCTCCTTGGAGAAAGGTGAAGACAGTTGTTATGCTAATTGGTCTGCTTCAAGCTACGTGCAATATTAAATGTAATTACCATACATAAAAGAAACTGCCCTTTAGACTGCAATTACTCATTCACATACAGAAGTGGCACAGCACAGAATCAATCAGTAAAAGAGGTTTGCTTCCTGTAGTCATGAACATGCTTCATCTCCAGACATGGATTGAAGAAATCAACTGTTTGATCTCATATCCTGACAAGTCCCTCTGTTCAGACCCTCACCAAGAGGAGCAATTGCAGCTAGTTAGAGTTAAGACCTTGACATAGCTGAGTGGTTTAGGAGGATATTGTACCAAATGTTAAGTTCTAGGTAGCATCATACACACATTTGTTGCACATATCTCTCCACATGTACAAAAGAAGGGTCTTTCAAAATGCACTCTTCCTTTATCTCTCAGAAACCGAGACAGATAATGTCTTTTACAAGTGTCTTCTGAATCCTGCCAAGATCATTAAAGAGATTTTGCAATAAAAAATTCAATAAAAGGGCTGTCTTTTCTGCTCTCTGTTGAGTAGAAGACTTAGCTCTTGGGACTTCCAAATGCCTTGGGATTATTATTTTGGATAGATAGGAGCACTCTGAAACCTGAAAATTTAAAAAAATATAAATGCTTGTGGTCATCTCTGATTGAAAATTGAATCTCCTGTACAAAAGCCATACTGCCCCATCCACCAGTGGAACAGGGTCTTTACTGCCATCTGTTATCTAATCACTTTCCCAGCTTTGCCTTTGTCCTGCTGGGAAATAGGCTGTGGGGAGCTAAAGGTGAAGAAGTGTGTTCGTATTCAGCATGTGCTCTTCAACAGTCTCCAGTTCTGCCACACAGGATGCCATTTCATACGTATTTAATTTCTTTCTCCCTGTCCCCATCTTCTTGTTCCATTCTCACTCTCTCTCTTCCTGAACACAACCCCAAATACTGTCCCAGAATTACATACTGCTCTTTGTCATATCCACCGTTTCCAACTTGCATAATGATGGTGATGGCAGTGATGGAGGACAATGTCGCTGAGGATGTGCAAAGTGACAAGAAGAGCAAGCACAACATTATGCACATCCTCTAAAGGCCCCAGACACAGGGAGACACTTAACAGAATGGTAAAGGTTGGCAGCATTACAGCAGCCATGAGAGACAGTGAGCACTGGTAGGAATCATTTTCACACGTGTTGTTACATTTGCTAAAGCTATAGCTCATTGAGTACACAGAAAGTCATAATATCCAGAGCTGCAAAAGGCAAAGGTGAATTAGAAGAAATTTCATAAAAAAATGTTTGTGAACACATTGACTGGATCAGATTCATGTTTCTCAAGGTTGTGCTTTTTCCCCTTGCAAACATTTGGATTGTTGGTTTCTATGCACACAGGTGAATATTTTGTTCCTAGGAGAGCGTGTAGGGAATCTCAGTTTTGATGCATCTGTGTGCATTTGTGCTAAGCATTGGCTCAGTTCACACAGTCACACATACATACACACATACATTCACCTGTTACGTGAGTATATTTTATGATGGGCACACAAAACCACACAGTCTCTCCCGTTTTCTACTTAGCTTTTTCTATACTTAGCTTTCTACTTAGCTTTCTCTATGCCTCTCAAGAGACTCAAAGTCCCAAGTTTCTATTTTTTAGACAGGCATTTGGTGTACAAAAATTATTACTTCTGATAGCTACTGGATGTACAAGCATGGTGCAATCTATGAACAGAGTAAATAAGAGAGTGCTTTCTGAAAAGAGTTTATGTGTTAAATAAAGTAAGTAAATGAGAATATTTCAATTAAGAAAACAGAAAAAAATATAATCTCACAGTCTCACTCTGCTGTTAAATTTCAATTAATCAAAAAAGTGGGAGACAAAAAACATTCAGAAAAAGGACAAGAGCAGGGAAACAAGAACTTGGAGTACAGTTATAAGGTGATATGGTTAGTTAAAACAAGTATATATAAGAATTGAGTAAAAGAATCAGCCAATTATATCTTACTAGACTATACAATTAATTTATGATTCTTCATATATATGTATTATATCCTATCTTACATTTTAGAGGCATTTAAAACAGCAACTATGGAAGAAGAACAACATCAAAGGGACTGCATATTGATGTAATCACAAAAGGTTGATGGATTGATTCAATTAATCAGTGACTCATTTCCAAGAGTTCTGCAGGGATTTATTTACCAAACACTTACACTGTTTATTTTGCTCTCTGAAGGCTTTGTATATTGTCATTTTTCTTCATTATTCTGCTTGTTTCATTCTTTAATTTCTGACAAATATTTTCATACTGATATGTGGCATGTTAGGCATGTAAATTGTCCACATTTACTGATTTAAAGCAGTACACACCAAACTTCCAGTAGCTGAGAACTTTTGTTTATTTCCCTTAGGTCCTGAGAAACAGTAGCCATCTATAATTAATATAAAGATGTGTTTTCCATTTAATCTTTGCTTTCAAAGTCTGCTCAACATGAAAAGGATTTAAGTTCTTGCCTAGCATAACCTGCTTAAACTTTAGACAGAAACTTACTATGAAAAACATTTTGAACACCCTTGAGGCTAAATAGAATAACTGTTCCATCTTTGGTTTGTCCTCATATGTTGTAATTTAAATCCAGGAAAACAATGCAAGAATGTTTTAAGAAGGTCAGCAGTTTCACTGTTTTCTGTGGGTTTAGATAACTTTTTACAATGGCAATACTGATAGGACAAGAGGGATTGGCTTTAAACTGAAAGAGGGCAGATTAGGTATTAGGATGAAATGCTTTCCTTTGAGGGTAGTGAGGCACTGGAACAGGTCACCTGGAAAAGTGATGGATGCCCCGTTCCTGGAAGTGTTCAAGGCCAGGTTGGATGGCGTGTGAATCCACACATACAGGTAATCAAGGGCAACCATCAACCCACAGCCAAAATGGAAAGAGTACATTTATTTTGTTTCCTTGCTAACACTGGGCACCGGAGACACAAAGGGCTCCATCAAGCTTAGGTCCCCCTGGTGAAAAGAGACACACAGGAATAAAGACTCCATCCAAATTTGGTCATCCTGGTGAAAAGCAACACACAGGGACACAGGTTCCATCCATTTTCATGCGTGGCTGTGAGAATGTGTTATCTCTAAACAGGAATGCTACTTCTCAAAACAGGAAGAGGATGAACAACACTAAACATAATAAATGGATTTTTCCTACGCCAACATTTTTAGCATTCCCAGCTGCAAGGTCACTTTGAATGAAACTATTCCCTTTTTCTCACCAGATCTTCTGGTTTTAACCCTTTTCCTTCCAACAGACGGGGCTTTGAGCCACCTGGTCTAGTGGAAGGTGCCCCTGTCCATGACAGGGGGCCTGGAACTAGATGATCTATAAGGTCCTTTCCAACTCAAACCATTCTGTGATTCTATGATTTTCTACGTTAATACTGTCACAGTATGAACTTCAAAGTTAATACATAGAAATGGCCAAATTAGATTGTCACAGATTAGAAAATGACAGATACTGGGCACAGCAGAGGTCTGTGAAGGATGAAGAACTGAAACCAGAAGGAAACTGTGTTGCAGTGGCCCAGCCCACCTCGGGGCTGAGTGACATCAAGTGGATGGATTTCCCCGCCCAGGATTCCGACCCTGAGGGTAGATCCGAGGGCGAGACCGGGTTTAGGGTTACCTCCTACTGGATGTCCCTATAGCAGCATTCCCTCCTCTTTTTCTGGAAGTTTCTTTGTTCCCGTAATGCTATTGGTTTAGACTCCTATGTTTATTCATGTGTTTCATTGCCTATGTATTGAGTTCTGGAAAGTTCTGTTCAGTTCAGTTCCTCATTGGTTAGTTCAAATATATTCCTCCCCTAACCCTTTATGATTTGCTCCCTGTCATCCCTCGTCATTTCCCTATTGGTTTGTCCCTTTGTTCCTCCCATTCTCCTCCCCCGTTTAAAAGTGGCTGTAACTGCTCCCAAGTACCCTTTCTCCGTTGTCTCCCCTTCTGGCTGGATCTTCCATCCCTCAGCTCAGCAATAAAGACTGGGATTACAGGCAACGAAAGGGTCCCTCTTTCTTCCTTGCTCTCGCCCTGTTGCTCGGCAACAACTTTGCTGCAGCCAGCTCCACAACAAGCCACCTGCAGGCAGCATGACCGGCTGCTAGACAGGACTGTGTTTTGCCTCGCTGCCGGGGCACCAAAACCTTGCCACCTGCCAGGCCACTGGGCAGCTAGCGGCCAGCACGACAAAAACAGTCTTTGAAAGTGATGAGTCTCATTTCAACAAATATTTTTATTTTAAATTATCAGAAACACTGAACCTCTAAATACTTTTTTTTTTTTTTTTTATTAGCGTATTCATTGCATACGTATATGCAGTGTGGGTGCAATTTTCAGGCATCTTCAGCAGTGGTCAAAATCTTAGTTCACTTTTAGGTGGTTAGGAACAACTTCTCAGGAAAGATAAAAGATCACAGACCCAGTGACAAGAGCCGTGGCAGTCTGTATCCTGTGACAGCCTTCTCCAGTGGCTTTAGAAAACTCCACCCTACCTATTAAACCTATTATAACAGACAGATGGAGACAGACACTTCTCAGTGATACCAAGTGACACACACTGTAACACAGGAGGTTCCCTCTGAACATCAGGAAACTTTTTTACTGTCAGAGTCATGGAGCACTGGTACAGATTGCCCAGGGAGGTTGTGATATCTCCATCCTTGGAGACGGTCAAACCTTGACTGGACATGGGCCTGGGCAACCTGCTGTAGGTGGCCCTGCATGAGTAGGGCTGTTGGACTAAATCATCACCAAATGCACGTTCCAGCCTCAACCACTCTCTCATTTTGTGATTTGCCTCTCATTCAAGCTACATTTTTTCCCCATTGGAAATACTCCTAGCATCTCAAGAGGATGCAAAAATATTTCTTTTTGGGCTGAGGGAATCTCAGAATTAACTTTTGGAGAGAAAATAAGAGGTCTGTGTATTAAGAGAGGAAAAAAAAAGAAAGGGTTTGGGGGGAAAAAACTATCAGCTGCTAAAATGTATTGGTTGTTATTTTTCTCTTACTTGACTCTCCTGTAGTTGGCTCCTTGGGTGAAATCCCAGCTCCATTAAGGTCAGTGGGAATTTTGTTTGTTTCAATGAGATTTCAAGATCTCATACTTTGCAATTAAGATGCCTGAATATTTGCTTTGCTTGAAAAACAAAAACCCACAGCCATTATCCTCAATAATTTTTAAATGCTCTACAAAAATTGAGATTTTTGTTTCCTCTTTTCATGCTCAGCCTTTGCGAAATGCATGGTCTGGTGATATAAAAATTTTATCTGTACTCATTTGTGCTGACCCATATAACTTGCTCATTGCCACATTTGTGCCAGTAAAATCTTTCTATCATTCCCACTCCTCTGTGTATTTCATTTCATGTGAATGAATGATTAACACCCTGGTGTTTTGGCAAAGAATGAGTATTAAAGAGAAATCAAAAGACATTTGCATAGCTATTTGGCCAATGTGATAGTAGGAATCTTCTATATAACCTCTTTCCCCTTTATAAATAAACGTTAAATATTAGTTGTAACCCAGAATTCTCAGTGTAAGTATTTCACAGCCTTCTAGCTTATTGCTCAATTGCACAGAACTCTTCAGACTTGATAGGATTTCCATTGAGAAAACTAATCCAGCAGCAAGGAAATTTTTGCACATAAACAGAAAGATACAACCTCAAAAGATGGGCTAATAATAGCCAGTGCTTCTGAAAATCCAATACTTTTGCCAAAGGCATTTCTCAGCCTGGAGTTTCTCCTGTGCAAAAATGCTTCTTGTTCATTAATTCACAGCCTGAAATGTAGTTCCTGACAAAACACTATCTGGGTAAGACTCACAGCCTGACAGTCACTGATGTGTACAACCCCATATTCTGCTCTGTGAAAGGAAATAGATGAGAAATTAGCCCTGGTCCTTCAGGCTTCTTCCCTTGAGCTTGTCCTTCTCATACCTGGACACTTGAGACTGTTGCCCTGCAACAGTCTCAGTTTTTAAGCGCATGTTGAGTTATCGAACTGAACCACTGGTGAGTGACAGTTGAAATTAAGTAGGGTCTCTACATCCATAGTGGCAAACCATTCAGTGTGTCAGTGGTGCTGTGCCACCTGAGCAGGGACAGGTCTAGGCACAAATGGAGCAGAGAAGTCCTTCAAAGAGGGGCAACCAGGAATGGCAACAATATTTACAACCCTGCTCCTGACAGATCCCTGTCGCGCTGACTGCTGGCTGCCCGGTGGCCTGGGCAGGCAACAAGGTCGGTGTCCCAGTGGAATGGACAAACCAAACCCCTGTCAGCAGCTCGCAGTGCTGTCTGCAGAAGGCTCCAAGGAGAGCTGGCAGCAGTGAGGGTGTTGCTAGGCAACAAGGGCACGAGCAAAGGACGAGAGAGGGCCTTCTCTTTGCCTGCAGTCTCAACTTTATTCAACCTCCGAGGGGGCAGAAGATCTCGCTGGAAGGGGGGCTCGGAATCAAAAGGCGTTTGGGGAAGGGGTGACAACACCTTTTAAACCGGGGAAGGGAGAGAAGGGAGCAAAGGAGCAAACCAATAGGGAGATGACAAGGGGTGATAGGGAACCAATTACAGGGGTGTAGGGGATGGAGCACATTTGAACCAACCAATTACAATCCAAACAGAACAGAACTTTCCAGAGCTTCATGCATAACCAACGAACTACATTATTAAATATAAAGAACTGAACCAATGAGGTTAAGGGAAAACAGAAGCATCTGGAACAGAGGGAGGAGATGCTGCAGGAGGGACATCCAGTGGGGAGTAGCCTTAAACCTTGGTCACACCCTCGGATCCACCCTCAGGATTGGAGTCCTGGGTGGGGAAATCCACCAACCGGATGTCACAGCCCCAAGGTGGGCTGGGTCACCACAACAGACCCCCAAACACCCTCACTCCCTGCATTGACTCCATCACCAGCAGTACCCAGAAGTGACCAGCTGTACCATCCAAGAGGTCACATTCTACTGGTGCCAGCAGGAAAAGCAAGTGTGGGAATCTGCATCTGTAGGAATCACTTCCCAAGTCTCTTTTAATTCAGATCATGTCTTTCTTGTAAGAGAAGCAGTCAGACTTTTGTCTGGCTACAGTTTTTTACAGTTGAGAAGGCAAAGCCCTACCTTACTTCACTTTGCACTTACTAAAGAATTATTCAATTAAAGGAGGGAGTTTTTGGCAAGCAGGGACAACACTCCATTATTTTTTGCATTTGGACAGCTGTAGTTCAGGTACCTCTGAGAAATAAACTATAGGTGAAGAAAGATAATTCACTGTTTGAACTTGAACATGTTCAAGCCTCTTTTATGGATGTGAAGACATCCTGAGTCAGATGCATTTTAATTAGTGTCATTACTTTTATTAATGCTTATTGATGTAAATATTTGCTATATATATTATTTTAAAATTCCTCGATCAGTGGGGAACATTTTACATTTAGAAGTGCATATTACGTTTAGAAAAATTGAAGGAAATAGCAGGAAAACTTGACATGAAATTGTTCTACAGCACCAGCATACTGTTAAGCTAACCATCAGGATCAATCTCAAAAACTATCCCAAGACCACTTACACTGTATAAAACCTCCTCAGTCCTGGAAGTCATACAGTTATGGCCAGAAGCTCTGTTTATCTCAGGTTGTTAAATTCTATTTAAATGGTGGGCTGGTCACTG
The DNA here is from genome assembly GCA_013398175.1 of Climacteris rufus. Classification (NCBI taxonomy): domain Eukaryota; kingdom Metazoa; phylum Chordata; class Aves; order Passeriformes; family Climacteridae; genus Climacteris; species Climacteris rufus. The sequence goes on from VZRZ01001321.1 coordinate 888,685, forward strand.
TCCCAGATCAACTCCCAGTCCTATCGCCTTTGCTGTTGTTTGCACTCATAAGCGCCCCAGGTTTGTGAAATTATTCTGTTTTTGTCCCTGAATTATTCACTTCTCATCGCTATTGTCTACAATAGAACCTGGAGAGAGAGAGACCAGGCAGATCCCTAGAAGGACCTGCTGGCACATATAACAAGAGATTTCTAGAAGGACCTGCTAGCATGTATAACAGGACTTTCTGAGGAAATACAGATGGTAAAGGGCCCTTCAGGCTGGGTCTTCTCAAACATTCTGGGCCTGTTTGCAGTTGCAAAGAACTGGACTCAGCAGCCCAAGCCACTCCATCAGGCACCTCAATTCTGTGGTGTCTGTGAGGAGAGTTAACCTCAAATCAGACCCTTTCAGTTTCACTGAAAGTCAGCAGATCTTAAACTGTTCTTGGGTATTTAGCTTCTTAGACCTTTTCAAATGCCAGACTTATGTTTATTTTTATTTTCAAATTCCTCTGAAGTGGAACAAAAGGACCTTTGAAAGTCTGTGCCATGTGATTAGACCCTGTGGACAGATACACTTTGCTCGTTTGGCTAAATAAATTCAGTCATTTGATTCAGCCCTTGAGTTTCAGGTCTCCACGTGGACTACACTCTGCTAATTTTCCTGTGATTTTTCACAACCTGTATGAACAGAGAAACAGAAACTTCATCCACGTCTGCTCTGATACTGAGTTCCTGATATAATGGGTGCATGTCAGTAATAACAAAAATAGCTGATCTGTGACAGCCCACATTCTGTGACAGTTTGTACAATAATTTTTTACCCTCAAACTCCATCACTTCAGAATCCCTTCCTCTCCCATCTGTCCTAAACAAGTGGCAGAGGCTTTTTGTAGAAGATGTCTGTTTTTAAGTACCTCTCTGGAGGAGAGCATAACAACGCTGCCTTAAGAAAAATCCTGTTAGCCCTTCCCATGTGTCAGAATGGAAGATGCTACTAATTATAACTAAGATCCTGTCAGTTATCTGAATTCACTGGCAATTCTCATAAGATCCAGAAGAAAGTGAGTAAACACATTAACAGGAATGTGCCAGCAGCAAGTCACCATAATTCCCTTCCCAGCTCTCTGAAAGCTACTGCGGGCTTACAGCAGCCACAGCTTTGTGCTGCAGCCCATGGAACACCTGGGGCCAGTGCAGGCAGCCTGACCCAGGCTAGCAGCTGTCTCCAAACAGGCACATCTACAGCAGGCAAGCAGTGCAATAGCTGACAATCTTCTTGACGTATCTGGAGCATACTGGAGATTTGGACAACAGTGGGGGAAAATCTGTCACTCGGGCTCCTTTACCTGAGGAACTAAGGGGGAAGAAAACCCCTTAAGTAAAAAGGGTGTGCATTAAAAAGTGGCACCAGCCTCCCTGGGGGTTTGAGTGTAGTGCATTAAGCCATGCTTTTTGTTGAATCCAGAAAGGACAGCATTCTTTCTGCTGTGACACAAGATATAGTTAGTGTTTTTGCAGAGCCAAGTCTTCCCCAGGGAATATTCCTGCAAGCCTGGGCACACAGGACATGCGTGCAAACCAGAAAGGACTGCTTCTAGTGAAATAAAAACCATCTTCACTACTGGGACCTTCTTATACCTCTCTGGAAGTGTAAATAGGTCTTCACAGGAGCGACAGTGTAAAACACACCCATCTGAAGACTCCTGCATTCACTAAAGGAACACAAAGGTGGCTTAGGGAAAACAAGAACCCGATACAACTCTCAGCAGGAGAGCAGGTTAAGTACTCCCCTTCTTCAAAGCTTTTTATTATTATTCATAAATAACAACAGGTGCAGTAGCTGATTTTTCTTACCCCAAAATATACAGGAATGCCTATTTGGAGAGAATTTGAAAGGTGGGATTTTTCAAGCCAAATGTGACCATGGAACCACACCGCTGGGTGACAGAGCACAGCAGCTCCCTTCCCCTTACTGGGGTTTGACACAATTCATGTTCCTGCATAGAAGGCAAAAGAATTAGAGGAGAGGGGGAAGAGTAGTAAAGATTAACAGACATTGAAGAATGCAGTATATTCAGCAAAAGCTTAATGAGATAATCCCATGGTAACCGTCAGACTTTGGCTTTTGTGCAGTGCTATCTGCAGAAATGCTACTAGCCCATGGGTGGTTTGCTGTTGACCTTCTGTTAAAGAGGGAAAAATCTGTGAGGATGTCTGGATTACCCACAGGTTTGGCAATGGGACCTAAATCTAGGGGTATGGCGTGTGCATGGTACATGTACTCTGGTGGCCTGGAGATGATGGTGTCACCGTATCTGGTAGTATGTACAGCAGCCATAGGGGCAGTATGGGGCAGTCAAAATGGAAGATAGGGAGCCTAAACTGATTTTACAAAAATAGGATTTTTTTCTTTGTCAAAGAAGACCTGACAACTTTTATAGAGTCAAAATTTAAATAATCAACTTCAGAATCCTTCAACAATTTTTTACTGCATATACAGTATTTTTTTTTTCCAAGTAGCAGGTACTATTTAATATCAGGTACCAAATCATTTAATAGCTGTCTGAGGGAAGTCCAGAATCTTTTCTCTTTTTGCCCCATCTTGCACAGCCTAACTTCATCTTAACTTCCATCCAGATTAGTGTCAGGCTTTGGTCTTAACTGCACTGCATAGAATGGAAATTACCAGTGTTGCATAGGAACAAATTACCAACCCATGCAATGACAGGCTCAGAACAAAGGTCTTCTTCCAATTTCACTTGTCTGTGACAGCTGACAGTGCTGTCCTACTGCACTGGTTTCTGGAACAAGTGTTCTAGGATCAGATTAGCCTGAAAGTAGTGTAACAGGATTTCAAACTAATAAAGACTTAAAAAACCTTTACCAGGAACTCAGGCTTGGCACATGCTGATAGTGACTAAGACACACTACTTAAGGGTTGCTTACAATGCTTCTCTTGAAAAAGCAGTGTTACAGAAATGCAACATCCTGTATTACTGCAATACAATTGCATTCTGTCACAGACATCTGTAGATACCAGCCCTCACGTTGCTGTAGATGAACTCCAGTGGCACACATTAGGTGGGGAGCTGGAGACTCTTAATGCAGAACCTGGGACTCTGGGGCATTCTTCCCCTGAGGAATTTGCAGTCTTCGCGTATCTGTGATGGGTTTGCAGGTCTGAGTCACACCAGTGAGTCATGCTGTCAGCCAGTAGTCAGGTGTCAGAGTCAGTACAACACCCAGCTTCCAGGCCATCTCCCTCTCCCCACTGCTTGATCCCTGTGTGTGGCTGAGAGCAGGGGATATTTCTAGCCACCAGCAGGGGATATTTCTAGCCACCAGCTTGGTAGTCTTCAATATCTGTTCTTGTTGGTCAGTAGAGAAGTGCCCCAGATACAGCCAGCATCTTCCAGGGATCTTTCGCAACCTGAAGAGGAAAATGTTTAATATTTATTAGACCAGACTGGAATAGCTTCTAAAAAGGAAGAAAATTTAAAGAGGAGATATTTTCCCTAGAGAAGATGGAAAAAGGTCAGGGAACTATTTATTGGCTTTGGGAGTCAGTACAAAGAAATGAAATGGCAGCACACTGTAAAACTGCTTCATATGCTGGCTCAGTCTCGGCTGTGTTGTTCAATTTGCTCAGCTGGCAAAGCTGACATGACAGTTTCACACCCATCAGAATTAGGGCAGATCACTTCTTGGGCGTTGTCTCTTCAAATAAGACCATAAGCCGATGTAAAAAACCTAATACCATGTTTTCTTATTTGCAAAGAATCCCATGGACTGGAAATGCATCGTTTTTTCATCCTATCATTTGCAATTTTGGTGCTTACTTGAAAATCATGATACCAGCCTTGAAGTTTCTTGTCAATGAAATGTTGTCTGTCACAGTGTCAAACTCTGATACGTAAAGGGATTTCAGAAACCAAATAAGAAACAGCCCTGGGAAACATGCCCGGTGTCCCTGCTCAGCCCTGCGATGGAGAAGACTGTCTCTAGAGGTGCCTTCCTACTTCAGCCATTCTGTAATTCAGGCAAATGTGGCTTCTTGCTGAGCAGCAGCAGCCATCCTTGTCAGCCAGTAAACAGAATTTTTCACATGAGGCAAACAAACAGGCCCTGCCTACAAACTCAACATCTGTATACTTCTCTGTTACGTAGGATTAAGCATACAAAATTGAAAAGCATGCTGTTCCAGAATCACTGCTTGTAGAATACTTACATCAGAATGCACTTCAGTACCTGTCTTGAATGAACAAATGCTGATGGGAAACAATTCAAGATGAAAGACAGTAAGGTGTCTGGAATAGACAGTACCCCAAAAGCTGTTTGTGAGATTTGGAGTGCCTTATCATAGTGAATTGCTAGATCTTGAGCTCTTGTGTAGGATGACTTCTCCTACACACCTTGAAGAGGTTCTACTTCTTTCTTAGGAAGGGTGTCACAAGTTCATCAACATCTAAGCAAAGAAGACAAGTACAAGAAAGGAGATGTGTGCATGCTATAGAAAGACCACTAAAGAGTGAAGGAGTTTTAGATCAGGTGGAGATACAGATGAGTATATTTCATATTGACAGAGATTCTGGTCAGTTTTTACAAGATCAAACCATGATTTAGTTCCCCACTTTGTACCCAGATGCAGGTGGACACAACTTTCATTTAAGCTGGTGTGACAGTGAAATTCACTCCTTCCATGGGACACTGCATTTAGGAAGTTTGCTGTATAGAGTAAATGTCTCATGTGAGTGCATGCATCTTCGGAGCCTCTGACCAGAAACTATATAAACATTTTCATAGGGAAGATGAAGCTCAAGGAAACCATAAGATCTGACTCAGGATAAGGATGCTAGGAATTAATATGGTAAAGCCAGAGGGGAGGCACCTCAGCAGATGCTGTAAAAGTCTCCTGAATTTTAAGTTTTAATTTTCTCCCACATCTGTATCGTGGTTTGTTCTGCACATTCTTATTTATTGTCACTAGGTCAGTCAAGGCGTGTGTAGGCTGTGAGCTGTGTTGCTTATTTTCTTCCAGAGGTAGATGGCTTGATGGGAATCCCCTTCCACATGTAACAGAGCCTGTGTGGTCACCACCTGCTGTACTCATACAGATAGAAGCAGGCCCTAAGCATCTGCAATTTCACACAGAGAAAAACCCCTCCTTTGGCTTGGAAATACCCAGTCCAGGGTGTTCAGTTATCACACTGGAGTGGCACTGCGTCTTATAATCCTCTTTTGGAAGGAATTTTGTATACTGGCCATTTTATAATGCGTAGTATTTCTACTTTTTTCCCTCTGATCATTCAGCTGTTTTCTGTCACCCTGGCATGAGGCTTTGGGAAAGAAAACACAGTCTTTTCACTGGGGTTACAGCTTTGTGCTTTCTGCTTGCCTGTGACAATGAAATGTTTAGTTCCAGAAGTATGTTTTAGCAGCTTAATAAAACAGAGGTAGCACTCTTGACCACCTTGAACAGTATCAGAATCTGCTTGTAGAGCTGTGTGCCCTTCAACCAGCTCCAGGGACAGTGAACAGAGCCAGCTGGTGCTGGCTCTGCCCCTGTTGGTCTGTGTGTGCCTGCACATAAATGAAGCACTAGTGCTTGGAAACTTTTCAAATATGCCCTGTGGTTCATTGCATGAAGTGAGGTTGTGATTGCTGCATTAGCTCATTAACATCGCCTTTGTGTCACCCAGTCCAGAGATCATCAGTGCATTGTATATTGGAGCTGCCTCAAACATATTTTTGTAATAATAATCTAGCATCAGGCTAAGGGTATCATCTAGATCAGTTATCCATTGCTTCTGGGCTCACTAAAGTACATCATCTGTTAGTATAAGAGCCTCTGCTTCTCCCTGTAGCAGTTTCCATAATGGGAGTATCTATTAATTCACTAATGCAGATCAACTTACCCAAATGCTTCAGACGCTGTTATACACATTTTATTGTCATATGAGAAAAAAAAATATATATATATATAAATCATCGGCGTATCCTAACCGTGTCTTGTCTTTCATCCACGTTTGAAACTGGTGAAGTATGTTTGATCCTCAGATTTCTCATAACATCTTTGTCAGATCCATAAATCTTTGCAGATGCCTGGAAGGACTTTTCTTCAGTGTCACTGCTTTCTTTCCATGCATTTTCAAGCTTTACTTTGTTTTTCACACTACTGAGGTCCTGATAGGACAGGAGAACTTGTTTTTGGACAAGTCATCCTGACCTATTCCTTTAGAAGATTTGCCATATTAAGACTCTCTATTTTTCTTCAGAATTTCTGTGGCTTTTTTGCAGACACCAGTTCATGTTGCTACAGGAATTTCTCTTCTGGGCTTGTATTTCACTTTGAAGTCATGCCTTTGTAGGTTTATGATCATGTGTGAAGTCTAGATGGTGCAGAAGCTTAAGATTTGTCAAAAATATCCCCTAAGGTTTGTAATCTATTTCAGCTATACTGCACAGCATGTACTGACATCCAGTGACAGTGGTAAATTCTTTTCTATTTGAGTACAATTTTCCTGTGATAGTTCTACACTTTCAATCCTTATGCCCCCAAAGTGTCTCCTGTAAAATATTGCTTCGTCCAGTATTTACGGCTTATCTACCTTTTCAGTGTTGTGACCTGAATTTCTAGGAACATAGCCTGGAACACATCCAGTGAGTTTGTTGCTGTCATTTATTGTGGTTTAAAAATTATACAGCCCTTGCATTCTCAAAATTCTCATCAAATTTTCCCAATAAGATGTGCTTTTTATTTTGGGCTTTGTAAAACCTATCTGTATTAACCTGTTAATAGGTAAACTACCATGTTTATTATGGATTCTGATTTTTCCACCAAGAAGTCAGAGAAGATTCAACTTCACTTTGTCTGAATGGGTCCAGAGGTGTTTTTTTCTAAGGTCTGGCCAAAGTAACTCACACAACACCTATTTTTACTTTGCTGTGATTCAGTTTTAGATGGCACTCCATCTTATGAGTAGTGCTGTTAGGTTTTTGTTGAGTGTCTCCATATACTAGATTGTCAACAGCAAGGACTCCTATTCCATCTAATATTTCACTGTACCCTTTCTAGACTGCTGCAGAGTCTACATGAATATAGGAGAAGGTATATTCTGGGGAAGTTGTCTTCCAAACAGACAAAAGAGTGCACTTCAAGTTATACTTCTTCAGATTGTCCACTCTGACATGGTGTCCCAAAGCAGATTTTAATTGCTGAAGAGGACCTATAAGTGGTGTCCTTTGGGCTGGTTAGACTGCAGCTGGGCTGTAGGGAGGAAGAAAAGAGAAGTGAGATATTTGCCCCAAGGAGGAGGCCCTGTGTGATCACATAATCTAGCAGAAAAAGGGAGAAGACCGAGTGCTGCACAGTAGCTCAGGCTCAGCAGAGACCCTTAGTTCTGATACTTGATTTTGGTCAGTGCAGAAGGCCCATATTCACTTATCTCATACTGGTAATCCCAACTGCTGAGGTTTCCACCTTTTTCAGTTATGTTCAGCTTTATGCTGCTGCTGTCCCTGTCACACTGCACTTAGAAGTATCTGAATCCTTGGAGTCTGGGAGGTATCAGGCATCCCTTAAACACACCAAGAAAAGCTTCCTCAATCTTTCCTGCTGGAGGACAAGTTCTCAGGCATCCCACAGACTATAATATTGTTATCATGCTTCCTGAAGCTAAGACAAATATTCTTAGGAGTGGCTCTGTTGTCACATCTATGGCACAGGCAAAAAGATTTGTCCAAATTCTTACATCTGCTGCATTTCCCCAGCAGGCCTTCATGACATCATCAGCCTTGCTGATGTAAACTATACAGATGTTGTGGCCTAGATTCAGCATTCCAAGTTATTCTGCCTATTCTGAGAGGGCAGTTCAGGTAACATAACCATGGGGCCTATGTACATTTTCTCATACTGCATTGCAGCAAAAGTGAAAGTGGCTGCACTGTTGCTAAATTTTCCATCCCTGCTCTGCAAGGACCTGAAGTGTGTGGCAGTGTGCGTGGCTAAAGCCACAGCATGTAAGCCTCAACAGTGGTGGAAGAGAGCTCAGCACACTGCCCTCTGAGGCAGCTACTCTGGTTAGGGTGACACTGTTACCCATTCCATCATTCCTTTCAGTTGCTGTTTATGGTTACGCAGTTATGTAATGTTCTGTATTTGGTTATGCTCCAGAAAGTTCTTCTCTCCTCGGTTACCTATTTGTTATATTGTAATTTCTGTTCCCCTATTTAGCTGTATTCGCTCTCCCTTTCCCTATATAAACCCCATTTAAGCCCTGAGCTGGGTTCTTTGTTCCGGACCCTTCAGCTCACCTGGACCCTCATTCCTGCTCCTGCTCCCGGCCCCTTCCCTGGACCCTCTCCTGCTGCCCTACCCTAATAAAGAGCTGAAAATACCAGACAAAGGCCCCTCCTTGGTCTTTGTTCTCACCGACCCGCCAAAGACCACCAGGCTCCGGGCAATCCTACTCAGCAGAGGAACCGGCACTGTCCAGCCAGGCGCGGCTGGAACCCTGCTCGGGGGAGAAGCGCTGCAGCTCGGCAGCCAGCCCCCGTGCCACCAGGGAAAGCCAGCGCAGGACGCCGTGCGCCCTCGGGTCTGTCCCCAGCCCTCGGCAGAGCGCGTCCACAGCAGCGCGGCTATGGAAGTGTACTTTTCTCTCTGCCTGTGCTGTGCAGAAGCCTTTGCTCTTACACATTTCATTAATATCCTTATCCAACAACACTTGCACAGCTTTTCTCCTCTATTGCCTTTTCCACCTTCCAGAAAAAGATGGGTTTGGCCTAGCAGATATCCTGAAATCATTGACAAAAGGTCACCATCCTCACACAGAGTAGCTTAGTCTCTTCCTTAGAGCAAGTCCAAAATAACCAAAATGCATTAAACCCACTGGGCACGTGCTGTCTCACTAATCTGCACATGCACTGCAAATCTGGGCAACCAGCGCAGGCACAGCCATGGCTTGACACATACACAGTGTGTCAGATGCTTGCTGTTGATAAATGCATTTATATGCTTCTTACCTGGGGACTTTTGATCAAAAAAATGTGAGGCCTCTAGCCAACAGCAAATTTATCTAGTCTTAGAACATCAACTGCTTGGCAAGAAGCCCTGCTTTGGGCATTTTCTTTTGAATAATATGGCCTGGCAAACACTATATGCTTTTTGAGATTGTGCTCTGCCATATGCTTTCCTTCAGCTGCTTTTTGTATCTTGATGTTGTCTTCACACCTTTTTTTTTTTTTTCCCATTTATTTCTGGCTATACAGCTTTCCAACACATATATATATAATCAATTATTCTTTTGACCCAGGAAGTAATTTTTGGCTTCTTACCTGTGTTTGTTTACACTTATTGTGTCCTTCTCTGTCTGAAATTGCTCTCATTTTTCTCTTAGAGATGTTTCATCTGACTAGTGCAGCTGCTCTCATTTTGTTCCTTCTATACATATTTTCCAATTTAAATTCATCCGATGTCCAAGAGCCATTTCTTTTGCATATCGCTTTGTCTCTAAAATTGTTCCATGAAGTCCCTTTGCATCACCTTCATATTATTTCCTATAGAAAACATCACCTTGCCTGTATCTGAGGAACAATCAGTCTCTTTTCCCATGGTTCAGCTCTGCTCACCTTGATGAACTCTAATTAGACTTTTCTCTCAGTAGCACCTTTCTACTTTCTTCCATACTAACCTTCAAACTTTGTATGGACGTCTCCAAACTTAGCATCAAATAATTTATTTTCTTCTATCAAATCCCGAAATACTTTTGTTCTAATCCTGAAGGTCTAGTCATGAATCAGTAATTAGTTTCTTCTTCCTTTTTTAAGGAAAAGAATTCTCCATGACTGTACTGCCTTTCATTTGTGCCAACGTTAGCGTCTGCAGTCTTTCAAAACATTCCTCTAAGGAAGCAGTATGCTTTGAATTGGTGAATTATGAAGAAAACAAAACGACTTATGTGCACATGACATTTCCAAAAGACCACAATTTAGTGAAATGAAGTTACAGTTTAACCAGCATTAGGCAAAGTGAGTTCTCTTTGAACAGGACTCTTGGACCCTTAAAAATTTCAGTTCTTAAAATCAGTGTAAGGGAAGATCAAACTTAAATCTCAAAACCAGTTCTCAGTAAACTTATCACAGCTACACTGACAATCTATCACTAGTTCAAACAGTGATTAAGGAGCAGCTTTTTTTTCCAGAGATATGTATGAAACAAATTCCAAATTCACTCAAAGCAACTTACTTAGGAAACATGAAAGTGTGAGCTGAGCAACTTGACTCTGGAGTATGCTGCTTGCTGTTAAGATGATTTAATGGCAGGATAATAGCTCAGATTTCCCTGTAGTTGTAGTAATGCAGTCTGTACAGCTGATTTCCAGGTTGTCAACTTTAATGAAGTTGAAAACATGCTGACAATTCAGTAATGTTTTCTTTTCAGCTGTGCAAATGCTGTGGAAACAGATTACAGCTGGATTGTAAATGCCTAATAAGAGCATTACAAAAAGAAAATAATAATTGGGATGAGAGATGAAAAGAGAAAAAACATGGAAATAAATTGATTTAATGAAAAAGAAATAATTTTCATTAGCCTAAGATTTATAAGAATAGCAGAAAAACCAGTCCATGATGTATTCCCTGTAGTGTTTCATGTAACGGTTTTAAAGCTGTCTTTTTGCATCTTTTTCACTAGGGGAAAAAAAAAAAAAAAGCAAAATAACTTCTGCTAATTGTTCATTTAATTGTTCATTGTAATTGTTAAACAGAATGTCACACCAAATATTTCACCAAATGCATATTGGATAAATGTTGTATTATTCTGAGTTCCAGCACAGTCCATAGTATTCAAATTTTGTTACGGTGATGCTTTGGAGATCTACAAGTCTGTCCTGAGGTCAAAAATTATCATCATACAAGCACAAGCCTCAGCTCTGATTTGCAGTAGAAATTTTAAAGCAAAATTCAGTTAAATCTGTTTCTGGTTTAATGGAGGTATTTTCACATCAGAAGGCTGAATAGAGAAGTTCAGTGCAAGATGCAAAGTAAGAACAACATCTACACAAAAGGATTTTGAAAACAGCTGCAGAAATTGCGTGAATGCATGTTTGTCTGTTTGTGCATGTGTATGCATGTTGTGGGAGAAAGAGTTAATTCACAGAAGTCTTGTAGATGACCCATCTATCAAGAGTACAATTCATCTCTCACCTCAGTGCTGTCCAATATCCATTCAAGTGTACAGATCTTTTGAAAGATTGGCAAAACTAAAAAACTTATTCTGAGCATGGAACAGGATACAGATCCAGTGTCTCTCTTCTAGCCCCTGGTATAGTAAGTAAAGTAGATTTTGTCTATAGGAAGGCTTAGGATACCTACACCAGTTCTCCACCCTTGCATTCCTGGTCCCTTGGTGATGCCACCAACCAGGAAGCAGGGACAGATACCTTCTCTCAGACCTTCCTAGACCACTTCTACCATTGCTGATCTGATTTTAGGATAGAAAGCATTGTTGGAAGCAGCTAAGTANTGACGTTCTCAGGGGACAGTGTGCTAGGCTTCTCGCCACCATTGCTGAGGCCTTCTGGCAGTGGCCCTAGCCGTGCACGCTGCCACAGCTAAGTAGTTCTACAAAGAATGTGTTTGCATGTTTTCCCCGTGCAGATGACACCTGCAACAGGTAAAATAAAATGGCCCACAAAAAAAAATTAGCTTTGCCTTTCTTGTCTAAGCTACTCAAAATAGCTGCCACCCTGTACATAAGCAGGTCCTATAAGGACACAAAAAGATTCAGAACAACTATCCAGCCACATATGCATCACATTAGCAGGTTTAATCAAGTTCTACATCAAACTGAAATGGCAAGTTCAGCAGAAGCCTCCATTCATTTCTAGGCAGTTACAGTGCAATAAATAATGAAGTAACTGGTTGCACATATTTCAAAATGTCCCAGATGTCTATCAATGCCATCAAAATGGAATTCAAACCATAACCATTACAAAAAATAGGGAAGATGTTGCAACAGAAAGTGTTCTTTAGGATGAAAAGAATGGTCAATTTGGAACATAAATGCAAGGAGAATACAATACAGAAGGCTCTTGATTAATGGTGTTTATATAAATCTGAATAGAAGTTGCTATGCTGCATTTCCCATTTTCTGTTTTAAGAGTGCTAATCATAAAGTATATTTACAGCAGAAAGCTAAATATTCTCCTTCCATACACCAAGCTAATGGGCAAGTCACCATGCAACCAGAGTTAAAATTCTGGCGTGTTGCCATTTGTTATGAATCATATACAGATTTACTATCTGACACCCTGTAAACAACTATTTTAAAAACAACATCAGCAGTAAATACATTTAACTCCCAGAAGACCCACTACAATTACTTTGCTTAGTGTCAAGGAGTTTGATCTGCAAAGGAAATGGTGCTTATCTGTAAAGCTATTTAGCAGGAAAAGGCAGGCCACCATTTCAAGACTTGTTCAACAGTTTGATATCAGATTTATTCAACCACTTGGGATAATGTGGGAGGGAGAAGAGGGGTTTGGGGCTTTTATGAATCATCCATCTACACGGAAGCACAGGTGAATGTGGGACGTGCTGGCTCAGTGTCACCACACCACCAGCCTCTGGAGGACCAGCTCCCATAACCTCTGCACTGGTGGCAGCAGCCCATGGCCTGGAGCTCAGGTCTGGTGAGGAACAGCTACAGCCTCCATTGTGCTCAGTGTCACCTCACAACCACCCTTAATTACCGATTTTCCCCTCTTTTCTTGGCTAAAGGGGAAATACTTTGGGCAAGAGTACAGAGGCAAGTTTGAACTTAGGCTGCTGGTTTTACAGTGCAATGCCACATTTGCTCTGGCCTGTGCACCTACAAGTTGCAAAATAATTGGAAGAAGAGTTTGTTCTTTTAGGAGTAATCTAAGAGCCTGCTTATAAATGCACCATGCTCAGACATTCTGAAGTTAGTAGCTCTTAATACTGTGCCCTTTAACACCTTTTTGATCAATGGCTCCTTCACTATTTCATACAAGATTATTCAATAGTTTATAGAGCCTTTGGACAACTCCATTCCTAAAGGCTTTAGGCATACATCAGTGGGAAAGAGCTGCTGTGTTATATTGCAGCTCAGGTTAAGTAACACCAGTCAGTCAGGTCTTTCACCAAACAGATCTCTCATGCTCTTTGGCTCTGCATGGGTGCTGAATTTTCAGTGCATTTTGAAGGCATTCATAGACAAACTCTGTCCATGCTGCAAACTGAACAAAGGCTACATAGTTGTGATATACTTGTACTTCTAATTGGTCTCCCTCAGCTCCTGTCTGCCTGCAGAATCATCTGACACATGTGCATAGTTCCTTTTTGCAGTTTATGACCATCTGTAGCCTGCTTACCTGAGGAAAAAACAAAAGATTTACAAAATTTGGCAATCTATGTATAATTGAAAGCTTCTGAATTGTTTGAAATAAACTGCCCAGAGATGAAGAGATCACAGTTCTACAGGAGTCATATAAAGGTGGGATTTGGGTGGGAGCCATTTCTAGAGAGACAGCTGGGTAGGCTTGGAATGAAATTGAGGGAGTGACTAATATCACCCTTCAATTTGGCACATGCAGTGAAGACAGATAACGCTGGCTCCGGGGGCCTGCTCGAGGCCACTCAGTGTTAGTTTGGGAGTGACCCTGGGTTCCTGGGGGCTGCAGCTTGCAGTGTCCCCAAACACAGGGTGTCGTCTGGCAGCTCTTTTAGTCCTGGCTCCTCTGTGAGAGAGAGAGCCCCGGGCCTATAGTGCGGGTGCAGGTGAGGACAAAGACTCAGGAGAAGGGCCCTGGTGTGATTTCCAGCTCTTTTATTTCCCAGGGAGAGGCAGCAGGGAAAGCAGGAGAGGGTCCAGGGTCCAGGAGAAGCGCCGCAGGGATCCCAGAGAGCTGAAAGCTTCACTAACCAGGAGCAGAGACACACGGAAAGCAGGGGATTTATAGGGATACAAGCAGGGGAAAGTAACCAATTGGGGTACAGGGATTAGCATGTAACCAATAGAGAACTGAACTGCAACGAAGTTTCTAGAACATAGCCTTATACAGAACATGAAGTAATGTAGCAACTAACCAATGAACTGAAACATGTAAACGAAGGTACAAGGGACGCTGAGGGTGAACCAAAAAGCTCACCCTGAGCAGGGAGTGTGGCTCAGACTGTGGCAACCTCAGGCTATGCCCACCAGTCTTGAGCTTGTGGGGCTGTTGGCTTTTGCCATATATGCTGCCACAGACAGACACTAAAACCAGGTTTCATCATTGCTCAGAGAGCAACTTCTTGGGCCTCTGAGACACTAGACATTATGTGGTGCCTGAAAGATACAGCTGGAGACATTGTGATAAGCACAAGAATGGTAAGCACACATTGTAAAATACATTATGTCCATTTTTTATATTTTCAAAGTTTTAGTTTGCATATGTATTTCAAGAAAATATTATTGAGAACATTGTTTCCCAGTGAAGATTTGACTCCTCACCAGAGCAGCATGACAAGGTGCTTATAGAACCCCTCAGATCAGCACAATTTTGCTGTCTGCCTTCACCCATGGTTGTCTTTCAGCTTCAGTGCTTCCACAGCCCTCTGTCCCACTGAACATGCTTTTTAAATTGCATCCTTGCACCCACCCACTTCCTCAGTCTTTACTCTGAATTTCTGAATTATATTTTGTTGTTCTCCTAGCTTGGTCCAAACAAAGGATATTACAAAAAAAAGAAAAAAAAAAAAAAAACCAAAACTAAACACACACATTCACCATGATTATTTCCTTTATTTTTCTGAGATTTGAGGTCAGATTGTTATTACTGTTTGCCTTTTTTTTCCTTTGTCTTCCTGGGTGTTTCCATTTATTCCCAGTACATACACATCTCAATAGTATTTGTATTGTCAACATTACCCATTGCTGCGTGGAAGATAAAAACTCCTCTGATACTTCAATTTGCAAAGCAGATAAGTTGTTTTCCAGCTCCCATCTACAGTTCAGGCTCTGTTTCAACCTCATGTTTTAGAGACTCTGTTCCAGTCCCAAGTTTCAGGCAAGAGACAATTACAACCTTTGCTTCTCACTTCAGATTATTCACTAAGTTGCTAAATTATATCAGTCCTCAGAATCACCATGAGCCTTTGGGTTTGAATGGAGTACATCCATATTTACTATCACCCTTTAATTATGGTATTGCAGTCAGCTTTCAATCTGCATGACAAGTTTCTCTTTCTAACTCAATTTAAATTAATTTTGAGATTACAATTTTGTGCGACACTGTAATTAAAGGTGTGAGTGCAATCCAAACATGGACTTTCCTTCACTCAAGAATGTCACAATTCTATTTTTAAAAGCAGTTAATGACTGTGGCAGTGTGTATTCCTTCCAAACTAAAGTTGCTTGTTGCTCATAGCTCTTTTATACAAGAATAAGGGAGGAGCCAGACCCAGCAAATATAAGCAAAAAAGGAATATCCAGAGGCCTTTTTGAGCTCCATAATTTGTGACAGCACCAGAGCATCATCAGTGTTAAAACACAACACAGGAATGGTCTTGTAGTGGTTTAGCCCCGGCCAACAGCCAAGGCCCCACTAGGACTGCTTTTTTCCCCCCTTCCAAATTGAACTGTGTTACTAAACCCATGATAAGAAATGCTGGCAGAGGAGCAAAACCAGGCCGAGACAAGGTCAGAACTTCTAAGTGATAAAGTGAATTTATTACAGAGTGAAAGGAGCAAGCAAAAACAAAGGAACATCTCCCAAACATTCTTTTCTCTGCTGTCCTCCCATTCCCCCCCCTCCCTTCCCCAAAAGCTTCACAGCCCTCTCTCTCCTCCCAGATCATAAGGGGAACCCGGGGAGGGGGTTTTATCTCTAATGAGTTTAGTCCTCAGATGCTCAGTTGTTTCCTCTTCTTAGCAATTATAGCTGGAGAGGTCTCTCTCTCTGTCTCTCTCCTTTGGCACCGTCTCATGGTTTGCAGAAGTTGGCACGCAGCCCGCCCAAACTGCCGCCGCTGTTTCCTCCCAAATCAGGCCGGTCCACAC
>VZRZ01001321.1:905005-937993 GCA_013398175.1 Climacteris rufus
AAGTTTGATTAAAGTCTCTCACCACAGGCTTTGAAGATGTATCAGTTCCAGTGCTGCAGGAACCTCCTCCTCCATTGCTTCTCTTCTTTGGCAGACTGGCATCATTTGCTGGCTTTCATATCTGATGTTTCACTTATTTTTCCTAGTTATTTGCTGTACTCCTTCTCCCCTGCCTAATCTACTAACTACATGACTACAGGGTTACATGGCGCACGCATGCGTACTACAGAGATTGCTTCTTAAATATACTGTCGCAGAAGTGTTTCTGTCCTTCCTAATTGGCCCAACTGTGGAAAACAGCACATCAATCTTCCAGGAGCCATCAGGGATAGGCCCTGACTGGACAGCTGTGGGAGCTTCTGGAAGCTCCTTACAGGAGCCATCTTTTGGCCCCTACCACACCCAAAAAGCTAGACCTCCCAAACTTCTCAAACCATGACAGGTCTCTAGCACACACACTATATAGCATCAGCTGGGATGAAGAAGAGTTATCTCAGTCCAGTACTGCATGCATTTAGGCAGAGCAAAAAGTCTGGCCTTACAAAAACAGTAGCCAAAATAAAGAAATGTGAAACTTACACCTTCCATGGAGCTTTTTCTTATTTCCAGGTCCTTTTGCATTCTGCTTTGTGCCTGTGATCTGGCATGCAGTCAGGCTTTAACACTCAGATCAGACTGCTCTAGAGAGCAAAACACATGGGACAGTCTCATCAGAAAACATAACACTAGCAGCCACTCCTAGTATAATGTGTTAATCCAGTTTGGGGGAAAAAGTGAAATCAAGTTTGCCTTAATATTTTTTTTATACCTACAACAGACTTCTGTGGATAAAATAGCTTCAGGTCATCAACAGTGCTGCATATGTAGCCTGCTGAGACAACAGGTGTGTCTGTTAAGAGGCCCCAGCAAAACAGTCTAAACAGCCCTTTGTACCTTGTGTACTGGACACAAATATAAGGATCTTCTTGTACCTTCTTTTGAGGTTTTGATATACTTTATCTAGATTCTATCAAAAAATCTTAATCCTTGTCCATAAATGTTTTTTACAAGAGCTAAAAGCACCTTATCAGCTCTCCCCTTGCTTTTCTCTAACAATCACACAGTTACAAAGGGAATGAGACATGCAGCAGAGGGATAAGCTACTTTGACCTGAGGGAAAAAGCTGTAGAGTTACAGGAGAGATTGTAATACCTCTTCTCAAAAGAGATATCATGTCTGCTCACCCTCCTGAATGCATGTGATAGATTCACACGATTCATGGGATCAGTAATTCCTGGGATTCTCCCACTGTCACAGTTTCCTTTCCTCATCTCATTCTTCATAAGGTATTTTTGCAAATACACCATTAAACTAGAACATATATCCTGTCAATAGCCTCAAGGTGTCCTTTTCAGATCAAAATAGTGCTAAGGATTTTGATATGAAATTATGGCTATAAACAACATTCACGCAAATCAAGATTCAGTCAGTTTTCACAGAGAAAATTGACATTGCACACCATATTTATAATCTTAATTAAAGAATCTCAATGCCTACCATTACTGAGGCTCTTTGTCAGATCTGCCAGCTTCTTGTTACATCATTCATCCTTTAAAATTAAGAAAATTTTGAAAGAGTGGTAGAATCTGTGAAAATGTGATCTTAACACACAAAAAGTCCATAGCACCGAGTACAGAAACAGTCTACTTACTGATCAAAAATGCCATAAACAGCCATGGTTCTTGCTAACTGTCGAGTGCCATCTACTGCTGAGAGAGGAGAAGCTGAAGGCATTTGTTGCAAAATGTGCACATGCAACGACCTTCAGCTAAACAGCACAGGAGAGGGGAACTGCTGCAGAGCCTCCATGATATTTCTGCTGAGCTTGGTCTTTATGCCTGTTCCTCTTGCCAGACCCTGAAGATTTACCAGGAGCTGCAAGAGGCAGGAGCTGTCCTTGTGCTCACCACATGCCTTTGTTTAGGCTTATTATCCACTCAATTCCTGGTAGCAGTTCTCCTTTATAGTCAATGTCAATAGCGAAAGGAGAGGTCAGTACTCCCCTAGGATCCATGTAAGAGGGCAGGAGGCTTTTCCCAATCCACATTGGAAAGACCTGTAGCCATCTAGCTGTGCTTAATTTTCTCACCAAATATTCTCATAGCCAGGAAAGCAACTTACAGGTATGAATCAGTTCCAGAAAGCAGGGAACCTATTTAAACCTCTGCATGTGAGCTGACTTTCAGTGGAATTTAAGGGTTCAGTACTTTTGCTGAAACACTTGTGCACAAAAGGCAAGGAATACATCCAGAAGTGTCACACTGGCTTCCAGTTGTTCTTCCAGAAGGGCATGGGCTTCTGCAGCTGGGGTGTCATATTTACCAAACCACTGAGGGCATCTCAATTGCCACTAGATTCCTGTGCTCAGCCAGCTGAATCAAGGCACTAGACAATATCACGCATCCTGTTTTTTGGTTGAGTTTTTTCCCCAAACAAGAGACCCGTGTTTGTTCTCTTCAAGGACACCCTAAATAACTCTGGTAACAGTGAAAGTCTAGGCACCAAGCTCACGTGTAGACATTGAATTTAGGTGCTTTAACTGGGTGCTGAGCCTGAGCCAGCACCATCCAGCCACTCAGTACAATGCCAGCTGTTCAACACCTTCATTTAAGTTTTTTCTTGACATCTCAATGTCATTGCTGCCCTGGCTCTGGTCAGAAACAATGAATACCTTCATGAAATTGTTAAAGCTTCCCATCTGAAAAGTTTTATTTACCTATTTACAAGAAAGAAAAAAAAGTTTTGGAAAAATAAACATAAAGGCTGTGGGATTTCTGCTTTACATTTGTAAAATAGTGTTAGGAGCTATTCAATTCACAGCTCTTCCACTCTCTCTCCATCACATTGCAGGACCAGTTTACTATTACTGGAGGTAGTTATTGGCACCAGAAGGCTAAAGACAGGTAAGCAGTGGTGGTTTTATCTCAGTGAAGAGATCAAGGAACTAGTCTAGATTTTAAATTATATATTTCAAAACAAAGAGACAGTTTTGCCACTGCATAAGGCAGCATTCAGTGACTCAAGACTTTGGGAAGTGAAAGTTGCAAACTAGGAGTAAATGTGCATGACTGTTGCTTTAAGGTCTGTGATTTTGTGCAGTAACTTTTTTTCTGAAGCAAAGCTATTGCTCCCAGAGTGTTGTAGGCCTGTCAAATAAGTTAGACCTCTCAGGTAACCACAGAGGCACAGGAGGCAGCAGTCCAGGGCATGATCTGAGAGAACAGTGTAAGTCTCCTGTGAGAGAAAGATAGTGATAGACATTGCACTGGGAATGCAGTCTGAGAGACCAAGAAAGATCAGAAGAACAGCTTAACCTTCCCACTGCAGTATCTAAATCCATGTAGAAAATCAGTATGAAGGCAGGGGAAAGAGGGAAAGGGCACAGTCAGCTAAAACTCTGCAATAGCCACACCAAGCATCCTCAGAGCAAGAACAGTGCAGCAGATGAGCTCTCCTTGTCCTTCAATAACCCAAGCGATAAAAAAAAAACTGGTCAGATTGTGTTGCTGCCAAAATATCCTGTCTCTGAACCTTTTCTCTCACACAGCTAGACCCTTTCTACTAATTGAAAACCGTAATCTATTCATGGCTACCTTATTCCTACACAATCTGATTGTGTGCAGTGATAAAATACAACTGATACTTCTTTTCTGAGCTTTTAAATCTGCTCCTGTCTTTGAATCACATTAGAGGCTCTCAGTAGGTATGAAAGTCCCATTGAGCTAGACACCCCACTGGGACCATACATAACAAAACTCTGTCTCCAAGGTATAGTGACGTGTTGCACACAACATTATATCTCTTCAGACCACGGTCAAAACAAGCAGTTGCCAAAGCAGAATTAGTCTGGTTAATGAGGCTTTCATTCCAGGAAAATAAGCAGAAGTGATTCCTCATATCTCTGATTCCATACAATAGCTACTTTTGTGTAATAATCAGAGTAGGGTAAAATATTGTTAGTGATTCAGAAGAACAAAGTCATAAAAGGGCTTGAGTAGCTTGGAGGGAAGAGAATGCATTGAACTTTGAAAAATACTTAATGCATCCATAAATAAGCTAAGATAATATGTAGAGTCATGTAGACTCTCATAAGGAACACTAAGAAGAAGAGAGTAATGACTCATAAGAAAACAAAATCTAAAAGAATAAAAATACATACTTGCTCATTCTTCCTCTCCCTCCCCCATCTCATAAATATCAGGAGGGTGTACTAAAATTTTTACCCTCCACAAAAACCCTGCAGTACTTATTTGACAAATGAAATAGTCTTTAAGATGTTCTTAATGCCACATTTCATTGCTATGTGTTTTTTTAATATGATGATTTTTAATGAATACCATTAAATACATAATGTATAATGTATAGAAATATTGTTTTCTTTATATACATGAATTCCTAGTTAAATTGGTTAGAAACATTTAAATGACACCACAATTTCTGGGTTTACAATGTTTTTTCTTCCAAGCAGTGATATTTAAAAGCATTATTTTAACAACTCCAGCCTTCCAAAATCCCATGCCTTTGTTAAAACTGAATTCTGTCTCCGATCTACTTTTTCTGCAGTTACAGCATAGAAAAGAAGAAGAAAACATTAGGGAGGGAGGGGAAGGAAAACCAGAAGAAATATGATAGGGATTGATATTGACAGAGGAATCCCTAAGTTCCTATCCTTCCTCTGAGCTGTCTCTATTCATGTCATTCATGCCTGTATGTTACACAGTATGAAATCAGTGAGCAGCCCTTGGAGCCAAGAAGGGAAACCACAGGGTTATCCCAACTATTCAGCTACAACAGTGCTTTCTTTGTCTTCTGATTCTTGCAAAGCACTTTTTATTTCATGGGAAACAGAGTAACTTCAGCAGGAGGTATTTAGGTTGCTATCACTGGGACACTACCACTCCACAACCTGGGCCAGATGTTGATGGATGAGATGGGAAATGAAAAACTCCATTCCAGGAAACCCAAGGGTTCATGCCAAGTTTTTGCTTAAAAACTATTGATTTAAATCATGTTCTCTAAAAGAGTTTTGACTCCAAATACTAACCAGAAAATCTCCAAGCTGCAGTCAGGATTCTCAGAGTGCATGGTAAAGAAGAGGGCTGGATCCTGGGAGGGAGCAGTAGAAGGATCCCGTGTCTGGAAGCCTAGCAGCTGGCAGTCTGGTCAGCTACCCAGCAAAACTGAGTTTGGGGGCACATCCACTGTGGCTGCAGGCAGCAGAAGTGTTGGGTAGACAATCGCAGCAAGAGCTTCCAGTCACAACATCTTCTACCTGGCTGCCAGCACTGGCTGTTAGGATCAAATAAGCTTTCATTTCAAATCAATAATCTGATTTTATTGTCCCCATTGGCATTTGGGGCAATGCATGAGTCAGCGGCAGTAAATCACAACATTTTCATGACCTCCACCTCCGTGCTTCCTAAAATGTCTCTGCAGCTTTTTATACAGATCCACATGTACTGATGGTGGAGTCACTGTTGGGTTGTCCTGCTGTCAGTCTTGGTGTAGATCAAGACCTCCCTCATTCAAAGCATGACCATCTCTTCTCTGCAGTCACATGTGGTGCTGAAGCCTCAGTAGAATGGCACTGCCCTACTCCAGCAACAGAAAACAAGAAGGGAAACCAGGACATCAGGGTTGTTGTTGTGCTGGTTCTGACTGGAGTAAATTTTCTCCATAGTAGCTACTATAGGGCTATGGTTTGGACCTGTGTTGGAAACAGCATTAATAGCACATGATCTAGTTCCTGCTGAGCAGTGCTTACACAGAGTCAAGGCCTTTTCTGCTTCTTGCTCCACCCCACCAGTGAGGACTCTGGAGGTGCACAAGCTGGGAGGGGACACAGCAAGGAAAGCAGACCCAGCTGGTGAAAGGGATATTCCAGACTAATGCTGGGTCCGGGTGCCTGTTCGGGGCCACTCAGTGATAATTTGGGAGTGACCCTGGTTTCCTAGGGGCTGCCGCTCGCAGTTTCCCCAAACACAGGGCGTCCTCCGGCAGATCTTTTAGTGCTGGCTCCTCTGGGTGATAGAGAGCCCCGGGCTGATTTTGTGGGCGCAGGTGAGAATAAAGGCCAGAGAGAAGGGCCTTGGTGTGATTTCAAGCTCTTTTATTTCCCAGGGAGAGGCAGCAGGGAAGGCAGGAGAGGGTCCGGGGTCCGGGAGAGGCAGCGCGAGGATCGGGAAGAGCTGAAGGCTTCAGGGAGCAGAGACGATAGGCAGGGGGACAGCAGGGGATTTATCGGGATACAAGCAGGGGAGAGTAACCAATTGGGGTACAAGGATTTACATGGAACCAATCGAGAACTGAACAGCAATGAAGTTTCTAGAACTTAACTTCACAGAGAATATTAAGTAATACCATAATTAACCAATAAACTGAAACATGGTGATGAAGTTGTGAGGGATGCTGGGGGTGAGCCAGAAAGCTCACCCTGACCAGGGAGTGTGACTCAGATGGTGGCAACCTCAGGCTGAAGCCACTGGTCTTGAGCCTGTAGGGCTGTGGCTTTTGCCACATAAGCTGCCACACCAGACCATATGGATTCATGCTCAGCAATAAACTAGGGGGAAGGTTGTGCAGGGAGTCAGTCCCTGGGGACTGGCTGGGCATTGGTTGGTCGGTGGCAATAAATTAGTTTTGTTTGCACCACTTGTCTTTCTTGAGTTTTATTTTACTTTTGTTGTTATTGTTGTTTTGCCATTATTAAACTCCTTTTATCTCAATTCATTAATTTTTTCCGTTTTACCTTTTTATTTTCCCTCCAGCTTGCTACAAGCTGAGACAGGGGAGTGAGTGAGCAGCTGTGTGGTGTTTAGTTGCCAGCTGAGATTAAATCACATTTCTTTGGGTGCCCAACATGAGACCCAGAGAGTTTGACATAATAGCAGATTGACCAGACTGTATTAGAAAGGATTTATATCTATTAACAACTTCAGGTCATGATATTGATTCATGTGTTCTCAATACTAGTTTATCAGATCTGTGCCATGCTATTTTTTGCTGTACATGTTAAAGCTTGATGGGTTTTTTTTCAGTTTGCTATGCTCTGTGGTGATTACTGATGTTTTGACTGGGAGATTTTTTCATTAAAACATTGACCTTGAGTTTAATCTGGTATTTGGGCCCTGTACTGAAGTCATTACTGTACTTTGGGTACCATCTCCTGGAGACAACAATTATACTTCTTTCTCTGAGACACTTTAGTGAAGGAAATACAGAATGGCACCTTCCATACCTCCTTCTATGGTGTTTTCTCCTTCATAACAATAAATTGTCGGTGCCTTGAACATCCTTGGGTAATTAAAATGCTTGTATTGGTATTTCCTGGGAATTTGCTTTTGTTTTGTCTAAGGTTAATGAGCAATTTAGGAGTATGATTCAGGCTCCATGAGAGTGATAGAATTTTGATTTTAAAAAGCTGCCACTGTTCCACAGAGGCACAATTGAGGCACACCATGCTGGGCTCTAGACAGGATCTGCGAAACACTGCTCAATATTATGCAACAGTCTCAGGAAGAAGAAAGGGAAAAACAAACAAACAAACACTGTGGCTGAAACAGATACTGTATCAGTCACCCCTGTAATGAAAAAGAAGAAATGAAAGCAGAAGTCATCTCATTTATTAAGGGGTGAAGAAGTTTCTCCTAAAAGGGAGCAGGAGAATGAATCAGAAGAGGCAGCCTGTTCTGCAGCAAAGCATACAGAAGAACAGGAGAAGGAAGAGAGGAAAATCATAAATCAGACAAAAATCACCCGGTCGCTATGCCTAAGTGAGCTGCAAGATATACAAAAAGATTTTATCCACCAACCAGTGAGTTAATTCTCAGCTGAATACTCTGATGTTCGTATGTTGAGGTCAATATTCAGGAATTTGAGTGTAAGGAAGCCCAGCAGCTGGGATCCTTTGCTAAGTATAAGGCCACTGACAAAGGGATTCAGAAAAAAGGCAAGAGTCAGTGGCAGCTCTTTTAAACTGTGAAGGACAGGTATTCCTTCAATGAAGATCCTGCAGATTCTCAAAGCAAATGGACCAACATTGAGGGACATATCCAGAATCTGAGGGAATTACTTGTATTGATCTATAGTAAACTGGATAACAACCAGGCATTGAAAGACACAGATGGAATCCACACATGGTCCAACCCATGTGGCAAAAGTTTGTACAAAATGCACTGGCATCATACATTCACACCCTGGTGATCATGAGCTGGGCAGACACAGGGGCACAAGCTATAGATCAACAGGCCAGGCAACTCTGAGAATACAAGGATAACCTCACTTCGTCCAAGGGGGGCTCTGTCTCAGCTGTGGACAGACTGACACAAAAAATGTCTGACCAAGCTGAGAAGGGTAGGTCTTCCTCACACACTCCAACCAAGCCTCAGCTGTTAAGAGTCAGTGTGGTGCTTAGTTGCCAGCTGGAATTAAACCATGACAGTTTAAACTGTATATTGCAAGGAAAAGTCACATTTGGGAGTGCAGATGTTCCCTTCTATTTTAATCTATGGTAGATTCAGAACCCCAATTCTTTATGGACAAATGCTGAAACTCTTAATTTTCAATAGTGCTTCTGCCACCAATGGTGCAGATAAATGCTCTGTTTCCCTTTTTACCATCAGACTGACTATTCTTCAAAGGTGACTTCTTTTTCAATAACTGTGTTCTACAGACATAGAGTTTTGCACAAGAGTGATTTAGAAAGGCAAGATTATTTGAATTGCAAAATGTGCAACACGATTTCTAAGATATAATCTTGCTTTAGACTAGAACAGATATGCATAACAAAATGTGCTATTCTGCAGAAAATGGGCAGTAAGACATGCCAGCCTGCTTGATCAATAGCTACAAAATGTGCCTTTCTTGCCAGTAGAGGAGTCCATGGGTGAAAGTCTTGATGCAGTTTGTTGGATTGTGACACCAGATAAGCAGAGTTGGTGGTGGCAGCTTGTTTGTGAGTATTAAAAATGCCTTTATAACTGTTAAGACAGTATAATGATGCTTACGGCTCAGGTGAAGACAGGTCTCAGCATAATATCTTTGATAATTTATGTGAAAAACTCCTCCAAACTTGATCAAATTATAAGATCATCACAAATCTACAAGCACAGCAAAGACTGTTTTAGCCAAATAATTTGAATATTTTACCTGCAGCAGTTATGTCACATCTTTTCGTGGCTTTTCCAGATTTGTTTTACCAGATTTGTTATGCCATGTCCTCAGAATGGGAAACCTTTCTTCTGTATTGGGCTCTGGCAACTGTATTACATTTTCTCCACAATTTCTTTGCAGTCCCTTTGCAAGAATCTTGTCATATGTAAGAAAACATAAAAGACACAATTTCACCTCTATTTTCCATATATTTCTTTCTATATTTGTTCTTCCAGCCTTTTATTTCCTCAGAGTTCAGTATAAGGGACAGTGCTGTGAAGGGTAGTCGCATTCTTTTTAAAAGGAGGCTATATAACAATAGGTTAGAAGTCTATCAGTCTGGTTTGGGCTGAGTAGCACTGAACAGTGCTAAGCAACACTGATGCTACCAAGCTAAGAGTTAAGGTAGTGCTGTAGTAGTAATATGTAGTGTTACTTCTAACAGTTGACTGCAAGCTGAGACTGCTCCAGACCTGAGGAGGCACACAGCACCAGCTCTATTGTGTGTATCCATATGTCACATACACACATCTCATGAAAACAATAGGAGAATCAGTAATGTAGTAAATTGGGATGAAATTTGCACATAAGAAAAGCTTCGTCCTGGGAACAGAAGGCTCCACTGGTTTTTGGCTGGCCAGGAGTTTGCCATGGTTATGCTGCCTATTGCACTGCCTGGGTGAAGGAAGCCACAGTGAACGTATGTGACAGACAGGGCAGATTGCCTGGCACAGGTGGCTTTTGAGAAAGAGCCATCAGCATGGTAAATGCAACTATAAAATTAGCTTCAGCTTTTACCTAAGGAATGATTGCTTTGTGATTAAATCCCTGGTTTAATCTCTAGTTCTACTAGGCAAGTCCTGATTGATCTTGGAGTGACACTAAGAAATTAAATCCTGATCTCAACACCACAGCCTAGACATTCAGCACTTCTCCAGCAGATTTTCAAAGGTGTTTAGAAGCCCCAGGGTGAAGGTTCGCCTTTGGTAAACAGACAAATAAACATAAACTAGTTCTAATAAGCTCCCTTTGAAAATTAAATACTTAGATTGCTCAGGAGTTTCTGAATAACCCAGCAGGTGATGATCTGTATCTTCATAAGTATTTTAGTAAATGTACCTACTTCTGCCTCTTTTTTAGCTGCACTTTTTAATAGTACTGAAGTAAACACACTGAAGTGCAATGACTATAAATTCACTACTAGCTGTGAACTTTTCAAACTCAAAATGTTGAGGAAACTTTTAAGTCCCTATATAAGTGTGCAAGAAACAAATGTTATAGAGCTGACCAAATTGCTGAATTTCTTGCACTGATGATAAATGCACAGGAGAGGGGGCTGTAGGACTAGACTGATTTTCACTAAAGGACTCTTTCAAAGCAGAACACAGGACGATGGCTAGAGGATTACAGGAATAATGAGAAAAAATCTTGAATTTTAATGTCAGCCATTTTTTTAAGTTTCTAACTGGTTTTGTGTTATATGTGGTCCTAAAGCCCTCCAACATCAATAGGTGCTCTTAATCTTACCTGTATATTCCAACTGCAGAAATATGTCTCACAAAGATTCCTGACTGCTTTGTGTGACATAAACACCTTCTAGGATTATGAGATTAGTGTGGCATAAGTGTTAGTCCATGTAGAAGGGGAAGCCAAGTGGAAAACAGACTCCTGGAACTGCTGAGATAGGCTAGCTTGAAAAATGGAGTTGGAGAGCAATCATGATAATTTTACATTTGTCCAGTACAGGCATGGAGTTTAGAGATTAAAAAAAGGAAAATTAATTTCCTGCCTCAATATGTCTGTTCTTATCCCTTTATTGTGTGCACAAGGTCTGTTACAGGTTGCTTCTCTTTAGACTTTTTAAAACTTTATTTGCAAATGGTGTAGCAGTAATAGTTGCATCCCCCACAAGTTATCACTTTTGTAATATTATCCCCCATCTGATTACAGTGGCTGAAACATTGCACCAAGAGATAACTTTCTAAAAGATATTCTAAAAACTGAACCAAAAATATTCCTTCAGCAGATTTAAACATAGGAATCCACTATAAGATCTTCCTCAAGTATAAAAGAAAACTCCCAAAAACATTTTTCAGGAGTATTTATTATGTGTTTACATGATAAGTATCTGAGTTGTTGTCCAAAACTGTAACATAGGTGCTAATGTTTTGTTTCCCAAATGCAGAGTGCTTCATCTAGCTCAGAGACAGTTTGTTTTCTTACACTGAGCCTTGGGAGCCTATGTCTTCTGCAGTACACAAGTTACAGACTCTAATGCAGCTATGGCAGCACATTTCAGATGTCTCTGATGCCATTACAAGAGTTAAATCACATACTACAGATCTCTTTTGCTGATATTTATGATGTGCTTGGAATCATGGACACTCGGTCTTTTAAACCAGAAAAGACAGAAATGTATATGTCTTCTTCCACAGAAACCAACCCCATGGAATTTATTTTTTTTTTTTGCAGGTTTTATCCCTTCATCTTACATGGTTATGAGAAGCTGGTGTTTCAGATTGAAGCACCTGGCCAACAACTAATTCATGGAAGTGTTTTAGATTTTTATTCTACCTCAGAGTGAATACTTGATGATTTTTTACCTTTTTTCTTAGAGAACAGTAATTCTCATGGTTGCTTTTTAGTTGACCATTATGTTTTTCAGCCTGTGCATACTTATAACTCACAATGCATCATTGCAAGACCATGTGAATAATGGATATTTAGCATCAGTGAAATTCTGTGCATAGAGAGGTAAACCTGGACTTGCTCTAGAGACCTGCAGAAGTGAAGAAAATGGATTCCTCCTACTCCATCCCTAAAAATTGACTTAGATGAGAGGGGATGACTTGCCTTCCTGTTGCAAGGAGCTTTCTCCATTGTTTGAAAGAAGATCAGAACTAGACCAAATGCCTCCCTTTTGGGTGACCAGTGCTAGATGGCATTAAATTCCTGATCAAGGCTAAATCTAACCTTGCTTGGATTGAAAAATTTGCTACATATTGTTTCAGCAACCTAGGTATATTTTAGCTCTTATTTTCTTCCCAGGCCCTGTTATGAGACAAGACAAGCTCTGTCCCTGAAAGCTTGACTAAAGCAGATGCCACGGTCATTTTCATTAAAAAATACTGTGGGAGGAGGAACTAGGCCCAGGTTTTACACAGTAGGTGACTTATTAGATAGCTCACTCGAGATGTGGGAGACCCACATCAAAGCAATTCAATAGGAAAGCAGACAGCCAAAGCTGACAGCATGATGACTATGAGTAGAGCTCTTTATGCTGCAGTTTCAATGAGGCCGAGTGATCACAGAGCATGATTGAGACAATCGAGCACACCACAATAGGATACACACACAGGGATACAGATCTTTTATCGTTATTTGGTCTTGGACATAACTGAGGACTTTGGCACTGTCATGAGCTGTGATTTGCCTTTCAACATCAGCATAAGTAAATCCCCTAATTCTTCCCTGTCTGCATTCCTCAGTTTGCAAAGTGATTTTGTAAATGTAGCACCATCCTGGCTACACTTACACCACTTGAATGAGCAAGCTTCAGACAACTGAAGACATGACAAACTGTGGCTCTTGTCCACCTTTCATACCATCTCTTCACTTCCCAAGTCTGCCAGTAAAACATACTGCTCGTGCCAGGGGACTACTAAAAGCACATGCCAACTGCCCTGAGCCTGAGCTGGACAGGTCTCTTTCTGAAGGGAAGCCTTCCTAATCTGTGACTGGCTACCAAAATTTTTGTTGGGTTTCTCATCTTGGGTTCCCTATCCTTTATTTTGATGAAGTCCCTAACACAGGGTCCCAATGTAAACCATGAACCGATGTTTGCAAAAACATTTAAGTAATCTTGCAGTATCCAAAAATGGTGCTGAAATCCCTTGCACCTCATCTGTGAAATGCCTAACAGTTACCAGCAAATTAAGTGAGGCACAGGCTCCTGTATTAGGCCAGCTGGCAGTGCTACAGAAAACAAGCAAGCACAGAAGCCTTTCTTCCCATCTCAGAGAAAAGCTCCTGGTTCAGCATAGAAAGGCCTGTGTGTCCCAGACAGAGGCGTCTGTCCAAGCCCGGGGGAAGGGTTGTGTGCCCAAGGCCACGGCTCCTGTGCACCAGCACTGCCCAATGGGTTTTGCTGATGTGTCAGGCAGCCTAACAAAAGCTATTATTTCTTCTTCAAATATTGCTGCATCTACATCCTCAGACTATCACAATTACATCAGTGTTTCCATTTGTATAGAAAAAACTTAAATCATTCCACTAACAGGGAGGAATTTGTTCTCTGTCTTGGCCATCTTTTGTCTTTCATTGAAGGTTACCCTGTTCCTTGCCTATATCTCCATTCAATAGATGCTAAGGGAGCATCATGGGAAATTAAGAAGTTTCCTTTTGGAAAAGCCTGGGTTTGTTTTCCTCCCTCCTCCAAATAGAAGCTGCTGAAAATTTTAAAGGTCTGTTTAACCATGAGCATTTTTGCATAATTCTTGCATTTAGGAGAGGGGGATAGTAGGGAGGCAGGAAGACAGGAAGGAACAGTAAGCACTATGCTACCCATGCTCTTGGTTTATTTTGTATAATGCATGCTGTGTAAGAGTCCATCTAGCCCACTGTGCTCTTGCCAAAGGTATCCATAAAAGATTGCTCAGGGAAGAGTAAGAACAGGACAAGTATATGCAATGCATACACTTAATGCTCTTCCAGACATCAATTATTTCCAGCTTGGGGACTTTCAGGGCTAGATACAGCTTCTTTGTAGTTTGTATATCTTCTATGAACTTGTTCCAGCAGCCCTTTGAACATCTACCGCCTTTGGTTGAGAAGCTGGATTCATGTCTCACAGTGGAAAGAATCACTCCCTTACTTTACACATACCTATTCATTGAATTTCATCTGCCTTTTTGTTGTCAGCTCACTCAGTCTTGTGAATTCTTCCTGCAATCCACAATTAGCCTTATTCTTTAAATAAATTATGGTCATGTTCAATCTTTCTTTGACATTGTCTGAATTATGGTTGTTTATGAATATATTAAACAGAGCAGATATCTGGATGGATCTGAACTACACTGGTAAAGTCTTCTTTCCTTCAAGTACTGACTGTTTCTTCAAATTGTTTCCTATTCCTAAACAAGGTTTTTACATTTTCACTCTCATTGTAGCTACCTAATTACTGCATTTTAGATGTTTGGTCTGCTGCTAAACCAGAATATATATGGGGGTCAAAGTAAAAGCAAATAGTACACACGCAAGTATGGAAGCATGGGAGCAACGCAGGATGACAAGGTAAATATGATTTCCTAGGCTGTCTCTCTCATTGCTTACAACAGTAACTTCCGACTGCATCTGACCAGAGTCAGAGAAAGAATATTTCACCTTGATTACTGAAAAAAAAAAAAAAGAGGCACCCAGATCTCCACCTTCTGAGGTGGTCTGCACATTCTCCAGGCTTAAGGAGTCACAGAACACCAAGTCTGCTGAAGGATCCACAAAGCAGCACAGCCTGGCCAGCACTGACACTGTACACACGTGCTGAGCTGCTGACACTCTTGGTACGCCCTGCATGACAGCAGAGTCCCAGTTCCCTGCCACGTTCCCTGCAGCTGCAGAAGAACAGCTGAGCAGAGATGTCTTGCTGAGCCAGAATGCTCTTCTCACCAGGAATGGACTATGGCCAGAGTCAAAAGGTGCCTCTCCCACACCACCCTGGCAGAGACCTTCCTGGGTAGCATGGTTGCAATGGCTGGACTCTTCCCTGCCTTCTTGCCTTACACATACAGCATCTCCCCTGCATCTCCGCTACCTTCTCCATCCTCCATCCTGACCTCTTCCCTGTTACTGGTGTTTATCAGATGACAAAACCTCTTGGGCAGCCAGTTTCAGCAGAACTGGAAAAGCTCTAGACAATAACATTGTACCTCACTGTCTGGCATCCTGCAAGCATGTGTGTCTGACTTTAGTTTTGTTCCCAGGCAGATCCTTGTTTTCTTTTCCTTCCCACCCCCAGTCCGAAAGAAAACAAAAGTCATTGAAGCTTATTCTAGGCCAGCTGGTCACTGTAAACAGACACCAGCTCTGCTCAGAGCCCAGATGCACGAGTACTTACACAGAGACAAGCCTAACATTCTTGTATTTTATCCAGATAGAAAATACTGTGTTGTATCTGCCACACTGCCCCACTCTACTGCAACCAGGGGTAAGTGTCACCTACTATCAAATGCTCTGTCCTCATCCTCACCACCCTTCTCTTTCTCCACTGGCCTTTTGCATGGACCCTAGTCATGGTAAAGTCCTCTTCTTCTGAGCACAACCATTACACTGGCATTCCTGGGAGAAGGGAGTCCCCTCAGGCAATTTTCTGGACATAATAAAGGTATATAGAGAATATAGGGGTTGCAGGGGATCATGTTTTGGAATATGCTGAGTTGGAAGGAACCCATCAGAATCATCAAGTCCAAATCCTGGCCCTGCACAGAACACCCCAGGAGTCATACCATATGCCTGAAAGCATTGTCCAAACACTTCTTGAACTGTGGCAGGCTGGTGCTGTGATCCCTTCCCTGGGGAGCCTGTTCCAGTGCTCAATCACTCTGTGGGTGAAAAACCTTTTCCTGATATCCAACTTAAACCTCCCATAAGTCACCTTCATGCCATTTCCTCAGGTCCTGTCACTGGTCACCAGAGTGAAGAGATCAGTGCCTGCCCCTCTGCTTCCCTCACGAGGATGTTGAAGACAGCAATAAGATCTCTTTCAGTCTTCTCTTTTCCAGGCTGAAGAAACCAAGTGACCTCAGCCACTCCTCATATGGCTTCCCTTGCAGATCCTTCACCATCCTCATGTTCCTCCTTTGGACACTCTCTAATAGCTGAATGCCTTTTTTATATTGTGGCACCCAAAATTACACAGAATTACACAGAATTACAAGGTGAGGCCGCCCCAGTGCAGAGCAGAGTAGGACAATCCCCTCTATTGCCTGGCTGGTGATGTTGTGCCTGATGCATCCCAGGACATGTCGGCCTTCCTGGCTACCAAGGCACTGCTGACTTATGTTCAACTTGCCATCAACCAGGATCCTCAGGTCCATCTCCACAGTGTTTCTCTCCAGCCTCTCATTCCCCAGTCTGTATGTACATCCAGGGTTACCTCATTCCCGGGTGCAGAATCTGGCACTTACCTTTGTTAATGGTTGGTGACTGTCCATCTCTCTGATTTGTCAAGGTCTCTTTGCAGAGCCTCTCTGCCCTTGAGAGACTTGACAGCTCTTCCCAATTTAGTGTCATCAGCAAACTTACTTAGCATTTCTTTTTTGATTCCATACACACTGCTGAAACAGAGAGCAGAACCCTTGCTTTGGCATCCCTCTAAACACTTTGTGTAACTGGGGGTATAAAGCTCCTACTGAACCAGAATAGAAGACAAAGTGAGTTGAGGAGGTCCTTAAGGAGGGGTAACAGGTGCTAGTTTTCTTAGAGGACCCTGTGGTTCTGCTGGAGGCAGCTGAGCGGGGATGGATGGCAGGGAGAAGCTCACCCACAATTCCTGGGGTCTGGCTGGGTGAGTTGGAGCAGAGGATCACATTGTCCCTGCAGCTGAATGAGGTTTCTTCAGGGGGCCAAACCCAGAAACAGTGCTAAGCCTAAGGCCTGCTCTATTTTCTTGTGAAATGACCTGCTTTAGGCTATTCTAGAGTTACTCAGGAACTCTTTTGTCAAAAGTATCTGCTGTGACTTCTGCACTGCCTTGGGGCACAAAGCCTGCGGGGAGGCTCCTCTCCACAATATTGGGGACATCTTCTTCACCTTAGCCTCTGTGGGAGAAAAGAACAAATTTATTTTGGGAACTGAATAACAACAACAGGGAGCGAGTGAGTGTCTGTGTAATGCTTAGTTGTTGGCTGGGGTTAAACCACGACAGTCTATTGCCAGA
Source organism: Climacteris rufus (assembly GCA_013398175.1). Taxonomy (NCBI): domain Eukaryota; kingdom Metazoa; phylum Chordata; class Aves; order Passeriformes; family Climacteridae; genus Climacteris; species Climacteris rufus. The sequence continues at coordinate 922,128 of VZRZ01001321.1, forward strand.
AATAGTGCACATAATTTCTCTCCTGAATGGTTGCTTGTGGAGAGGACCTGTGCTCAGAGTCCCAGACATTTCATGTTTACCCTGCCCATAAACCCAAGGGAGGTGTTTACAGCCATGTGCCTGGCTCTGGTCAGATCTGGCTAGTCCAGGACTGAGTATAATTTCAAGACTGGTACGAGGTGGGGTCCCTGGGAAACAAGAGAGGGACATCATAATTCTCGGTACTCAGGCTTTGATGGGGACAGTTAGGTGCACAAAGCGAGTGCTCATCACAGGGGAGTACAAACAAGTCCTGAGAAAACTCCTGAGGAAGAACAAACCCCCCAAGACCCCAAGTTTCTTCTACCAGTGCCAAGAAAGGCTGGTATTGACAGAGGACAAGCAGAACCAATTCTGTAGGTGCACATTCAGGTAGGGGCTGTTGTCAGTGCAGATAAGTGTCTCTCTGTGACAGTAGGAATATTTTGAATCAGGTTGAGAAGAAAATCTGTCAGCCACAACAGCACTGTGATTCCAACTGGACAGTTTAATGCAGCATAAAGATTACAGGACAGACATAGATGTTTGTGCCCAGAAAGACATGGGATATGGATAACTACATTTACCTAAGTTCATAAAACAATTTGGGATTTATTGAGAGCTATTGCATTCAGAGTCTTGGCAAAACTTTTAATTACAAAGTCATTTTCTATTAACTCCTAAATAAAATAACAGCACAGCTTAGCAAAAATTATTTGGGGCATTGTAACTAGTAGCCTTTTGATATCTGTACTACTGTTACAAATTTAAACATGGCATAACTCCAACTCTTGGACTCTTTTAGTAAGTTAAGCTCTTTCAGATGCTTAAGTATCATAACAATTAAGAATTGTACTATTATGTCTCTTCCTTTCCAGATTTGAACACAACAAATCAGGACATACCTACTGGTTAGCAAATAAAAATAAAATTAAACTATGTTCTTTCTATGTAGAACTATCACTTTCTATGTAGAACTTTCACTAATGTAGTAACAAATTAAAATTAAAAGATAAACCAGTTATTTGGTAAATAAAAATGTAGGCAAATGCCTTTTTGATGGGTAACAAGAAAGAAATAATTCATTGTTTTACAGAGAAGTAGATAAAATCCATTTACCCATTTTTCTCCTTGGCTACCCTGTGGGCCTCCATCTTGGCCATATAGTTGAAACATATTCAGGTATTTTTACTACTAATCCATTTGTTTTTTTATTCTATGAGTAAAAGTACACCATGCATGACTTTAAGTGCTACTACTGAATTTCACAGGGAATGGAAAAACTGATAGAAAACTCAAATTATTCACTGCTAAGTCTCTTCCAAAAAATTTTGCAAAAGAGTACATTTTCTGTCACTAAACAGTTTTGAAGTTTCAGTCACTAGGGGCCCCCAGTGATGTTAATGTTCCTGAAAATTCATTTGACCAGCTGTGTTAAACAGGTTGTAGTCTTTGTCCCTGAATGGAGCTTCTCCTTTAAACAAAATAGTAAACAATAATCATCATTATTTTTTTAATAAAGTAATCTAAAATTAAATATTCATATTTTACTCTCTTATGTACTTTGGGGGATGTTTCATTGAATGCATGAAGTGGAAAATCCCATGCAAAGCAGAAAAAACTTCAGGGCTAAGGGGATCCTGAGGACAAATGACTGAAAATCATCTATCCTAATTGATACTTTGTCATAAAATGCTCTTATAGCAGGAAAATAAAAACGGAAACCACCCCCCTCTTTCCAAACCTGTAGAAACTCAGAGAAAATCCCCCTTAATTATAGTTGCAGCAGGAAAAACAAGGCGCAGCACTTGTTGCCTGTGCCACATGCGCAGGAATTCAAAAGTGGATTTACCAGGGAGGCTCCAGACCTTCCACTGTACAGGCACACATTAGACCCTGTGGTGCCCATAGTGTATCTCCCAGCACATAGTAAAGGAAGGTGGTAGAGCCTTACCCTGCTTCCCATTTGGATCCTGGCTCTCTCTGCTCCATTCCTGTACCTGGGAGGCCGGTGCCTGCCACAGAGAAATTACCTAGAAGCTGACTCTGCAAAGCAGGAAGACGGGAAAGTCCCCAATTAAGAACAACATTAAAGGGAATTTATGTTGAAGAAAATGTTAAAGCTCCATTGCAAACAAAAGGAATGAAGAACACTTTTAAAACCCATTAGCTTCAACAGGAATTAGATAAGTGATTCAAGGTAAGTACATACTTTTATGAATAAGAATTCTTTAATGACCCTTAAATCTACAGCTGTCTCATCAACATTATCTAGAGTGAAACCAGAAATTATTCTGGTAATCTGAGGCTAACTACTTAACACTTACATTTTATGATGAGCAAGGGACAATGGTTCATGTTAGATACCTAAGTTTCCTCTCTGTCAGTCAAAACTAAATCTAAATCTTCAACTCACACACAAAATCCTTAAGGGTTTTTATTATTGCTAAACTACTTGAAAGGTAAATTTTATGACGAACAAGGGACAATGATTCATCTTAGAAATGACGATAGTTCCTTTCTTCCTGTCAGTCAAATTTTAACCTAAATCTTCACCTCACATACACAAAATACTTTGAAGTTTTTATTATTGCCCATTTTTATTTATTTATTTGTTGTTTTTATTTTCTTCTTATAACTAGATGGAAGCTATCTAAAAACTATGTTTGCCTTGATCAAGACTGCATAAAACCTTCTTAAAAATTGAGGACCTTGTAAAGCAGCAGTCAAACATGCTGATGTCATATTTTTCATAGCTTAACTGAGCAAATCTGTACAAGAAAACCTATGTCACTTCAAAACATCAGCAGCACATGCTGTCAGATCTGATCCCACTACATGTAGGTGTTGTATCCTGCAGTGTCCCATCCACCACAGCACCACAGCGCAGACACTGCTGTCCCACAGCATTGCTGAGCGAGTTGAGGGCCACACATGGGGCAGGTGCCACACAGGCAATGTCCAGAGGTGGGCAGCCACAGAGCCCTGGTCCCATGTCCTAGTAGCACGTGGAAAACTTCCCCAAATCACAGACAGGCTGTCTTTGTGAGCAGCCTTAGTGAACTTTTTCATAGTGCCACCTTCTTATTCAAGTCTGGTCTTTTTGGGATGGTCACCATTCCCTACAGAATTGTGCAAAGTAAATTGCAAGGGGAAAAACCCTGATCTTATAATCACTGAAACTTGATATTCCATAATTATAGTGGCTTTTTTTTCCCCTTAAAAATTCTAAGGCAGCACTAGAACTGTATTTCTTGTCTTTTTTCAGTTGTCTCCTCATCTCTAAGGTTCCTTCATCTTCTGAGAAATAGAGATCTGTTAACAAAAATTTGCAATGGTAATTTCAATTTATTGAGTGTTTTCCTGTTTGTTTTTTCCAATAACATAGGGAAAACCTAAAGAATACATTTAAAAGAATACGTTTAAAATCTCTTGCCTTTTTCCTTGTACTCCCCTTCTATATTTTTTTTACATTGCATTCTGAATAAGAGAGGGGGAAAGAGCTACACTTCAGAATGAGAGGTCTTTATATTTTTGCTCTTCCTAATTTGAAAAGTATAATGGTTTTCTTATTTTTAAGGAAAAAATTATTTTTCTCCTGAAATATTTATTATATTCTCCAGCTTTCTATTCCAAGAGTTGTAAACTTCTATACTGTGGAAGTCTGATTTGGTTGTTGCCCAACAGTATTGTCCTAGTAGTTCTTCCCTTAAACACAAGATGTCAGGTTTTCAGCCCAAACATCTCTATGTGAGTCAAAACTTTTGGCACTGGATAAATTCCAATATTACTGGAAAGAAGAAAATCATTTAAAAATTAAGCAATGGTTGCACAATCTCTTTGATTGGTATGACAAGACTTGGACCATGAGTTCTTTGAGTTTCTAAATTACTGCTATCTGCAATCTGGAGATGACAAATTAGGAAATTGGATGTCACACTCTATCCTGAGACTGGAAAAAGGCAAAACATAGCACCATCATTTGATCTTGGTAAATTTTATTTGATCACTGAAGGCCTACTGTGTCTCTTCTATGTCCTTCTGAAAGATGAAAGACAGACCAAAATATGTATGCAGAACTATGGTCTGGGGAAAAAAAAAAAAAAAAACCAAAAAAACCACCAAAACCCCATAAAATCTTTCTATTTAGATAAACGCCTCTCTGAAATCAGATATTTTCTAAAATAATCTATTGTCCATTGTACAAATGCAGCAGTGGTTCTGAGGCATGAAGTGGGATCTAGACACAAACATTCCCAAAGCTTAAAGATATTAATGGACAGCACTGTGGATCAAAACTAATACTACAATGGAAAAGTAGTTTTGTTCTTAATTTCTGATCAGATCCAGCTCTACATGCACATGACCTGGCTGTCAGCTGAAGGCACAGTTAGCCCTTGAAGGAGCATGTTCCTGGTTTGAAATGGCAGAATGACACTCACATCCATTGTGCTCTCTTAGCAGCTGCTCTCTAGCATTTAGTGCCACATGCATCTAATAAAATTGCTTGTTTGCATAAGTTCCATGTTGATTTTACACCAGGTTCTACATTCACCAAAGGCTTCCTTTCTAGTCAACTGATGCATTTCACTGGTTATTTTGATTACAGATCTCAAAGTCAGTAGGGAAGGGACTTCAGGGATTCAGCCTAGGTGAAGGAAAGCTGTCACACTGAGTTTTCATCTATTGTTTATAATATAATCTAGAAAATATTAACTACACAACTTCGTATGTACTAAATGCATTTGCAAACAAAAACTCTAAATGTTTGGTTTCCTTTAAGATACAGCCAAAGCTATTTGAATGCTTCAGGATTAGAAATTACAATACCCTCCTGTATGCAGTGAAGGCTTTTCCCCCTATCCCAGAAGAGACCACAATTAAAGCACTTACAGCGGTCCTTTATTTTCTGCAGAGCCTAAAAGATAATCAGTGGAGGAACAATAAAAATACAAGTACCAAAAGCAAAACCTGCAAAGCAAAAATCCACAGCAGATAACACCACAATCACTTAATATGTGTCAAGATATCAGGAAAGAGAATAATGTCCTGGAAACATCCATATACAAAGATGGAGAAAGCACACTGAAAAACAAAGAGATGTGTACTGATAAGGTCACACAAGCGGCTTTTCAGGAAGCAAACCTGTAGAGTGGAGGCAGGGCTTCCAAAAAAAAGAAAAAAAGATGCAGCACTGGCAATCTACTTGTTTCCCCTCCCGATTTCTCTGCAACAGGATTTCCTCGTCACATCATGTGGAGCCATGTAAATATGCCCCCTTTGGCTACGTGACAGGAATCATTTCCTCCACAATGCTTGCAGGGAAGGAAAGCAAAAAAGAGAGGTCAGGATCTTGGGGATTTGTATTAGCAGATAGCACTTAGTCAGGAAAAGGATAAAGATTACAGGGGAAGTGGTGCTATTCATCTGTAATCCTTTTCTTCTGTCACACATACTTTATATATTAATAATAAAAAATATGTGGAAAAAATTAAGCTTTACCATTCATCTCTTTCAATTTCTCACTGATACTTAATGCAAGTATAAAGATTTCAAGATGTCCTAGAAGAAACTCACAAGCTGAATTTTGCAAGCATTCACAGATGTGAAAGCAAAAATTTTCTAAGCAAGTTTTCAAATGTTTCTGCATATCTTCACCCCAAAGAAAGAAACATGGGAAAACATACATTTTAAACTATGGCAAGTTTATTGGCATATTCTTAGCTGTGTTTTCTCTACTTCACATATCTAAGCGTTGAATAATAACTTCGATTAGACTATGTACTCTAGCTTTAGTATCATTTCACATTATTCCGCACAACCAAGCAGAGTTAAAATGGTATGACTGTGTGCCTAGGGAATCTTTTCAGTTTCTGAACTGAAAGTTCAAGACATCCATTTTCAGCAGCCTGAGAAGTGTGGACCTTGCCTAAATGAAAGCAAGGCAACAGCTGTGCTGGAATCCCTTAAGTGCTGTAACCCCATTCACGTGGATGCAGTTTTGCCAGTTCAAAGGCTTAAGCTTTCTAAATAGGAAAAAGACTGTTCATGTATAAAAGCACCCAATGTGTCCACATCCACACTAAGAAATGCACCAGTAATAACTCCCAGGGAAAGAACTGCACTGCAAGCAAAGTTGTTAACCAGGAAAAAGCTTCCTTAATGGTCTGTTTGCAGGAATTGCCGTGATTCTTCCCAATAAGAATTCTAGTGCTCCAGCAGAGCTGGGACCCTAAGTCATGCTTAACACAGTCACACAGAAAAAACCCAGACTCCTGCAGCAGCACTGTGCTTAAACATTCAGGCGACAATGAACAACTTCTTTTTCAGCTCTGGTCAATGTGCAAAAGTGTCACTGTTTACAAACGAATTCATAAAAACCAACACCAAAAAGGACTCTTCTAATAGATTTTCATCTCATTTTCTACTTATTCAGTGTATACAAAGTACCCTTAATGCATCTTTGATGGAAAAATAATTTCTAGAAAAGCATCTGTTCTTGAAGACTTTAGGCTCTACATAATCTGAACAGATATGTTCACAGAATCACAGAATCACAGAATAAACCAGGTTGTAAGAGACCTGTGAGATCACCAAGTCCAACCTATAGCCTAACACCTCCTTATCAACTAAACCACGGCACTGAGTGTCACGTCTAACCTTTTTTTAAATACCTCAAGGGACGGCGACCTCACCACCTCCGTGGGCAGACTATTCCAGTGCCCAATCACTCAGTTAAGAATCTTTTCCTGATGTTTAACCTAAACTTCCCCTGGCACAGCTTGAGACTGTGTCCTCTCATTCCGTCAAAACATACTAATTTATTTTTATTATATTAAGACATTGTATTGAAACAAGACTAATACGCTCAATCTAAACTTTGTAAAACTGCTCTATGCTTATTGTTACTCACTAGCTTTTAGTCACTCTATATATTTTCATCCTGCTCATGAAATTATTAAGCAATGACAGGACTCACACAAATCCCCATTGAACTGTACTGCAAACAGCCTCACATGATGATCCTTCCCTACTTACTTCTTGAATTCATTTACCAGTTTTTCACCTATTTTACAGGTATACTACTCCCGTTGCTATATAATGTGTTTTAAACAATAATATCATGCAACATTAAGATAAATACTTTACCTATTTTTCAATATGTGCATACTTAGTCCACTTTAGACATTTTAGACCAATTTCTTGTACTGTTGATGTGACTAAGGAAGCTGAGAAGACACTATCTAGAAGTACATTATGTTAACATACACTGCTAGCTGATTTATTTAAATAAACACATCTTGATTTGGATATTTTTTCATTGGCATTGGCTCAGGCTATACCAGTTTCCCTTCACTAGCTCTGAATTGCATCAATTTAATTTCACTGGTTTAAAATCATGCTGTTAGTGCTGTGTTCAGATCAATTCTTAGCTGAAAAGAAAATCCCATTTACATTATAGTTGTGTCCCAAAGGAACCACTGATAAATGTTTTCACTGGAAAACAAGAAGTACTCAACAAATGCACTTCATTTATCCGCAGCATAAAGCAAGCCTACAGCTGTTTCCCAAATTAATTGCTTAACGAGTAGTCTTCTAGAATTAGACTTTTTCACATGCAAAAAGTTTATAGGCAACAAAATCTTAAAAGACAAATCTGATTGCAATTACACAGTTGCTCTCCTCTCTTTGTGTTTATACTGTCTCTTACAAGCAGATCAAATCACTCCAAGTAGCATGTGAGGTCACACTAAGTCAAGCAATCATAAGTAGCCAGATACCTCCTGATCTAATTAATATAAAGAACACTATTGCAATTATATTTACTATTTCCTTATAAAATCTGCCACTGTTCATGTAAAAGTGAAACTTTTGACTGGCACTGAAGAACATGATGGTGAGAATTTTTTTTCACTAATCTAATCCAAGTTTGTCTGATGTTTAAAGTGAAACCAGTGCTTTTTATCTTGGTGCTCCGCATCTTCATCAAACGAGTTAGGCTTGGTCCTTGTCCTCATTAACAGAGATTCATGTAACAAGAACCTATCACAATGGCTGATTTCCCAGCAGACAGCCACGTGAGTGGCTCCTTGGGAAGGTTCCTGTGATAGCTTGGCATTTCTGAGATTTCTTTTTTTTTTTTAATGCTGCTGATAAGCATACCAGAACCACAAAACAAAGTGCTGGGCTTTTGCTGCAGCTTTGACTTGCCAGCAGTCTCAGATTCCACTCTGACAGCCTTAGGATTTTGTTTTTTGTCCAGACAGTATCTCCAAATGTTACATTTTTTTCCCCCAAGTCATGCTTCCCTAAGATAACAAGCTTACTGATGCCCTTTCATTGCTTCACAGATTGTTTCAACAATTGCATCCCGGACTTAATCTGCAAACCACGTAGCAAACCTTATTGTTAGGGCACGATGTACTAAAGTTATGTCTAAAATGCCTACTAAGAAACAGATTTTGAAGGGGAGTGCAAACCATTTTTCACCTTTATTTATCAGGTTCCCAGCTGAAGTCTTCTTTCAAAACAGCTTTTTACTGCAGTCTGTAAATTGTCCTAGCTGGCCTGCACTTTCTAAAAGTATCATTTGGGTCCATTTTAAAATAAGACATGTTAGAGAAGAGGATATAGGAAAAGACTTTTAGGAACAGTTTTTTCAAGGTTGCCCAGTACGATGTGCAAAAAGACACGTGATGTTGTGCGTAGACTTATCACTGGTGTATGTACAAGAGTGTGGCTGGTTTCAGCTGTATACAGCAATTCCTAAGGCAAAATACATACCATTCATCAACTCTTTTCAACACACACAAACCAGTCTTTAAGAATCAACCTTTAGATTAGGTATGGAGAAGCAAAGAATGCTCCATGCAAACACAGTCCATAGCAAAAATACTGAAATTACCTTTCAAGGAAATGATTTAACTGATTCCCTGTTAATTGCTATGTCTTAGCAGCCCTTCAGAAAAGATGTGGCACCTGACACTGTGTTGTGTCACATATCAGATGTGTATAGCAGCAAGTTCAGTACTAGGCTTTGTCAAAACAGTTTGCTGTCTTGCCTGTTTCCATTTTTGATGCTTCTCAATCCCCACTGCAGTCAAGCTATCTATAGAATAATCGATTCAGTGTATAGAATAATCAATATATCACCACTTTAATTTTGCAGAATCATAATTCAGACTCCTTTTTTCCATCCAACTGAGAAGGTTTTCTGATCATGGCACCTCTACAGTGAAGCTAGCTGGAAAACACAAGGGCTTGCAATTTAAGGTCAAAGCCATAAAGTGAACCTGTATTTTGACCTGTGACAGTGTGAAACAGCATCATCTTACTCTGCAGAATGACTTACTGAGTGTAGTCAGACATTACTTCTTGTGGTAGCAATAAAAATAAATTTGTGGAGAGGAATTACAGTATTCTGATCCTGCTAGTCAATTAGCTTTTTTTCTGCCTTTTCTTTCCTTGGTATAATTGTCATGCATGCCCTACTAAATATTCGCTTTGGTACACTAGGTAAAATCCCACTGGAAATCTAGACACATGATCCGAGCAAGGGAAAATGTTTAGATTCCTGCATTCTTACAGAAAGAGAGCATGAGGTTGAAAGTGGATTAAGTTCCTGGTGTTAGCTTATGCAAGTAAAACCTCACTGCAGACACAGTGCTATTCAGTTTCATTACAGCCCAGCAGAAAAATTCTTGTGAATGTAGTTTTCTCCTGTCAAATGAATTAAAAATGCGGAGAAGTATCTGAAGGTAAGTACTGTACTTTTAACTATAAAATGTGCTATTAATGATCTAATTTAATGTGACACCCTGGATGTGGAAATGACTGTGTTTTGTCTGTGATATGGTAGTACCTCGAGTATCAGCCAAGACCAGGGGATTCACTGGGTCACACAGTGTCACAGCTGCAAACACTCCTTGTCACACATGGCTTACAGTCTAAATAACGGAGACAGGCAAAGGGTAAAAGGGGAAACAGATATAGGAGTATCTCATCCAAGGTCACACGACTGGTCAGTAACAGAGCTGAGGTTAGACAGGGGTCCCCCAGGTCCCCAATCCAGTGCCCTCACCACTAGAACACACTGCCCATCCCTGCTTGGCTGGCGAAGGCAGCTCCACTTGTTACAGCAGCTTCCTGTGCAGAAGTGGTAAGTCTCCATGGAGTTACAAAGAGTGTAATAGGAGTCTCTGCTGATAACAGCAGGGTTTGTTGAATTAGAAAGATGAACTCAAGGAAGTCTTCAAAAGCATTCTGAAATTTGGATTTAAGAAGTAAAGCAGCATAATTAAAAAATAGCTAATTTGAATAGCTCTGTGTATCCCCACTGTCTGATCAGGTTAATTACTTAATTTGATTTTTTCTGAAATCCTTTTAAATTATTAACATTGAAAAAATCCCTCTAGTACAAAATGATAAAAGCACAATTTTATAATCCTGTAATAATAGTAGACAATTGTTTTAACAAATGTTCAACTGCTTTTCAAGCCCAAAGCTAAGAAGGAAAAGACAGCAATTTTCACATCAGAAAATGAGTCACAATATTTTTGAAAACGTAGCTGCTAAGTCTTTATTTTACAAAACATTCTATTTGTGTGTTATTCTCCATAGTTAATTAAAGCCATAATAGTTATAAAATATATTTGCCCCTCAGCAGAATTTACTCTCACTGCAGCATTGTCAGGTAATCCTGTGGCCAACTATTACTATAAAAATAAATTCAAAGGAATATTAATAAAAATAATGCCGTAATTAAGGATTCTTTCTTTGGGAGAAACTAAAAATGTTGATGTAATTTGGAACGGTCTCATGCCTGTACTGCTGCTGCTGCTGGTAAATAACTTCAGCTTCCACAAAACGACTGCATTGCACCCAAGCTGTACATCAAGGCATTTCATTCCAGATTAATGCTGATAAATGATGGGGGTGTTGTCTGTTCTTAAGGAGAAAATCAGTGATTGTAGGATACATGGAGCGTAGCTTGAGTCAGGTGCAGTTCTGGGACAAACAGTGAATAAGTTCACCTGGGGAAGCAACCCATGGTCATGAGATTCCCAGCTAAGTTTCTCAGTTTTAACCTCAAGAACTTGAAAATATATACTGCTGCTGTAAAAAAAGTAAGGTTCCTGCTTCACTTAAGTGGTTCTTTGCATTTGCTGAAGATGAAAGTGACTCCTGATTTATGAATCCAGGCAATAAAAGGGACAATAATGTGGTGGGCAAGTCTAGAAAGAATAAAAGATTTGAGTGAGGAGAAGGAAGTAATTTCCATCAGCTTAAGCTGCTGGTTGGCGTAGCCCTCAGTGGCAAACTGGATTCAGTAATACTCAGAATGCAAAGACAGGCATGAGTCTATCTACAAAGCTATATGCTAAATACAGATCTTTGTGGCACTTTTAGGAAGAGAAGATGTGATAGGAAAGAAGTATAGTAAAAAATTAGTGATGCAGGCAGAAAAACAAGAAAGTAGAAACTGTTGCAGGTGTAACGAAGGACTTTGAAGAACTATGTAGAATAAATCATTCCAAAACAAGAGAAGCAATTAAGGAGAACGCATCAAGGTTCTAAGTGCTCTTCAAAATATTACTTGAGACATTGATAAGGTCTGTTTGGAAAGATCCATAAATTCTACAAAACCATTTTCTCTCCTTAGCTCAGATGTGGGCAGCAAGCACATAGGTAGTACAAAGGGTTTGATCTGTTCAGGCAATGTGTAAGAGACACAGTTATGTTTTGAAGGTTGTTTCCATAGTGCTAGATAAAAATAATGGCACAGACTGTTTTCAAAATAAATACTGTAACAATTGAACTAGGCACACAGTCACTCTTCCTGATGTAATTAGGATGTTTGTAAGAAATTATTCTAGCACATGCCTTTTTCTAACCTACACTTTCTGTAGTACATCCGTGACTCTTTCACCTCACAAGATGAACAGAAGCTCAAGGAGATAACCTTGCTTTTCTTTTAGCTGCAGAATCATACTGCATAACTATTACAACCAAGTACCATCAAGGATAATTTCTTCTGTGGACCACAATTCTTATGCTAGAAGGATTTTTCTAGGCAAGTTATACAACCACCAAATAAGTGGCATCCATGTATTCTACCTGTATTCAGAACTGCAGATGGAGTAGCCTTAAGACTTCTGTTCTCACTGACAAGTCCCAGAAAACTGTTGTCATGACTTCTATATCATTGCCATGAGTTTTTGCAACAGGTTATAGGTATTTTTGGGTGAAAACTGTCAGAGTAGTGAGAATTACAAGTGTTGAGGGGTAAACTTGAGAACCTGAATTTTTATTTCATTTTCAAAATAAATATAAACATTTGTTTAAAGACACTCCATCAAATGCTCAGAATAAATTTGCAACAGTAGGCCAAACAGAAAATGAAGATTTTCTGAAAATGAAAAAACACTTACTAAAAATGTAAAAACGAATCTCTTTCAATTAGTAAGTTCTGCACCCAATGACCCAGTACTATGCTGCCAGTCGCTTACTGCTATACATAGAAAAATAAGTCTTCTAATTTTCTCAGAGGCTATCAGCACAAACCCAGAAGAATGAATGTTAATTACTCATCCTAAAAATATTAATTTTTTTTTTTTAGTAAAAGTAATTTTCATGAAGTCTCAGGGATTACAGCCTTGGGAAATTGAGTCCTCCTTCCACATGTAAGTACACAGAGATAGATGACACAGACAGCACAGCCTGCTTTAGCTCTGCTGTATTGCTGAAAGTATCTAAGCAGTTTTTAAATTCATTATAGAACTGCTGCAGTGACTGCGTGTAGCAATGAATTCTGCAGCTTGCCCACACGCTGCACAGCCTAGTACTTACTATTGCTGAAGTTTTATGTAACTTGTGCATTTTGATTAAAGGAAAGACAGGAAGGTAGAAGAGAAGGAACTGAGAGAAAACAAAGATGGAAATTCTCAGGCAATACTTTGGAAAATTTTACAAATTTGGACAAATGTTACTAATTGATGTGATAGCCTTCATGGCTTCTATGTTCAGTGAGAATAATAAATCATAATAATACTAAAAAAACCAAACACAAATTCAGGCATTACCAGCACTATGGCGGTCAATTATATTCATTGTTTGAAAATACAAGTATCTACCCTGTTTCTAAGCTGTGGAATTTAAAAATCAGTCACGAGTAAAAGGACCAGCCACAAACATACCTATTCAAACCAAACCCTCCAATATTTTTAATAAAAAAGAAACAAAATATAGAATTTGCTGCATTTCCAGAGATAAGCAAATCCAGGTTCTGGTGGACAACATTGGATAGAGCTTTCCAAAACCAGGGATCTGTCACAGATAATTAATGCCCTGGCAGGTGCTTCTTCATACTTCATTTGCAGAGTTCAAATGTGTGAATCTCTGTGGAGTTTGACTTGGCAGTACATCACAGGAAGAAAAGCGATTTTTCAAGCAACTAGACTCAGTTTTACACAACTGCGCTCAAACACAATGAAGTTCTTGTAAACCAAACAGTTTGGTGATAAAAAGGTTTATCTCAGTAGGATAATTTCTTTTAATCTGTTATCTCATGCATATCCAGCAGTGCTGCTATCTTTCTAATATCTTCCATTAGGCTAGACGTGCTCTGTAGAGAGTGTAAAATGTGTGGATCTAAAACCACATTTTAAACCAAAAAGGTTTTAGCAGCAGACTCATTCTAGATGCAAATCTGACTCATGGTTTTTCAAAACCTGGGCAACAGCCAGCCTAAGACACATCATAGAGGCTGTCAGTCAGCAGCAGAGCAGCCTCTTTGGGATCCACATGTTCATCCCTGTATGGACTCGTGCTTTGTGCACCCAGGCACCCAACAGCAATGCACTGAGCAACAGAACCAGCATCCTTCACTGACCACTCCTTCTCTCACCAGCTCTCTTGGCGAACAAGCAAGTGCCACGCAAAACAGAATCCTATTTTGTCAGATTGTTGGGGGCTTGTGCGGGGCTAGGGTCAATATTTTCCCTTAAGGTCATTCAAATATGAATCTGTGTAAAGGCACAATGGGAAAGGCCATCAGTACAAAACAGCAGGTCATGTTGGATTTACCTCAAGCCTGTATTTTTTTCTGTCTACTACTATATAATTTCATACTTTTTCCATATGCCTGAGAGAATATATACAGAACATGGCAAAGACTTGTTGGCAAGCACATTTGTCAAAGAGTGGGGGGGTGCCCTCAGGGGCTGGTGGGCAAGACTTCAGGAGCCAGGGCTGATCCCACCATCCCAGACAGAATGGGGGCACTGGGGGCAGCTGGGCTGGCAAGTCTGCTCACTCTTTACAGTCGGAACCAGCAGGACCCACGGCTGGGCACAGGGCACTGATCTGTTCTTAGTCCACAGGCTGGTAGGGCACAGGCAGTTCGGTAACTCTTATTCATTTAACACTTCCCCTCAGCTAAGTACGATTATCATCACCCTCCTGAATTCCCGAAGGACCATTTTCCCCTGCTGTGCTTTAGCACACACATTTCTGAATTAACGGCTGAGGAACGTTCTTGCTGTCGCAATGATTCTGTCTTTCTAGTTTTTTCTTTAAACTCCAAGTTCATCACTGTAGGGTTGTAGGAAATTCTGAAGGTCATTCATTCATTAGAAGTTTTACACTTCTTATTTTTAAAATAAGCTTTGGGATCATAAATTTTAAAGGCTCAAATGAGTAAAGTTTCACTTATTGTTTAAAATTAATAATTCCTCTGCATTTTTTCCCTGGAGAGGTAACTACAGTCTGACATTGCATAAATTCATTTGCACTGACTTTCACATCTGATTGGGTCTGGAAGAAATACAGCATTTTCAAGCCTAAGAGACCCCCCAAGCCAGCAGATATTGCCAGTTGCTACACAGAACCTCTAATGGGTGCCTCCATTGCCGGCCTTCAGCAGGACAGGGCAGGGCACCCGTGTGGCGTTCTGGGAGGCTCGGCTCCTTCCCAGAGTGCACTCATACTTCAGTGCCGTACAGGAACCTCCAAAGTTGGACTGGCCACACACAGTGATCCCAACACCCCGCACTGCGGGACACTGCAGCTGAGCAGGTGGGCTGCTGAGCTCAAACGTGGAGCCAGGCAAATCCATGGAGATGCTCCCTGCATAAGCCTGAGATCATGAGCTCACTGGGTTTGAGGGGACAACACACAGGCAGCCCTGATGCACCTGACTGCCATCTCCCCACTTGCTGACCTCCTCCTCTTGCTCTATTTCACTCAACACCATGTCCTCTCAAGCAGAGCAATTAACGTCTGAGTAACACTCTAGACAAAGTTCGGGATGGAAACTGCAAAGCCCACGTACTCCATTGCTTCAGGATCAGTTCCATGACATCTGTCCTATGCGATGATGCAACTGATGATGTCAAGGCCTGGAGATACCATCTTCAAGCAGGGGCATTTGCATACCGGCCAACTCTCGGTGCAGAACATCCCCCCCTTAATTGTGAGTACCTGAACAACCAGATACCGTTTCCGACTTGTGTGGATACTCCTGTGTTAATAGTTTCAACTATTTTTGTGAATGTCACGGTATTGCCTTGACTTTAGTGCGTGGCTGCCACAGCGGCGCTGCTGATGCTCACTACAGTTTGTGTTCTTCGCGGACGATTTTCCATCGAACACTCACAATGTGCTCAGAGGACGTTACTCTGCGGCCGGGCTCCAGGTACCGCCACACAGCGAAGGGAAAGACCTGGGGCCCGGGACAACGCCTGGCGGGGCCGATGCGGGGCGGCGGCGTGCAGGCCTTCACACCGTGTTTACGGCTGAATGAGGGGCGCAGCCGAGAAGCTGCGTCAGGGCGGACGGGGGCGGGCCGG
>VZRZ01001321.1:938626-1008522 GCA_013398175.1 Climacteris rufus
GCCCGGGCGTGGGGCAGCCCCCGGCGCGGCGCGGCGTGGTGTCGGGCGACGACCCGCTGTCGTCGGGCGGCAGCATCGAGGTGGTGGACTTGTACCTGCTGCCCGAGCCCTTCTCCGGGCTGATCGCGGGCGAGTTCGGGCCGCTGCTGGTGCTGAGCTGCCGCGTGTGCCTGGAGGAGAAGCCCATCAAGCCCCTGCCCTGCTGCAAGAAGGCGGTGTGCGAGGAGTGCCTGCGGCGGTACCTCAGCTCCCAGGTACGGCCCAGCGGGCGCCGCCGGGGTGTGCTGAGGGGGGCTGTGCGGCCGCATGCCCGGCCCGCTGGGCTGCCGCGGGGCATGGGCTGAGCGCTGCGCTGGGCCCGGCCAGCCCGGCTTGGGCGAGGGGGTGCGGAACCTTTCCCGTGCTGTGCGCAGCGCGTTCGGCCGCCACCTGCGTGCGAGCTGCGGGTTCAGTGACCGCCCGCTCCCGGAGCGCTTGTCTGCGTGTTCTTACGCAGCCGGTCGGGCTGGGCACGTCTCTGTTTTCAGGCTCTTTCCGTCTTTACAAGGATTTTGGCTTTGAATTCTCAAACTCTCGCTGTTACCTGGCTGGCGGCACCAGCTTCCTATAAAGAGGAGGCCAAGGAGCGATAAGGAGCGGAGTTTGGGAGCACTTGGCAGCCGCCTCTGAGGCGGCTCCTGCAGCCGGGGGCTGGGGGGTTTTCCCGCAGCCCCTGTGCTGCCGCTTGGGCGTGCGGGTGGTCGGCCCCTTGGTGCCTGGTCCTCACGGAATACATCGCTTTTGGGGCCAGTTATGCAAGGTTAAAATCGTGTGTGTGACCCTTGGTGAACAGTCGCAGTTACAACATTAAACAAGAACTTCTTTGGAGGAAAAAAATGAAATCTCAACTTTTCCATCCTGGGCAGATAGCTCACGTAGAGGATGCTTACATCTTCGTCGCTGTTCTGTCAGTCAGAACTGCTGTTTCAAACCGAAATCAGCAGCTTGAAAACAAAGCTCTGTCTTCGCTGATGTTTTCAGTATCTAGTTTAGCATCACAGGATACCTGTGTGTTTCTGCTGCTAATGTAGTTATACCCTAAATGAAGAACCATGGGAGAAATATGGCTATGTGGGAAAAACAAAACCAACTAAACCCTTTGCTTACCACCTTGATGCTTTTATTCAAAAGAACCTTTTGGGATGTGCTGGGTGGAGATGTGCTAGTTTAGCAATAGAATGAATTTTTACACCTGTTGAGACTTGGAGCAGTGCTGCAGCAGTCTGTGCTCCTGCTGGGCTGTGTGTGTAGGGAAGGAATGGATGGTTACAGCTACCCCTGCACTCTATAAATAGTTGACAGGCCTGTTCTGACCAGAGTACATTTCACTGGTTGGAAATTGCACGCGCTAGCTAGCCCAAGTGAAGTACTTGCTCCTCTCCAGGCACTGGTAGCCTGTGTAGCATTTGCTAGTGCTGTTTGCATTTGTTCTGGCTAATAGTAAACTCACTAGTGTTTTTATGATCCACTTTTGGTATGTTTAGATAACAGGGAGGGGCTTAACATGGGAACAGATGGATTGGAGAATCAGAGTTATTCTTTGTGTATTTCCTGTAACACTGAAACTCAGGAACAGTTAACAAGCCTTCTTGAGACTTCGTGCACAGAACCCAGAACGATTTGATTTGTAGTCAAGTGGTGGACTGGAAACTGTCAGTAAGTTTTTTAAGTGTATTGTCAGAGCACATTTGTGCTGCTTTGATATCTTCCACTGAGATCATGGGTCAGAATATTGTCTTTCATTGAAGCTGGTAATTGCCAAGTAGTGTGATGCCAGGGTGGTCTTCCCTATCTTCTGCAGGTGCCTGCAGTTCACAGTGATCTAATGGAAGTTACATGGTCTGGTATCTAAAGCCATACTGAAGAACTCTTCTGCCGGGTGTAGGCTGGACTCTTGGAGGAAGATGCAGGAGTTTGGTGGCTGAAATAGCTGGCTGGCCTGGGAAGCAGGTATATGTGCTATGAAGTGTGTTTAGCATTGGCCAGCTGTTGGATGTGTATGCAGGCATGCCCCTTCAAGGAAGCCACTACTGTTGCTGAACCCTTGCAAAGCTTATCCTGGAGCTGCTGAAAGGTACCCAACCTTATGGGTGCTTACTCCTGTACAGAAAAGATACTGATCTTGAGGAATGAGAGTCACAGAGCACTTCTGTGGCTATGTTGTTACAGATGCTTTTATGACCAGGCAAGATTTTAGTTGATTGATAAGTTTGTTCAGGGAAAAAGGAAACAAAACTATAACAAATAACAGTCCAATGTGTTCTTCCCTATCTTCCTTTCTTTGAAAAGATATTTCTTCAAGAAGAACAAGAAGTGATCTGTGTTTCCTTTGTGCTGTGGAAGGACCCTGTGAGTCATCCTGAGAGATGTCAGTTATATTAGAAGAATGTCTGGGAAGGATGAGTGAAAAGCCAGTATAGGTTAGAAATCAAGTTGTCTTTCATCTCTGAGACTTTGCACTTTTTTGTAGCAAATTTAAAAGAAAATTTACCAGAAGTTCAAAAGGAATAAATGTTGAAAAGCTGCTTTTGCTTGAAAATTTTAACAGATCTTAATTTTGGATTTGATCAGCTTGCTTTAAGAATGTACCTGAAATTGAAAACAAACATGAAACAACTGGAAAACAAAAACACAAGCGGCAACATGCATTATTTAGGTCTGGTGTCCTTGTCAGAGAAATAGCAATCCGTGCCTTGGTTGACTCCACATCTCTGGAGGAGTGGTCTCTCATGCTGAAAAGTTGGAGTATGTTGGTAGAAATATAGCACTTAAAATAATTCATGTTGCCTTTGACGTCTGTGTGTGTTCTCTCACTGAAGAAAGCTGTATTCTTCATGATGGCTTCATTGTGATTTCTGAAATGGTGCTTAATGCAGTAGCAAAGTAAAAACTCTGTTAATGCACTCTGCTTTCTTCTATGCAAACATGTAAGAGTATCAGAACTTTGCCTTGGAGCCCTTTATAGATCAGAAAATCAACTGTAGTTTTAGGCATTCTGTAAAGGAACGCCGGATGAATATACTCCATCTGCAGAGTTTGCTTGTCATGTTACCAGCATGCTGGAGAATGAGGGTAACATCTGAAGGTCCTTAGAGGTCAAATCCAGTTTTTCTTATCAGTGGCACCTTGCTGCATAATCCCTTTCAAAGATTTAGTGGCTGGAGCAGAAGCTTAGCAGGCAAGCCTGGAATGCCCAGGCTGATCTGAAGCCTGATTTTGGGAAATTGTGTGACTTAACCTCTGCTTCAGTTTAGCTATTTTATCTTGAAGTCTGATAGTCATGGATCCTTCAGGGTCCGCCTATGACCAGTTGATCTACCATTCACAAAAAAATTCTATGACTTTATATGCTTAGACTCACAGAAATTTATGATATGGTAATTGATAGATATGGGTGATGGGTTATCATGGAAGAGGTTGTGAATTTTGCAGCTCAGGATGTGGTGTGGTGGCTTTTGCAGGTCAGGATCTGGTGTGGATCCCAAAGAGCCTGAGTCAGGTCCAAGCAAGCCTTGTCTCCAGGAATCCATGCAGGCCAGAGCTGTTATTTGTTATGCTTAATAAGGAACATTTAATGGATGAGGTTGAAGAGTGTGATTATTTGAAAGGCCTGTGTTCTCTCTCCATGGGCTCTCAGGTATGTGTTGAGTGAGTTTGGGGTCAAAAGTGTGGAAGAATCATTTCCCATTCAGCTGGGAGCTGTGGGTTTCTGCACTCTTACATCCAGCATACAAACTGGGGACAGGGAGGAAAAAACCAGGACACTTAATCTCACAGGTGTAATATTACATTTGCATGTCCTTTGCTTCCCATCTTTCTCTCCATTTAATTTAGCACCAAACTCAGGTTATTTCAGAAACTATGTATGCAGAGGTTTGCTAAATGAGTGATTCACTTCCTAACCTCTCTGGACTGCTTGGACATTTAAGTCAAAGGGAACATTTCACTTTTCCTGTAAAATGGCTGCAAAAGTTTTATAGAAACCTTAGTGTCTCATTTTTCTACATGCAAATCAGGAAACTTGATAATCCAGTTTTGATCCCGTGCTCATTAGCGATGCTTTATTTTGTAAATCTTGTAACTCTCTTGGAGTAGTCATTTTTATATGAAAAAACTTTGGATGAGTTAATTTAAACAGCATAGTATATTCTTCATCAGATTTTATGGTGCTTTAATTATAGGAACTCTAATGAGATTATTGGCCAAGAGGAAATCAGAAAGGATTGTTGGGGGTGGGGAGGGACTGCATCTGACAGCGTTTTGTGCATGGTTAGCTTTGGTGGGATAAGAATCCTGCTCTCCTGAGCATGAAATACAAAGATCATCTTCCCTCTGCTCAGGACCTCTTACTAGGCTTTGTGTGACCTCAGATCTTGTTTTTGACCCCTTTTCTGTGCATAATTTCTTTCTGAAAGAGCTGGAGAAAAAAGCTGCAGACTGTTACAGTCAGGATTTTTGTGGGGAATGTGATTATAAAGCTTGATAACCTAGAGAAAAATTTAGGAGCAGTCTGTATCACATAAAACTAGTACTGGGTTGGAGCTGGAGGGCCTTGACACCTGTGTCTCTTCAGGTGTCTGATGGTATCATATAAATGATACATCTTCAAAGCAGTAGTCTGCTGATGAAAACCAGCCAGCAGAAATGAAGGCACCAAGTGCTGAATCATCTGAGGGTTAATGATCTGCTTGTGCCCTGAGTCAAACCAGAGCTCAGAAAGGCCACTGTCATTCAGTGCAGAAGCAGCTCTGTGTTTGCAAGGGTAATTAATCTAAACCCATACTGTAACACCAGCTACTGAGCTGCTGGGATGGCTGCAAACTGCCTACCAGGAGATGATGGCAGAGTGAGCGACCGCCCCTCCAGCTGACATTGCAAGAACACAGAGGTTTCCAAAGGAGGAAAAGAAGTGCAGGAGGAGAAAAGAATCTGCTAGTTTACAGGCTTTCTAAGCCAAATCAGCCACCTCAGCCACTGTAAGGTGGCTGTGTTCCTGAGGAGGAGGAGAAGGCAGATAGGCTTGGTCCATCAGCTGTGAGCAGCCTGTAAGCTGCAGGAGCATCTAAACTTCTTCACTGTCATTTTCAGCAGCTTCTGAAAGTCTGTCCTGTTCTGATGTGTTGTATGCAGTGCCAGTGCCAAAATGCTGCTGTGTGGCCAGATGTCACAGTTCAGGATGATACCCAAGTACCTTTAAGATTGTAAGAGTCTTTAAACTTTGCAAGATATATGACAGACTTCTAGTTCATCTTGAATGCTTCTTGGTGGATCCAGTTTGTGCCAAAACTTAAGTTTGGAACAAAGCTTACAAAATCCAGCATTGATGAAAATGCTTTGAAATAATTTTAAAGAAAACTAGTTTTGAGCAATGTTATTGAATGATAATACTGCCTAGTTGTCCTGATGTGTGTAGGCCTAGATGCTCTGTCAACATATGAGCACTGCATGTGGTAAGTTTGTCCCCTGTGTAGAAGTAGCTTCAAGCTTAGTCTACGTGGATAGCTATGACTTCTCTTGTTTAGGTAAGTCTTTGCCAGATGTAGAGCTGGAATTGTGGCCATCTTTTCTTAGCCTTGCTGTTATGAAGTGAAGGGGTAAGAGAGTGGCTGTTCTTACGGCTAAGATCATTTTTGGTAAAACTCTGGGAACCGAGATACTGAGAATAAAAATGATGGTGCCACCTTTGAACAGTTGTGTGAAGAGTGTTGCTAATGGAGAAAGACCCCAGTTCCTGAGGTGAGGATAAATTGTGTCTTGAAATTGTTAACGTTGGTAGCAAGGGGTGAGGGTAAATGGTGAGGGCTACAATGATACCATGAGTTTTCTGATGTTGATAGTAAAGTGGATTTTGAAGTGTAAAGGTTTCCCATGAATGGGAAATTGCAGTGGGAGTTGGAGAACCAGTTTTGTTTTAGCTGGGTTTGAAACCTGATTTTGAAAACGTGTAATTTCTGTGAAGCAGAAGCCCTCGTCAGCTGTCTCTCAGCCAGTGTGTTGCACCTCGCTGCTCTGTGGGTGGTGTTGGCATTGGGGACCATAGACAGGCTGAGCCATCACACGATCATCTGCTGCATGCCTTCCCTCCCACTGCTCCCATCAGCTGTTCACAGGAGCTACCAGGCACAGCTATGGGCTCAGTCCAGGGATTTTAAAATGAAATTAGTTGAAAACTGAACTTGTGAGGTTTGACTGCCCAAACAAAGAGAAATGAAGGAGTTAAATGGGAGTTGGGAAAGCCTTCAGCTCACCTCTGTCCCATTCCTGCTTCTCCACTCAGAACAACTGTTCTTCCAACTGCTCTGGGGCCTCTTGGCCCTTCAGTCCTCTTTTCTTCTTGTACAAATATCTTGCTTCCTACTGTCTAAACCAGCCAGTCTTGAGGAAAGTATGCATTTTAAATGGCTGGTATGTCAGTACATTGTCAAAATGATTAAGAGTTATAAGGGATGTAATTTCTTTAAAAGAATTCAGAAGGGAGGCTTCCCCCTGAAAAAGGGCATTACTTACTCACCCGGGTTTATCTATCTTTCTGTATGCTTTATCTGCTTGAACTTCTGTTTCTGTTGCTCTTTTTTAAGTACTTTCTCAATTAATTATATTTTAAAAGTAAAAAAGCCCATGTCTACAGGATTTTTATTAGCCAAATACTTACTACTTTTTCTATACTAGAAAAAGTGATAGCTTTAACTAGTGATGAAGAGGCTGTTTAATTTTTGAGTCCATTTTTAAGTACTAGAAAAATTTTTGGTAAGGCAAAGAAGTGAATTTTACTTGGAAGTTAAAAATTAGGATGAAAACCAAATTCCAGACTTTACTCAGAGAGAAGATGATTTTATGGATTTCAGTGCAGAAGGTCATAACCTTAGTGGTAGTTTAAGACAGATTTAGAATTAAACCTGAAATGGCTTAGATGCCACATTTAAGTCCCCATTTACCTTAGACACTACCTCCCTACTTCAGTTTTAGGTCAATGTATATTTTCATTGACAGCCTTGTTGGGGTGTGCTATTGCTTTGTTTACTTGATTGTGAGGAAGGCTGTGCACTTCCTATATTAGAATTCCATGAAAAGGTAAAGAAATTTCCAAGTCTATCACACTTCCTTACGAGCTTGCTAGTAAACTGGTGCATTCATTTTCTGTTTAAGATTATGTACTGGAAAACAGTAGGGGCAAAGTTTCATTTTCAAGCTCAGTCATCCTGATGCCATTATGTATTGTTTTCTACCAGTAACATGACACGAATGGCAGTAAAGGCAGGTACCTCTATAGTTTACTTGGTTTGGCTTCCTGATCTCATAGGAATGGCAGTGTATCAGCTTGAGGGGTGTAGGATGGGGATCTGAGTGACTCTGTCCCTTTAGCTTGTAGGAAAGGGAAGTCCTATCCAAACTATTTCAGCTGTGACGTGGCTCTGTGGGATAGCTCACACAATACAAGGAAGGAAGAAAAGGGAGAAGAAGATTGCCAGGATGCGAAGGGCATGATGGTCGTATAGGAATTGATTTGCTCCAGAAGGTGGACTTGCTCAGGGTAAGCTTTCATAAAACAAAAGGGAATTGTGAAGACTGGTGGCCTCCATGTAAGGTGGATCTCTGGCCTCTATTTAAAAGCTGCAGCTGAATGCTGGCCAGTTAGTCTGGTAAATGTTGCCCAGAAAGTGAAATGAGACTAGCTCTTTTTCTGGTTTCCTGTCGGATGGAGGCAGGCAGGAAATAAAGCTAGCCTTAAAAAAGAAAAAGAAAATAGTAAGGATTCTAAACACAGCTTAAAAATATAGAACTTCCAGGAAAATAATGGGTTAGTGTGTTACTGAGCTGCTGGAAGACTTTTATACCCCATTGGCAGCAGGGTGGGTGGAGCAGGTAGGTGAAGCATCCCATCTGTGACACGATGGCAGAGTGGCTGTGAGAGGTGCCACTTCCCTGAAGAAGCAAAATACTATCTGTCAATACTATTGCTGCTGTAATGGGGGCAAAGAAATGGGGGGGGAAGGGCTTCCTAACCTTTCAGCTATTTTAATGTTGCTCATTGTGTGAGTGTGCTTTGGGGAGACATCATCTTATGCCTTTCTATTTCAGTTCATTTGTGCAGTGCCAGGTAAAATTTGTCTGCTTCGAAGTCTTACAGGAGGAAGCATACAAATGGCTCCCTGCTTTTTCACATGCATATGCAGCTCACTTGTGCAGTAGCTTGGAAACTTTAGTTAACTTTGTGGTATTAGCATGCAGCTTAAAAATGGGAAAGAATGTGCAACTGGAAAGTTTTTCGGAATGGATGGATCTTCAAAAGAGCAAACATGTCCCATAGTATTTAGCTGCCTGGTGTTGGATACCAACTACAAAATATACATGTTAGGACTGCAGGCAGAATTATGGTGGTAATAGTACGTTTTATTGTGATTAACTAATCCTACTGGAGGTTGAGGCAGAAAATTAGTTGTGAAACACTGGAGTTCAGTCTAAGTGTTGCTGTTGTTAGATGCTTATGGATATTGACATATACAGGGACACCTAGACCTCAAAGTGGCCAAAGAGAAATACAGTATGAAAATCTGGATATTTCAAAGTATGCACGTATCTGTGGTCCCCATTTGACTTCCATTAGCACAGTGGAAATCAAGCAAACTCAGAAATTTTCACTCATTTGTGTAATGGAAAGTAAACTCAGCTTTGCTTTTGTTGTATTTCTCAGTAACACTTGAAGAGTAATCTTCAAACTTCTGAAGATGTCCATTCTTTCAAGATGTTGTTTGGAGTTCTAACTTTATTTTAAATTACTGGCATCTTCCCAGTCAGTAAGATATAAATCTTCCTTGCAGGGAGTTGCAGCTGTTACTGATGGACATCAGTGAGTGCTTTTGTCTCAGGGAAGTAGGTATTTCGTGTTGTGTCTTGACTTGTTGTTCTTCCAGTGAAAGTAACTCGTGAAATCCTACCTGAATTATCCCAGACTGTAGTGCTTCATGAGAACCTCACCCAAGCCATGACAGGTAGTCAGACAAGGCCAGACTATCA
The DNA here is from genome assembly GCA_013398175.1 of Climacteris rufus. NCBI lineage: Eukaryota > Metazoa > Chordata > Aves > Passeriformes > Climacteridae > Climacteris > Climacteris rufus. The sequence goes on from VZRZ01001321.1 coordinate 947,681, forward strand.
CTTCTGGTAAATTAAGGATCTAAAATGAGTTCTGGATCTCATTCTATATTCTCTCCATGTCAAGAAAAGCAAACTTGTCTACAGCTGACGGTGTACAGTGATTTTCATTAGCAATGCTGCTCACCCCAGTCCACAACTTGTTCCCTACTGTTTGTGCATCATGTGATCCATCATCAGAAAAAAAAATGTGGTTCAAAAAGTAAACTTTCACAGTAATTTTTTACTTCTTTTATTCTTACCAAGTTTCTAGTTGTCTCATGCACAATATGCAAACGTTTATTTTACCACAAGGTAGTACTGAATAAAGTGCTAAGTGGGGTCGTTTATTTTGGCAACTGTGGCAGTCTGTCAGACCAAAACATTTGAAAATGACATGTTCACGAAGGTGACAGATGGAGGTTTTCATTGGAGCTCAATGAAATCAAAACTGTAATTTGGTCATTTGGCTGCATCATTTCCTCTTTCACAATTCAGATGGAAGTCACAGCTGATCCAGAGCCCGGAGCTGCATCTGTACCCACAACGCTGGGGCAGGCAGGGTCCAGGGAGTTTCTCTGAGCTGCTCACAGCACTGAGGTGCCCAGTCAAGCCCAGGCTGGTACCCACTGATCCTGCCTCTGCTGCCTGTGGCATCATTAAATATGAAGCTTTCAACTAGCTGAATTCTAAAGCATCCTCAAGTGTTTTGTAACATAGGGGAGATTATTCCTAAGATAGTCTTACAAGTGAAGTTTTTCACGTGAATATTGTTGCAGATGAGAAACCTCTCTTGGTCTTGCTTGTTTCAACAGCTTTGGTTTGCTGCAGCCAGGCAATCCAAATATGATTATTATTTTCTTGAGAGAATTTTTTTCCTGCACCACAGAGCTCTTAAAGGAAGATTCTTGTTGTTCCTTATCTTTTTGAATAACAAGTGAAAAGATGCAGAACTTAAAATTATAGAAGAATTTTGGGGTTTTATTGTGTGCATTGTGTTTTGTTGAGGTTTTTTTGGGTGGGTGGGGATAGGGTTGTTAGGTTTTTTTGGTGTTTTGTTTGGGTTTTTTTTTCCTTCAAAGACACAGAATGCGCATTGGTATTGAATGTGAGATCTAAAAGTACAACAGAACAAGGTCCAGCACTGTCATAAAAGAACTGGTATGTATAATCAGATTTTCATGGTGAAGGTTCTTTTGAGCTTGGTCATACAGTCTCTTGGTACAAGTAAAAAAACAAAAATTTCTATTTCAGAAGACAACCAAAATAGTGACTATTCCAGTATATTCTTTTTCAACTCTAATTGACTTTTTATTTTTCTGTAGTTGTACTGCTTTCGACCCATAAAATTTTAAGCCTGTTTTAAAAGTGAATTTAGATTTTTTTTTATAAGCTGTATGTAATCCACAGTTCCAGTGTGTGAATTGGGCTGTAACTATAGCCTTCACAAGCTAGAAGCATGTTTTTTAGTGAGAAGTATTGACATGTTTGGGGAAATGAGAGGAGACTGGGACAGGGTCCCCTTTCATTGCCTCAGTAATGACCTGGCACCACATGGTAAGTTTTCTGATACTAGCTTATTTTGCTTCTGTATAGTTTCCATGTAGAAGAACTTTATCTGTCCTTATGGTGAAAACAAGGAGCAAGGAAGAGGTTTTTGATTATTATTATTTTTCAAGTGTGAGCTTGTCCAGCTGTTGGAATGTTACTAGGAGACAGCAGATCTGGGTGAATGTTGGTAGATGATGTGGCTGATAATGATGAAACTACTGAAAACTTGAATGCAATTTGAAGCTCTAGTAGAGAGAGGAGAGCAATGAGACACTTGTGTCTGATGAGGCTTTATTTGGAATCTTGGGTGTAGTGGGTTGATGCTGGCCAGATGCCAGACACCCATAAAAGGCTTTTTCTCACTCACCTCTGCAACTGGACAGGAGAGAGAAAATACAACGAAGGGCTTATGGGTTGAGATAAGGACAGAGAGAGATCACTCACCAAACACCATCACAGGCAAAACAGGCTCACATTAGAGATATTAATTGAATTTATTGATAACAAAATCATAGCAGGATAATGAGAAGTAAATTAAACCCTTAAAAACATCTTCCCCCCCAGCTCTGCCTCCTACCCCAGTAGCACAAGGAGACAGGGAATAGGGGCTATGGTCAGTTCATCACCTGTGGTTTCTCCCACTACTCGGAGACAGGAGTCATTCCCCTGCTCCACTGTGGGGACCCTCCCACAGGAGACAGTTCTCCATGAACTTCTCCAACATAAGTCCATCCCAGGTGCAACAGCCCTCCCCAAACTGCTGCACCATGGGTCACTCTTCCATGGGGTGCAGTCCTGCAAGGACAGGCTGCTCCAGCATGGGCTCTTCTCTCCACGGGCCTCCCACACGGTCACATCCTTCTCTCAGGCATCCGCCTGCTCTGGCATGAGTCTCCTCCAGGGGCTGCAGGTGGGTGGATCTCTGCATCCCTGTGGATCTCCGTGGGCTGCAGGGGCACAGCTGCTGCACCAAGGTCTGTGCCATGAGCTGCAGGGGAATCAGCTCCAGCACCCAGAACACCTCCTTCCCTTCCTTCTCCACTGACCTTGGTGTCTGCAAAGCTGTTCCCCTTGCATGTTCTCACCCCACTCTTCTCTGGCCACAATTACAACTGTGCAGCAACTTTTTTTTCTTTCCTCTTAAATGTTACCACAGAGGCGTTACCACCATTTCTGATTGGCCCAGCCTTCACCAGTGGCACATCTGTCTTTGGAGCCACCAGGGATCAGCTCTGCCGGACATGGAGAAAGCTTCTGGCAGCTTCTCACGGAAGCCACCCCTGTAGTCCCCCCACTACCTAAACAGGGCCACGCAAACCCAATACATTGGGTTTAAGAAAAATGGCAGGAACCAAGAAGGACTGCAAGGAGAAGAGTCCTGTTGCACAGATGCAAAACTGTTTACTTAAGCATGAGGAGAACTGGGAGGAGAAATGACTGTTCTGTCTAAATGCAAGAGGAGGTAATTTGGGTAGGCACTTGTAAAGAATTTTTGGTACAACACAAATGCTAAAAAATTGCAATGAATTAAGTTAGACTAGAAATCAGTATGAGCCTTTATCAAAGGAAGTGATCTGGGAAAGCCTTTCCAATCTCTGAAACTGAGAAGAAAGGTGCAGAATCAAAGCAGTTCTCAAAGCCACCACCTTCAATGCTCGCAAAAGAAGGCTTTCTGTGTGGCATCACTATGTGCTGAATTTGGCCTGTTGGATGGTAAGGCTGCCAGTGCTTCTCAATGCACTCTGTTGAGAAGATGGTGTCTAATGAGGAAACAGGAGAAGAGTTTTATTATCTGGTATTACTTTTTTCTTGACCATTGAAAACAGTAAAATACTTTTTTAATCCCCTATGTCTACCTGCAAGCAGTACGCTTCAAACTGTGCTGTGTATCTGGCATTTTTTCATCTGTATGGAAGGTAAAGTCAAGAGTCTCACACTGGCTTTAGGAGAAACAGCTTTCAAATAAATTTCAAAATTGAGTTTTTCAGAGAGTTTCTGATTAGACTGATCTGGCTGAATCTGAGCAGTTTCCAAGTGATTCCTTCCCTCTGCTGGCAGAGGAGAGACTGCATTGCTGTTACCCGAGTTGACCTAGGCTGTAGAGGATGCCTTTGTGAAATAACTCTCCAAGGGAATTCAAGCAGGCTGTTGTATAAAGGAACTTGCGAGAGAGAACATTTAGCAAAGAGCAGTGATTGTTTGAGTTTCCACTGATTGCTGTTACATTAAAACAATGAACAGAACAGATGGTTAAGGTGGAAGAGCTATGTAACATTGAAAAACAATCTCTGAAATTATGTGGTTTGGGTGTGGGATTTGTTTTGAAAAAAAAATATTTTGTGAAACTGTTACCACCTGAGTGAATTTGCTGTAAATTACTGGAAGGAAGTAGTTGGTTGTTTAATGTCCTTGTCCTTCTGATAGCCTGTAGTTTAGCTGTGTGCTTCAGTTGACAAACTGCACCCTCATCATTAGGGGTTTACCTCCTGATGTCTCGTTCTAAGTTGGTTTTTTTCCTTTTTTTTCTTCTGGTTTTTAATACTATTATCTGACAAGTTTTGTGGAAAGATTTTAGCATTCTTAGAGTACTTATGTTGGCTGCCAGGTAGTCCTTTGGAAGCACAGGATGGTTGCAAGGTGATTTATTGGGGATTGTGGTGAAATCCATCCTGGCTCTGTGCCTGTCCTGGGTACATAGGGAGGGCTTTGCTGCTGAGATGCAATAAACATTGAGTTTCTGTACTCTCACAAAACAGATCTGCAAGCTGTCTAGATGAACTTGTTAAAGCTGTTGGGCTCTTTATAGCTGCTGTATGTAGAAGCTAGATTCACAGGGAAAATCAACAAATCTTGCATAGCAGTAAAGACTCAGTAGCCATGCACACATGCCTTATGTTTTTAATGTTCTGGGTGTGTTTGCACTTTTGAAGATTGTGTAGCATGAAGGAATATTTTTTATTTATTCATTTCTTGTTAAGTTAGGTTTATACCAGACTAAACTGGCCTCCTGCGGGGTTACAGTTTTGCTTTGTGTCTCTCAGTTTACCAGTGAAGTCTGTCAGGGAAGATAAATTTAATGGAAGCTGTGATTGATGTAAATTTTGGCTCTGAAATCAGTATGAGGCACAACAAGCCTACTTCTGGACTTGAACAAACCTTGCACAAACATGAAGACTGATACATGCTGACACCAATAGGCATTGAAACATTAAAGTATTTCTGAGAGGTGTATGGTTTTAATGGATTCCTTCATATGTGTAAACCATGGTAGAAAAACTGATGAGAACCATATCTGGAATATCAAATAATAGTATATCTTGTGTAATGACCTATTGAAACACTTGAAAAATGCAATGCTATTGCCCAAGGAGTAGGACAGATGAACTTAAGTAAATGGCTGGCTGATAGGTATTTTGAGTGGGTTATAAAACCTTTATGGCAGGAAGTTGAGCTTCTTCAAAAGGTATATGCTTATCTAGTGAGTGCTGTAAAGATCCTGGAGAGTGACCTCTGTTCTCACCAGCTTCCAACTTTTGCTGTCTTTCCTCTTCCTTTTCCTGGATAAGTTTCCTTTCCACTGTCAGGAGCTTTTTAAAAGGCTGTTTCCTTTTTCTGGTGATCCTTTTGCACACATCATTTGTAGTAGTGCTCTGGAAAGGTTTATATAATTGAAGACTAACTTGGTCACGTTATAGATTGTTCATCAATGGCATTAAAGTGAAAATTACTCATTTGTAGAGTTGTCTTCTTTCTGTTGTCTTGAAGTGTTTATCTTGTTTTTCTTCCTGACAATGTATAATTGACCAGGAGAGAGACTTCCTTGCAGGAGGATCTTTGTAATTAGATGTCACTTCCTTTTGTCTGATGTCACTTCCTTTTGATTCAGAGCAAGGAGTAGATTTCCCTGAGAGCTGTCCGTGCTTTGCTCTGCTGCTGTAACTCTTGTGTTAAACTAAGACACTTAAGCAAAGGCTGAACCTTCATGACTCATCTTTTACAACTGGCTTACGTAGCTCTTCTCTGTTCCTTGCTGTCCTGTACACTGCTAGAGAGGGGACTGAACTGTGTTCAAAGCAGTGAATTTGCAGTGCTTGTGTTTTGGTTTTTTTCCTTCTCCCACCTTACTGCAAGGTCATGGGAAGCATTGCTCCTTGTGGCTTGGGGGAGTTCTGGGCTAGCCTGTTACTCAACTGTGATTTCAGCACTCTGGTTTTGAAGATAGAGCTCAGTAGCTTTGTGTTTCTGTTACACTGATATTTTTGGTTGCGAAGTGGAACACTTGTGAAATTTAGAAGTATGAAAGCACCTAGTAGTAATATTACTGTTGCACTGGTTGTTACAAAAGGTTTTGGAAGACACCCTCCCACCTCCTCGAAATAGCAGAAGATACTGATTTTATTCTCCCTTTTCTTTCCTGTCAAGCTCTGTAAGTAAGGAGAACAGGATGGAATAACTGTGAGATTAAAACTTAATTTATCTGCTTTTTGTTCCTTTTTTCCTCCTCCTCTCTTTCTCTCTGAACAGACTTGGCTGGGACTGGAAGTGCATTGGGAAAAAGAGCTAATCTTTCTGAAGCTCTAGAGTTCGTATACGTGATGGCACAGGGGACAGGTTTGCTCAATTGCTGCTTTACTGTTCCAGTTAAAGCTGTATACTGTGTTGCATGGAATAAGAGGTGTTTTGATGCCATGTAGGTGTTCAAATGCTTGTGCAGGAAGTGATTAATATGGCTCAGCATGTAAGGCTGCACTAATGAGACCAGAAAAAAAATGGGCTTCATTTATAACACAGGACCTCTCACTGCCCAGCTTAGACAATGCATCACATGACAGTAGGAAATTTAGTGTTGCTTTCACCACTTATTCACATTTTAGAGCTTTCACCACTTATTCACATTTTAGAAATTATGCTTTGGGGATTTAGGCTTTAGAGCATTTATCTGCATATATCATGTCCTGCGTTTTACAACAGATGTATTAATTGTGCAAATACTACATGATGCAAATAAGAAACATAAGCAAATAAGAAACTGCTTCATGATTTTTTTGTTATTTTTAAACTGGAAAAATACAGAATTAGGAGAGCAAATCAGTCATAGTTGTCCTATAGTAAACACAGTAAAAATCCTGTGTAATCATGCCTACTTGTAACTCCACTTCAAACTACCCCAAAACCCAGTTTTGTCTCAACTCTTTGGGGAAAACCTGGTACTTTTTGGTATTGTTTCATCTGAAACTAGTTGCAAACCTGTAAAATTCTATTTTTTTTTTCATGAAAACTGTAAATTTGGGGGGTACCTAATTATTGAAGTTTTCTTGTGCCTGTAAATACTGTATCAAATTACAGTGATTACTGTAACAATATGAATACTTAAGATGGTAAATAAACCCTCATGCTGAAGTTAAATTTCAGATTGTATAATGAATGTGGAAATATATACATTTTGCACAGTGTCCTTTCTCCTTTCATGTTCTCTTTTGGATTTCTATGTTTGAACTCTTGCTAGTAGTTCCTCTCTGAATTTGCATGTCTCAGGAATTATTAAGCTCCTGGACTACAGGCAAAATTGTGATGCTCCCATCTTTAATGGGGGCTAAGTAAAAGTCCTAGTCTACTCATGTGGACTCGTTTTGTTGCTTTTTATTCCACTCTTCTGGTTAGACCTCGATCAGTTTCTGCAGGCTGGCCAGGTTTTCTTTGCTGTACTGCATAACTTAAAGTTATGGTTTAATGGGCCTTAGTTTCCAGGAGTCTCCTAAAAGTACTTCTGTTGTGTGATAGTCAGTACAGCATGTATGCAGCTTGTCTAGTCTCATGTAAGATCTGAATCCAACATTTCCATCCCAAGATATTTGTCTGCTGTTGTAGCTAAAGAGGCAAATCATGTGAAGTCCTTGTGAATTCAGCAAGTGTATTTTTAATTTATAAACAGTATCTTCTATGTATCACAGGTGCAATTTACTGTGTGCTGTTAGAATTGAACAGTCTTAACCCAGACTTGAAGATTTTCTTGGTTTCTTCCAGATGGAAATGTTCCATCCCACTTGAATCTGTGGGAAAATCCTAGCAAACAGTTAGCTTGAAGAACTCCAAGAGTGAGCTTTGGAGAAACCCACTCACTTGGTTGCTTCTGTCAGTATATTAAAAAAACCAAAAACAAACAAACCAACAAAAAACCCACACCCCAACAAAGCACATTTATTTCACTAAAAATCTTTAGTGTTTCAGTGATTGAGTGGGGAACTCAGTATTGCAGGATGTCTGTCTTCATGTTTGCAAATGCTGTACACAGGGAATGAGTTATTTAACTGCAGTTTTTCATCATTTTTTATCTGCAGACTTTTTCATTAGGTGGCTCAACTCACTCATCATTCTGACAGCACTGAGGTGTCCCCATCCTGTGGGACTTAGATGCACTTTTTGTCCATGCTGGCCATTTTAGACCCCCGTAATATCCTGTGGTGGATCCTGGAGCAGGGTGGCACTTTACTGTTGTGTGTATGCGTTCCTTTCTTGCTGTCCATGAGAAGCGGGTGAACCAAAATGCTGCAAGAACAGCAGGATGGAGGTGGCAGAGGAGATAAATTGAATGGGACAGGGCACTTTGTTTCTGGGTGCTGTGCCACAGCATGGTCCCTGAAGGCAGTCTGCATGCTGGTGGCCATCCAGTAAGGCTTCTGATGCAGAGGATGAAGGATGAACATCTGGCTTGGTGACTGTTACAACCAGTATGGTGTGGGGAGTCCTGGTGCAGAGAGACCAGAAGAGATTTGGGGAACAGAGGTGGCAGGGCAGGGGAGAGGCAGGGTGCTTGCAGGCTGCAACTGAGGCTGCAGTGATCTGCTTGCTCTCTCCATTTGCTTTGCCTAGGATGAGCTCTCTTGGTACATCTCTCACTAGCAGCTGATCAGCATAAAATAACTGCCTACTACTGCTGTTAGTTATTCCCTTAGTTCAAGAGTTAAGCTTTTTCCTCTGTGTGTGATGGATCAACTTCCAACTTGATGACAAAAGTGTGTAGAAGCTAATGGTCTCCCATATAAGTGTTTTTGAGGAATAGGGGATTATTACAGCTTTCATGAGGCTAAGAACCATAAGATGAGAGAGAATAATGTATCAGTTAAGGCAGAAGAACTGTGTTGTCATTTTTTTTCTTCCTGGTACTATTAGTGCCTTCCAGGGCTAGCCAAGAGCCAGAGCCTAGCCAAGTCCCTGGGAAATTCTCACAGATGACCATTTATTGCAGTGACTCAGTTTGTGAACTCACCTTTGGCACTCAAACTCACTCAGAGCTATGCTTTGAGGTAAATCAAGCTGGCATTAGGAAAAAGTCTTTCGTACTTGCAAGACATTCATATTCTATAATGAGAAATTAATAACTTTCTTTAGAGGTTTGGTGTGCAGAAATTGCTGAAGCAGCACATTAAAAAATGCTTTAATGATCTCTGTTTTATCATTTTTTCTGTGTCGACTTCCTAGGCTGTTCTTTCATACTGATCACGGTTTTGCGAATGGAACTGTAATTTGCACTTTAAGCATAACGATTGTACTTTAGAGACACAAAATGTGCAAGTATATAGAAAATATTAAAATTAGGAAAAAAATATGAAACCCCAAACCAGTGCTGATGTTTATTGCTTTCTTGTTTTGTGTAGTTTTGTCAGACTTTCTCCTATATAGTAAAACGTTCATTGTGCAAAACTTGCACAATTACTCTGCATATGAAAGCATGAGATGTAAGTGATCATTTGAGGGAATCATTGATCAGTTGAAACACTCAGGCACTTTTCTATTCCACTTGAACTGTATTTGAGTCTTTTTTTCAGTCTTCTATAATTCTTGACGTACCTGTATTAAAATATTGTATTAGGCAGGTATTTCAGTAGGGATTGAAAGTAGACTCCAATCATAAAATGGTTTGGATTAGAAGGGCCTTTAAAGGTAATCTTGTTCCAACCCCCCTGCCATAGGCAGGGATACCACCCCCTAGATCAGGTTGCCTAGGGCCCCATCCAACCTGACCTTGAACACTTGCAGGAATGGGACATCCACAGCTTCTCTGCGCAGCCTGTTCCAGTGCCTCATCGCACCATTGATATTACAATATAAATTTTAACAGATTCATTCAGTTACTTTTTTTTTTCTTGCTGTTTGGGTGAGTTAGCCTGTTCTCAAATGAAGTTGGATGAGAAGAAATTAGACTTTTATATGCTCTTTTAGATGTTTCAACTATGTCACCTTCAGTTTTGGTAGGGAATACGTTCAGTGCATGAGGGAGGAAAGTTAGAGTGGCTTTCATTCCGTTAGCCCACTGAATTTCAGATGTGCTATCTTAATGCTAATACCATTAGTAACTTGTTTAGTAAAGCTTAGTAAGCCTCTGTGTTTGTAGGAAATTATGGAGCTGCACAGGCACATGGTGGGACAGCATGTGTGAGCATACAGGGCAGGGACGTGGCAGGGACTAGCTCTGGAGGGATGCTTCTGCCATCCCTCACTATCCGGTTGTGAATAAGGGAGTGGGAAAGTCACTGAACCTGATCTCTTGCAACCAAAGAAAGTTCTGAGACATGTTTTAACAAATACTAGAAATGCTAGTGGTTGAGGAAAGTCCTATTTTGTATACTGTCAAGCTGGTTTTCTGTCCTACTGTGCTGCCAGAAATTTTCAGCTTTTATGATTCTTGTGGTTCAAAAACCTATAGTGTATTGGGATGGTGGGGGAGACCCAAGTAGGCACACATGAACAGAAATGCTAAAATTGCTGAGTTCATTAGGAAACTAACACGGCCATGTTTGGTCTCAGGCAGTGATGTTTTGATTCTTGCAGGGAGATGTCAGGACTACTCAGAACTTAGTTCTGCAGCAAGACACCAACTGTTTTCCTTGTTGCAGGCAGCATTTTGGTGACAAGTGTATAACAAACACTTGGTATTTGGGCATTCTCTCAAAACCATTAACGTCACAAATACATGGCAAATACAAAAATACAAATATTCCTGCCTTTCTTTCACACAGGCAATCAGTGTGCTTTAGGGCAGCAGTTTCCTGTGTAGCAGCAACAGCAGTTTTTAATCTGTTTGATAGAGGTTAAAAAGAGACTTTACAAGTGCAGAGCCATCACTGGATGAAAGTATGGAGCAACAGGAACTTTTCAGAGGCAGGCCAGCCTGTATGTGTTTTATTAAAGTCAGGAAAGTTGGGTGGATGTAAAAAATTTTGAAGAGCAGACTTTTTTCCCTATGTACATCACAGAAGAGAATGTTATGTTCCAGGGAAAAATGGCAGGAGAGAAAAGATGCAAATTATCAGAAAGGCAGGGACCTTCTAGGAAAGGCTGATATGGGTGCCTCTTTCTTTTTTCTGAATTTTCTATTCTTCTTCCTCTCCCCAAAAAAGATTGCACAGCTGTGACTTCTCTCCCCTGCAGCTACCCTGGCCTCTATAGAAGCTTGTATTGGTGCCAAATGATGGTCAATGATTGCTTAACCATAGAGAGTAAGTGCAGGGTGCAGATCTGGAAGAACTGTTGGGTTATTTTTCTAAAAAACAATAGTTCTTATTCCATTAAAAATCTGAAACAAAACTATTATTTCAAGAGAGGCCATATTTTGACTACACAAGTCATTGGTGTTTGGTATCGTGGGGTGCTTCCATTTCAATGACAGTATCAATGAAATGCTAAATCAAGATACTTTTAAAAAGTTTTCTCCTCCTTGCTAACAATAATTCTGTTTATTTACTTGTCTCTTTGTCATTAAATCTGTTGATCCTTTCTCTTTGGTCATGCAAAATCTGGAGTTGAAGCGACTTCTGTCCTTGTATACAAACCCTCTTGTGTTCTCAGTTGCTTTGCTTTGTAAGAATTCCTTTCTATTCCCGCACTGCTTCCTTTCCTACTCGGTAGCCTCTCTCCCACTGAGAACTATATACGGTCTTTGGAAATAATTAATGAAACTACAATTTCCTCGACTGGTATTGAATTAAATTACTAGTGGAGTCTGTGGATTCAGAAGTGGAGATGGACATATTTGACTTGAACCTCCTTCACCTCACTTTACCTGCCCTCCACCTGGTCCCCAGGCTGTAGTCCTTACTGGTGGTGGTTCAAAAACTCTGATACCTACTGGTGCTGTGAAAATTCTGCTATAAATACTCAGTGTGGCAAACCAGTTTCTGGAGCCCTACAAATAGTTTAATGCTGGCAGAAGTGAAGTATCAAGGTATCATATATATTGAACAACCTGTTCATAATTTTTCAAACTTTCATAGTCAGTAATTCTTGATTGTTTTGGTTTTTGTTTTTTTTTTTGCAGAGGGGTGGTGTTGAGACAAGTTTGAATTAATTTTGTTTATAAATAGGTAGGCAGTATCTACAGATGTGAAAAGCAGTGGTTTTCTTCTGATTGTAAGCAGTTTCTCCTACCATAACCATTTTTAAGTTGGAGTCTCCAGAGGTGATATCTTGGGATAGATCAGTGAAACATATTTAGTAAAAACTTTCAGCAGTGTATGTCAAGTTAATGAGGTGTCCTGTTCATAGCATATCTTCTAGTAATCATTGTTTTATTCTTATAGTCAGCTGCTTCATAGTGTTTTGTAGTGATAGTTGTTGGTAGAGTTCCTCCCTGCTTCCTGGTCCAAAGTTGCTGAGGTTACCTCTTAACTTAGTTGTTTCATTATAAATAATGCATTTTTTCATCTTAAAAAACCTACTTACTTCATAACTACCTCTTTTGCTCTACCTTCACAGATAAAACTCTTGTATCCTTCAGGGAAACATCTGAGAGGAGAGCAGGAATTTGTGCCAACAGAAGTGGAAAGTCTGAAGATCCCCCAAAGGCTGTGGGGGGAGTGTTAGGGCAGATGCCAGGTTGAGAGCTGAAGCTCAGTGAAGGATTTCTGTGCGTGTTGCTGAGCATTCTAAGTACTTTTACAAAATGGGAAAATATACATTAGTACTCATAAGCCTAATAATCAGCTAGGTATGCCAAAATACAGGCTGCTTTCTGCAGAACAGAAATTTTGGCATGTGTGTAGAAAACACTGCTACTTAGATTTGCATGGAGGGAGTGATCAAGTGCAGCCCTCCAACCCTGGTGCTGTTGTTGCCACTAAGTTTTTTTTACTGAGAGGAGCTGCTGAGCCTCTTTTGGGCTTGTAGCTTCATAAAGGTAACAGTCAACAGAAGATGTGTTTGGCACGTGATCTAAAGGTGGGACAGCTGGTGCCAGCTACCTCTGCAAGAGTCTTCTTGTCTGTGCATCTCCCACTTTTCTTTTGGGTTGTGGACTAGTGATCATATGTCACAGGGGGAATTAATTCAGCTGCTTCATCACTTGGAAAACTAATTTAAAAACACTTCAGTCTTCTGTGTTAGCCAGTTGAACCTTCCCTCCTTGCAGTCTTGTGATTGGTCTCTGAAGGAGACAGGAAGAAGGGAAAGCTGTATTGACTTCTTCCATAAATTTTTAGCAGTTAGTCAGGGTGCAGTCTGAGATTATGTCAGTCTTGGCTGACTGTGACCTTATGGAGTGGCTGAAAGGGTTTGAGACCAGCGTAGGGATGCCAGAACAGCTGGTATGTGAAAGGTTCATGTAGATGTTTGATCACATGAATGGAGATCTTGGGTTAAACTCTGGCGATATAGAGTAAGCCTGGCATACCATCCAGAAAGAGAAGTCTGTGTAGGTAGAAGTCCCCCTTTTCCTTTCTATTCCAGGCCGGTCTCTAACCAGACAAAAGGGATGGTTGCAGGGATCTGAATTCAGTGATGACAACTTATTTCCACCTTTCTGTATTTGTACAGTGTGACTGTTGTTATTCTCAAAGTGATTAAAAACCTGAGGCAGGGAAAGGAAACCTTATTTTATCCTGTGGTTTTTTGGGTTTTTTTTCTCCTACATGTATGTATTTCCACAGTCTTATCTGATCACAGCAATACTTTTGCAGGAATCAAACCTCCAGGAGTCTGACCTGGGGCACTTGACTTACTCTACCTCTGTTGTTCATTTTTGCCTCATCACATAAACAGGCTTTCAAAGCACAACACTACATGCAACAGCTTTGTCAAATCCATATCTACGTTTTGAAGTAGTAAAAGGTTTGTAATGAAGGTCATATTATGCTGTTATGCTTTCTTATTAAACATAGATTTACATGTATAAACAGCAGATGAGGTAACTTGTAGTGGATTTGCTTTGTCTTTTGAAAGAGAATTTGTAACAAATGGGACATCATAATTTCTTCTTTTGTTGTAAACCTGATGTGAAAATGAGTATTTTAATAGCCTAGTTAGCTGATAGAACCACCTTTAGGAATTTAAATGAACTTGCTTCATATTTTCTCTGCTTTAGGAGAAAGTGGTAAGTGGAACATATTGTTATGAACACAGTTACAGTTTAGTTTTTCTGGTTCGCAACATCTGTATTGTCTGCTTCACCCCTTGTTTTGCTCTTTCTAATGATTTTGTGATGTAAAGATTCTAGCTGCTTTTGACAAAGTCTGCAGCAATCAATACACAAACTGTCCCTTAATCAAGGTGAAGATCCAGCTTCATTGGGGACCCAGATTTAGCAGATTCTTGGGTAGACTGAGCTGACAGAGTAACAGTCCCAAAATTACATCCAGAGTTTCATCAGCAAGAGAATTAACTTTAGTAGCTTGGCTGTTAAATATGCTGTTTAGAGATTACTATGCACTAGACAAGTGCAGCTCTCTACACAGTTAGATCAGTTGTTGGGCAGAACTGTCCTTTCAGCTTTCTCCTGCGCTATAGGTTTCTGCTGAGGTATCTTAGGTAACACTTTAATCACAAGTTGGTGTTGGGTAATTTGCTCCCAGCTGGGGTGACACTTGACTTCAGTTCTGCTTCTCCAAGTATGGATCAGAACCACTGTTGAAGCTTTTGCCTCAGCTCCCTGGAGAAGGCTGTGCTGTTTGCGCTTGTTTATCTTGTATATTTGCTCCCTGTCGTGGCTGTATCTGTCATTGCATTAAATGTTTATTGCAGTGTGGTTTCAACTTACAGTGCACTGTGAGAAATAACTTCATAAAGTCATGTGAAATTGGAGATATAGGGCACTATCTAGGGTTTGTCCAAATTATGATATGTGGGGAGAAACTTAAAAATTCATTCTGCATTAGCCTTTCCCAGATGTATTGCTGAAGATGGGTCAGCATACACATCCATGCATGTGTAAAAGTTACCGATTTCTGTCACTTCATGGTACCTTTATTAGCATAGCCTTTCAATAAAACCTGCTGAGTTGTGATAGGTACTGGTCCAGTGAGACAAGTTTCTTTTCAAGAAGGCAGAGCACAATAACTATTTATAAATCAAATCTTAGCTGTTTTGTAACAAGTTGATCACAAATAAATTTAAGTTACCTTGTTTGTAGGGGAAGTGATGGTATTTTAAACTCATACATTCTACCTTGAATCTTAGAAATTAGATATGTCTGCTATTACTCCTAAAAATGATCTGCCAGCTAGAAAGTACTTTTCAGGCTTTCTTTTGCTTTTCTTCAGTACCTTTTCAACTCTGCTGTTTCTTTATTAAATTTATCAAGTAAAGAGGGTAGAATTTGGTTTCATGTCTGATAGTCAGGAATGAAAATATTATTAATACATCCACAAGAAAACTCACAACCTCAAACCTACTAAGGGCATGGAAACTAGTTGTAGATATCTTTTTGAAGGAAGGCAGGACAGTTAAGGAACAGCTATAAAATGCCTGTCCTTTTTTTCTGTGGGCTGGGGAATGTAGATGATCAGGTTGGTGAAGAGAATAGTTGAGACATTTATGTTAAAAATTGTCACTATTTTTCAGTCATTGCCCACATCAATGGCAACTATGTGTTAGGTTTTGTAGCCATCTTCTGGGATGGAGTAGTGAGATAGGCAGGAACATACTTCTCCTACCTCCTTTGCTTGATTATGATAGGTTTTCTTTATTTTATGCTACGTACCACTTTCTTTTGGAAGAATATTAAGTATCATGAAGTGTTTCTGTAGGTACAACAGTAAAACGTAACAGCAGCTGTTGTTGGAGAAACCAAGGGTTCATTAATTATTGCTGATGATTGCCGTGGGTAGAGAGCGTGAGTAACTCAGAGTCTCTTGCGTCGGTCCCGTTTTCCTAAATAACGCGACTTAGGCCTTATCTAGTCTCCGATCAGAGGCGAGCCGTGCATGGAGACTCCCGCAGATCTAGGCTTAGCTCACGCACAGCGGTTTAATTTATGCAGGCAAGTAAAGAGACGAGAAAGGGTTCTTTTCCGCTTATCGCCAGCAGGATTTTATTACTGGAACATGGTGCGGAGAAGACAGCCAAAATGGAGCTCAGGGCGTGTTATGAGACGGAGGTGAGGGGAGGGCAGTCGGGAGAGCCAATCACTGCGGAGGACCACAATGATTGACAGGGGCACCGGCCAGTGAGTTGACTCCTGTTCCCCTGGGCGGGGACAGCCCTTGCCGCCCTGGGCCGAGCCGGGGCTGCGCCACCCCAGCTGCTGTGCAGGAGGCGGGGGAAGGACCGACGGGCCCGGCCCAGTGCCAGTGGGGCCGGGCCCGGTTGCAAGCCACGCCCAGAGGCACCACAACAGATGATATCAACTGGGCTTATCAGTATTAGAGGTTCAGTAATGCAGATTAGTGAATAGGTTGTGCAAATACACAGTGATTTGGGCCCTATTGTACTTGAAATAAATAAAATGCTGCTTGGCAAATGGGAGCTCAGGATCCTATTCCAGGTTTTGTGTCTGGTGGGGAACCTGACTACTACATAGCAGAACAGTAGAAGAATGAACTATTAATCTCGTATTTTTCAACATAAATAATTGTAGGATAAATTTTCACTGTTTATGGATTATCCTTGGCTCCATCTGAAGACCACAGTAATGTTTCTCAGTGAAGATTGGGACCACGTTTTTTCATTGTTCTATAGCTGCTTATCATAGAATGGTTTGGATGGGAAGGGTTGTTAAAGATCATCTCTTTCCAACCCCCTTGCTGTAGGCAAGGATGCCACCCACTAGACCAGATTGCCCAGGACCTGATCCAACCTGGCCTTGAACGCTTCCAGGGATGGGGCATCGGCAATGCTGGAACAATCTATGCCAGTGTCTGCCCACCCTCTCTGTAAAGAATTTGCTCCTGACATCTAATCTAAACCTTCCTTCTTTCCATTTAAGGCCATTACCCCTTGTCCTATACTCCATTAAGTTGTAAAAACTCTCTATCCACCTCTCTTATAGGTCTGTTTTGGTACTAGAAGGCTGTGCTAAGGTCTCCCTGGACCTTTCTTTTCTCCAGGCTGAACAACTCCAACTTGCTCAGCCTGTCTTTATCTGAGAGGTGCTCCAGCCTTCTGATCATCTTACAGATGTTAACTTTTTGTTCATCTTTAAGAAAGGCATGGGAAAGGTTTGGATTGTGGTACTAACTATTGTTAATAGTTAACAGTATTAATCCATTGGAACAGATCTGAACCCAGGTTAATCCAGCCTGAACCTGGTGGAGGTTGGAGTTTGACTGTTGAGGATTTCCTGTTGTAAGCAAGACAAGGAAACAGCTTTTAAAGCATTGTTTCTGTGGGAAAGCATGAAAATTACCTGCTCAAGTAACTGAGCACACTTTGGTTTAATCTCCTTAACTGGCAGAATTGGATTTTGATTTTTGGAGAGTTAGGATTTTTTGTTTTCTTTCTAATTTGTTTTCTGAGACAAGTATTTAAATGGATTACAGTGAACACCACCTCATGACTTTTATGCTTTTGGGAGGTCAGGCATGCTGAAAGCCAGGGTTGCTTGCCCACTGGCAGGGGTCTGGCTCCCACAGTGCGTGATCAGTGGCTGCTCCTCTGCCTGCATCCCTTTCTGTTCAGCCTGTTCCCTCCTCACCTTCCCGTGGTGTCAGCAGGGGTCTTGCAGATTGTGCCTTGACAAGAGAACTCAGATGAGCAGGATAGACCTGGGTTTGGTTTAGCTGGTAACAAATTCAAATACAGATGAGTTTGTACAAGCCTTATGCTGGCTATAGCAGAACAGGCTGTCCCCCTCTGAATTTAAGACTATTAATTAAGGAGGTAACTGATAGCTTTTTATCTTATTTTACAATAATCAGCTGTGAGAGTTGGCTTGTACTACTGGTTTTGTGTTACTTGACTGTGATATTTTTATACCCATGTTGAAAGCCTAACAAACTATTACCATTACCAAGAAGGTCTTGCTTCATTGCTACTTGTATTTCCTAGTGCTACTGAGACCCTGCAAGCAGGGCTCACTCCTGAGATGACCAGGTCATTCAAAGGAATCATGCTATGTGGGTGGTCTTCTGGCCCTTGCTTGTGTCTGTAATCCCTTCCCGCACCTCCTTGGTTTTAATGGGTTTTTTTGGTCTCAGTCCTAGGGAGGAACAACTGTCTCCGTTTCCCAGTGGAAAAAGGGCTGGTATCTGTCTTGTTCTGCTGTCCTCAAAGCTCTTCTTTCATGAGCATCTTTGGATCTTTCGGTAAAAGTGAACTTGTGTTCTAAGGAATAGAAATACTACCATAACCGTACTTACATTGGTGATATGCACACCTGGACAAAATCAGAAAACTCTTGTGCATTTCCTTCTTCCCTTTAATGAATGCTGAGAGACCTGTGGGTTTAGGTCAGATTCCTCCAAGTTTTGCAGTTTCTGCTATTCTTCTTCCCAAGTTAACTTCCTCTGCTGGGATTTCCCCCTCCCTCTGCCCTCACACATGACGTGAAAGGAGAGATGACAGATAGCTTTCACAACCTCTGGGAGCCCTGGAGAGTGCAAGAGAAAGCATTCTGCCAGACGGTCTCTCAGTCTAACCCTGGCATGTCTCTTTGCCAGAAAGTGACCCAGCTCAAAGGACAGCCATCCACGTGTGCCAGCCCTGGTTTTGTCCAGGCATGGGACTAAGCATTACCTCTGCTCTGTGTTTCAGCTCATCATGGATGCCAGAGCACCAGAGCAGAAACCCTGTAACCTCCATATATGCTGATGACATTCACTAGGTTCGATGAATAGTAGCACGCAGAGGTATGATTTAATGCAGTGCAGTTTTTCTAAATGGATTTCTGATATAAAATTGTTTCCTTTTTTAATTCGCTCAGTGAAACAACAGGAGATGAAAAGGGAAGAAGGGAGAGCTCTGCAAGTTGATAATTGTTCACATCTTGCAAAAGAGAATTTGTTTTTCTACAAATAATTTTCTATAAATCCTATCCCTGTGTGATCAGGGCAAGCAAAATCTCAAGGTTCCTATTGATATCAAATCCATGTGAGCAGGTAACACCTAGTTCTGTGGAAGAAAAAAGGAGTAGAGCTTCATGTCACCATGTCCTCAAATGAGAAAGCAAATTAAGAGACCTTCAAGAAAAAGGTTTGGTTGCGTTTAGGTGCATTCTGAAGAATATCTTTCTAGTTTATCCTCAGAGGTTTTTTAGGAGGGTTCTAGGTGCAACTGTGGATGGAAAAAGAAGTTTGAATGGGAAGTGGAAACCATGGTGTGGGGTTTTGCTCCAGGCAGCCAAGGCCAGTTTTGCCAGTTAAGGTTTTGGGTTGTTCCTGGGGCTAAAGCCACTCTGGTCTCTTCCCACACAGGTGGTGCTGGCTGTGGCCCTCACTGGTGTGTAGCTGCACCATTCTACAGTGCTCCTGGGGACATGGATGTGTGTAAGTGTGCTCCTGAGAGTGGTCCTCAGAATTATGAATGAAGCTGCAGTCTCAGCCTCTGGCTGAGGTTGTGAATACTAGGTGACCTTTAATGAATTTAAGTTGATGCTGCATTTAAATATGCTTTGTAAAGCATTCAGAAGGCATGCTGTTGAAGCAGAAAGGTCAAACCTTTGGTGTGCTGGTGGTGTTTGGATTGCAGTTACGTACGCTGAGATTGCCTCCCATCTTCTTGCTTCTGAGTGCCTTTCTCCTGAACGATGAGGGAGTAGCAAGTACGTCCAAGGTCCTGAGACTTTGCTTCTTTTTGTGTCTATTTTAGTGTTGACAGTGTGATAACTCATGCAAAACTCATTAACAACAAATTGTTACAACTAGAAGAGCTGGCGTCTGCTCAAGCCTACCGTGTTTGGGCCTTAGTGACTCTGAATGTCACATGGAAGAGGAATCACCTTGTAATTGTCATGGCTTCATCTGGATGTGCAGTACTTGTGAAAAAAGAACAAAAACTCTACTTAGAGGACATGTGAAGGGAAACATTCTCGTGAACCCTTTCAGGGTTGGTCTATGTGAGCTTGTGACACAATAGAAAAGTCTCTGGTTCAATCTTTATTAAGATTAAATGGCCATCTTATGTACAACCCAAATACACCATTTTGCACACCTTCTGGATCTGACTTGCACACCTTCTGGATCTTTCTGAGGTCAGTGATACGTGCCCTTATACGGCTAGTAAAGCCCTTCCCTCCTGAGCAGAGGAGTGATGACTCTTGAGTGAAGTTACAGATGGTGGTTGTCAGAAGATGATGGAGCAACTGAATGAGACAAGCATTCAGAAAGTAATTTATTGCAAGTTTGCTGAGAAATAATTAAAGAGGGAGTAAAAGTGGAACATAGCCCATGGAGTCTGGTTTTGAACAACAGGCAAGAAATTGTGTGAAGATGTTCTGTGGAGGAGGTGGCACACATAAAACAGAGGATATTTTCCTATTTGGTAGTGATACAACTTAAGTAGCTTCTAATCTAATTAAGTTCTAGCTGTTTATTCTTGCTTGTCTTCAGTGCTGCTGCACCATTTGAGAGCAAGGAGGGAGGATGAAGGAACTGAAAAAGAGAATCATAATTTTTTGGGGATTTTTTTTGGTAAAAGGATTTTGATGGAGAATTCCAGGATATCACTGGCACAAATCAGGGATCCATACTGCTGAAGTTAGTACTCACAACACACAAATACCTTAAACACAGGTGCAAAATGTGTAGTAAAAGTTTGTACTGTCTTTTGTTGGCACTTCTTGAATCATGTCTACTTGGATTTAATTTGGTTAGCACCTACCACTACGGAGTGAACCATGGTGAGTCCTTCATCTATTTTCCACAAATTATTGCTTGTTTTTTAAGGAAAATAAATTCAAAATGACACACTTTCCAAAGGTACAAGAAAAGTAATTCTTCACTGCTTTGTAATATACCAATAAAGATGAAAGAAATGTTTCTAGTGAACTAGAAAGGAATAGGATTTTGCTTATAAATAAAGGGAAATTTAATCCAATTGTTTCTTTACCTCTAGAGTATGAAAGTCCTCTAGACTAGATTCTCTTCACTTGCACCTCTGCATTTCCAAATTTTTTTCTTTTAATGCATAACTTACTTGGTAATTTACAGGGGACAATTTGGCACACTTGTAGAAATTAAATTTCTCTACAGAAGTGTATATTTGACATGGCCATGTTCACTTTGAGCATTAAGAAATAACAGCAATTAAGCATGTGCATCTCTGAACTAAGAGTAAAGTTTCTATTAGAAAATTCTTGTTTGTAGGTGTGTCGGTTTTAAAGTAGAATGGCCTCCTCTTTAAGGAATATAATACAACTAATACAACTGCCCAAGTAGAGCCTGCAAATGTTACAGCCAGCTTGAGCCAGGCTAGATGACAGGTATAAATCAGTACGTCTCTGGTCTAGTTGGAGCTTTGCTTTCTGTGTAGTTAACAAAGACTTCTTTAGAAAAGGCTCTGGGTGTGGAAATAATTTTCTGACTAAAAGTACCATGCCATCTGTTTCTCTTTTCTGTTGATGGTATCATTGCTTTCTTGGACAGTGAGTAAATCAGTGTAGTCTGCGTGTGTGCCCTGTCCCTGTTCCCCCCTGCCCTGCTAAAAAAGGCGCTTTTAAAATAAAACGTCAGGAATTGGCAGGGGGAGGTACATACTGCTCTCCTGACAATTTAACTCCTTTCTATGAAGGGTGCTGGAGCCTGCTTTGTCTTTATGAATTGTAAGCAGAGTAGCCCCTCCTGAGATGCTTTACAGAAGTGAAGCACAGCTGAGTAAAAGAGCTGGATCCTGCCTGACATTTAACACTGCTGCAGCTCAGTGGCTTTTAGACATATGAGTCCTTCCTCATGCTGTGAAAATACACCATGCTGTTGTGTATACCGAGGGTTCTGAAGTTCTTAATAAATAGTGGTATTCTTAAAACTTGGGGGTTTGACATTGTGAGAAGCTAATACTGAAGGGATAAGGCTCTTCAAAACAAAAAGAAAATTAAGGAAAATAATAAAACCAGTTATTTGTACTAATGTTATAAGAGATATTTTGTTTTGTTTTGTTTTTTCTTTCTCATTATGTTGCATGTCCTGGGTCTGTGACAGCAGGTAGCCTGACAGGCTACCTTTAAAGCTGTACTTCATGAATTGCTGTTGCTAGTGCACAAAAATGGACTGTTTTGGTAGGACAAGGCTCCATTGAAGTTACTGCTAATAAGCAAGCCAGCTCTGTTCACTTCAGTGCTATTCAAAACACAGGAAAAGTCTCAGTCTTTGCCAAACTTGAAAAGCTAAAACTATGACAGAGGTTAGAAATTATTTATTTCAAGTGGGCGTAAAACATATTTTCAAAATAAACACTGAAACCACACCTGACTTTTACCACATATATTAATCATATTCCGTGTGGGCATGAAATACAGAAAGTTGAGCTTTGTATTCCTTGCTTTTATAATTGCAGGTTTGTTCTAACTAGCATTTAGTATAAGCAATGCATAAGTACTGTCAGATACAATGCAGCTTCTCATTATGTAGTGCTATTCCATTGTAGCTTAGTTTACTCTTTACAGAAAGATACACCTCTAATATGTCCCTAATGCTTAAAAAAATGAAAAAAAAAAGTAGTCGGGTGGGATTAATTTGGCTATTTGGTTTTAAAGTGTACTCTGAACAAAAGCTGATACTAATCCTAGTGTGATAGCTTTTTGTGTTGTTGTAGCAAATTGTTCTCTTAGTTCAGTGTGCTTGTGTGCTGTAGCGCTGTATGGATTGTCATCTGCTTTTCAAGTACAGCTCCTTGATGTACTGGGTAATTCTTTTGAGAACAGTCTAGTGGTTCATGTGCTTGGTTTCAATTTTACATGCTGCTACAGGTGAATCAGTGTCCTACAGGTATAAAATTGACATTCCCCAGCATGTACTATGTGGGGTTTTGGGGAAACTTTTTGTTCTTTTTAATGCCCTTGAGTACACACTCCTCCTGTACTTAGACTTGTCCGTGTAAAAGCCAAACTGAGCCTAGCTTTGTTTGCATGTGACAGAGCTCTATGTATCTTTTAGAGCTGGAAATGAAATGTGGGGAATTTCTGTCCTAAGAGTGAGTGTATTGCAGGGGGAGCTGCCCCTCGTCCATAAGACACGACAGATCTGCCTGCATCCTGACCTGCCTGTGCCTTGAGCTGAGGCTGCTCAGGGCAGCATTGCAGCGATTCCTGGCTGAGGTATTGTACACCATTTTCTGGTCTGAGACTGGCTGCCACCACTCACAGCCTACATTTCTATCTCTAACATTTGCCTAGTATCTCTGCTCTCCTGAGTTTTAGCTACAAAGCTGAGAGAACAGAGGTCATGCAGTAGGGATTTTTTGAAATCAGTATGAACCTTGGGTTTGATACCATGTTGTTATGTGTTTTCTAATCCTCTGGCTCCTGACTAAATTATCATTCAGTTAAGAGTGCCTATTGCTGTAATTGCTCAGTTGCTGAAGCAACAACAGAGTTGTGCTGTGTTACTTTTTAGGGATTTTCCCTCCTTTTTTAGATTAAATACTGCGTTAGTGAAATCTTTGTGTCTTCTGGTACCACTATGCAGCAGCAAGATCTGTGTCCAAATCAGAGGTGTTTCTGTCTTAGTGCATTGTTTGGCATTGTTTCTGTAAATGGAACATGTTAAAGAGTAAGCAGTCTGGGGAAATCAAACTTGCCAACCTTCAAACCTTCCTGGAAAGAGATGCTGGTTGCACCCCTTTTTCTTTGCATGGAAATACTCAGTAAGGAAGGAGTTGAGCTGGTGGTCAGCTCCACTTGTGCAGTCAAAACTCACTCGTTCAAGATTAATTGGGGCAGACATAAACACAGTCTAGCTGGGTCCTTGCAAACTCTCAAGATCCAGCAGAGTTTATTAGCTTGGGCTCACTGCCAAGCAAATGCAACTCTGGTGCTCCCAGACCAAGCAGGATCTGCTGTTTTGGCATGGAGTCGGAGCAGTTAAAGCCTGCCAAGCGTGAAGGGTGCAGATCTGGGTCCAGTGTGGATCTTGGATCCAGGAGCTCTGGAAACACGTTGCAGATATCTGAACATATGGATCAGCGTGGCACCATCAGGACCCATTAGATCAACAACAGGTTCTGCCCACTTAACCTCAAGCTTGTTTCTGTATCTGGTTTTAGTTTGGTTTTTATAAAGGGTTTTTAATGTTGGGAGTTTGTTGTTATTGTGGTGGGGGGTCGTTTTAAAACTTTTAACTCTTGAGTTCTGGGGAAATTTATTAGCTCAATCAGCCCCAGGCTCAGCTAAAACTTTCTGCATGTGCAGTATGGCATGTAAGGAGCTTCTTGGAATCAGATCGCAGAGGCACTGAGTATGCTGAGCAGGTACCAGCTCGGGGTTCCTGAGTCAGAGCTACTAGACTCTGATGATGGTAACTTTTAATTTCGCTCCTCGGTGTTTCTCATCTCATTTTGCAGTGAAACAGTATCCAGTAGTTTCCACTGCCTGCTTTCTCATAGACTGTATGAGGCATGATAGTGGAGCACTGACTGTTACACCCAAAGTATGGAGTGCTGGGTGGACATAGTTAGTACTTGTATTTTGGTTTTGTGGAGTATGTAGCCATGGCACATATACTGAGTGTGTATGTTTAATAACTGCAGTTGTCATAAGGGTAATTAGCTTTTCTGTTTGGATTTGAAAATGCTCTCTGAAAGCATTGTGGAGTGCTTGGTGTAACTCAAAATAATTTAAAGACAATATGCTGGATAGTCTCTGGATTGTTACAGTATTTGGAATTACTTTTCCTCACAGAATTCACCAATGCTTACTTACATGTTCCAAGCAAAAGGTCATACAGCTCTTCATATTTTCTTTTCGTATGCAGGTGCAGCTGGGACAAGCAGATATAAAATGCCCCATCACAGAGTGCAGCGAACACCTGGATGAAACAACTGTCCTCTATAACCTGCCCCATGACGACATCATCAAGTATAAATACTTCCTGGAACTCAGCCGCATTGACTCCAGCACCAAGCCATGCCCTCAGTGCAAGCACTTTACAACCTTCCGGAGGAGAGGCCACATTCCTACCCCTGCCAAACTGGAGAACAAATACAAAGTGAGCATGCTTGCTGGGGCTGTGGGTTAGATGGCACTGCAAAAGTAGGACAGCATTTGGTGAGCATTAAATGAACTTTTTTACTTCACTGGAGCTGTGTGCAAGCTGTAATAAGGAATATGAATTTGTAGTACCTCACTAATTAACTACTTAATTGACTTCTAACAGTTCAAGCAGTTGAACTTCAGCCTTTTTTTTTCTTTTTTTTTTTTTTGGTCAGGTGGCCTAATTTTGTCGTGACATACATTTTAATTTAAAGAGTGTTTTCTTTCTGACATGTAAACAATATGGCCACAATCAAAAGATACTGGGGAAGGGAAGTTACCACTATAACAGTTTATTTTAGACACACAACTTTTAAGTTTTCCCTGAAACTCTGGGTAAATGAATTCTGGGCATTTATGATATTAGGCTGTTGGCTTCGCTCCTTCCTTGGTTAAAGAGCTGTTGTTTGTCCTGTTTCTTGGTTTTGATTTCTGCACTCCCTTACTAGAGGTTATACATTACTGTAGTCTCATCATTCACAGTGCAAAAATTTGAGAAATAGAGGGGAGAAAGCCCACTTCTACAGCATTTGCTTTCACATAAGATTTGCATGTACTGTGATTTTAATCAAAGATAAAAAGCAAGCGTTTCAAAAAAGCTCTGAGCTGCTGAAGATCCACCTAAGTTCCAGAAGACAGCAATTGTGTGCAGTATTGTATTCTGTGTTAGTTTTCCATCCGGTTATTAGATTTGTTGTGGTTAATTTCAAGATTGAGCTGGCCTTTCCTGGACAAACCAGTTCCCCTCAGTCGGAGTTTAGATGACTATTTAGATAGCCCTAATAACACAGCATAAGATTCACCCCAGTATGAAGATTAAAAGGTAGAAGGTTGTGTATTCATTGGAGTTGAAAAGTTGGTAAGGTTAATTCTGAGTTATGAGTAATATATGCATATCTGTGTAGGGCATGAATTACATGCCACGCTGTCTGTTGGACTCAATGTTTTCTAATTTTTATCATCTTACATTGCGGTGGAAAAAATTTGAAACTGCAGGTAAAATTCCTTCTGGCCACAGCTGTTCTCCTTCACCCATCTGCTTCATCATCACCACACATCAGAAGTAATCCAGGATAGATCAGAGTTGTAATGCTTCGGAAACCACCTAAGATGTCAGAAGCTGTTAGTGTCCCAAAAGTGTGGGTCATAGGTGGTGCAGTTGTTGTACCATGGGCCTGCCAGGTCTGAGAACATTCCTCAAAGCATAACCAGAGCTCTTTCATGAGTTAAAATGCTACAGTTAATATGTTCCCACAACTTCCCTACAAACCACAGTCAGAAGGAATGGGAGACTGTGATGCATAGTGCAAGCCAGAAGCACTGCCCTGGTCATGTGGTGATTCATTATGTATAGCTGTGATCTGCAGAGGTTAAATCTCCTGGGAACAGACTCTGGCAAAATGTATCCTTTGAGCTGAGCCCAGGTATTGTGTGCAAGGATGCCTAGTTGATGCTAGTCAGAAATATAATTAGGAAACTGCTAGCAAGCAGTATGGATGATCATGGTTCACAGGGCTTCAGCGTACTCCCTGAACCTCTGTGTTTTCTGGTGTAGGTACAGTTTTAGTGATTTATTTTAAGCTTAGCACAAAGAGAATCTTTGTTTCAAGAAGGTTTAAAAAGACTATATATGAGATGGTGTATATATGAATAATACACACATAGCTGTGGACCAGTATTATCTTTTTTCTTAGATTCTCACATGATTACACATCCATGTCTTGAATTACAGGCTCTTTGGCAGTGAAGACACTTTTATGTATAGCATAGGAGACATCTGACTGGAGGCTTGTGAGGCTGCCCTGTTCATATGCAAGCAACATAAACAGCAATTACACCAGGTGAATTCTGCACCAGCACTGTAAGTGCTGGCTTCAGCAGAACTGAGTCATGTGTGGGCAACACGTATGCACAAGCCTCTGGTAGGATCACAGCACATTAGGGCTCAGTGCCAGTACACTCACTCTTCTATACACTGTAACAAGAAAGCACTCTAAAATCCAAGACTTCATTTGAACAGATACTTTAAAAATGCTATTAATGACACTTCTGAAATTTGATACAATATTTAAAATTACAATTAACAGAACTTTAAAGAGGCAGCAAAGTTATAAATTAATTTTCCTTACTATAGCTGGATTATGTGTAGCTAAGGTGATCTTGGTCCAGCAGCTCAATTGGCTGAGATTCAAGTCTTGGTGTACTAAGCCTAGAAAGTTAACATGTGCATTGAGGAAGAAGGAGGGGAGGAAAAGGAGAACTTGCTATCTGAACCTTTATTCTACCATTAGTGCCACTTAAGGCAACACAATGCAGCAATAGGACTGTTTAATTTTCTATGTAGAATATTTTTATCACAAATGGATCCATCATTAAGTAAGGAAATTTCCTTGTCTCCTCTCATATGACCTGCATTGAGAGTGTAAGACGATTGCAGACAAGACCCTAATAAACCTTTGGTCAAAGCTGTTCTGCAAAAGTGCAAAGGAAATAGGGAAAAATTGAAAAATTGGTAGTTGAATTCCTGTGCATGCATCAAGTAAAGGTTTCACAAGAGCGAGTAAGAAGACTTGTTCTGTGAGGAGTTCTGGGATTTTTTCCCCCTGAGCTCTGGCATTCACCTGTTTTGATATTAGTTCTTTGACCTGCCACTTGCCATGGAAAAGTAATGCTTGATTCTTGGACTCTATTTCTGCTTTATCAATCTGGGAGATTCATAATGAAGTTTTCTTGCTCACTTCTGTCAAGAGATACATGTCACCTAAAAGGAGGACTTGAGTGCTTGGCTTTGCAAATGTAGATGTTTTTCCAATGCAGTTATTGTGCAAACTCTCTTTCATTTGAACTACTAAAGAGTTTCTGAAAGTTGTTGTTCTAGAGCTAGCAGGAATCTGTACCAGCAGAGATACTGTTATAAAGCTGATCTGTGTAGTTCATATCAATGAGCTCTCTGCTTTTGGATCAAATTTTAACCTGAAGTGGCAGGTTATCTTCATGGCTATACATCACTTCCATCTACCCTGAGCCTCAGCTGCTGGAGATGTGGTGATTTTGCCATACTCTCCCTCTTTGCTCTCAGCTGTTCATTCCTGCCAGCATGCTTTTGCTTATGTTGGTGTTTTGGTGTCACACTGGGAGTTGGATCAAAGATCAGCCCTAATGGGATACAAAATTTGTTTTGTTGTTGCTTATTTTTAGCTTGTACAAGAGAGGGAATGGGTTGGTGACAAGGAGATGGAAGCTGTTTTGGCTAGAGCCCATATTTATTTTCAAATAAAGTGAGAGGAGCTGTAGCTAGAGACTGTAATTCATATAATCAGTTAATTGCATCATTAATTTGGCCATCCTGTTATGTAGCTAGTGTTCCACCAAGCAGCAGAAAATCCCACTAAGCTTTTTGTACCTTCAGGTTCTCAGAATACTTTTCATGTGCAGTCAGTTTTGTTATCATGATGTCACATTGAGCAGTGTTTTGTGTTGAAATTATCTATCAATTGAAAAGTCTTTTCCTGTGAGGTGAGGAAACTGATAAAGTAGTTTGCAGTAAAGAGGCTAGCTAAGAAATTGGAAAACGTTAACCTCACAGGTCAGTGTTTCAGAAAGCTGAGAACCAAGAGAGTTGGAACACAAAGTTTTGTAATCTTTTCTATTTCAAGGGAGACTGATCTCCAGATGGCATACAGGTTTGTGTATATATCCATCCTCTCAATTCTAAGTAGCAGAAATAGAAATCATAAAATAAGTGGGAAAATGTTTTTGTGAGGAAAAACATAATGTTTGTGAAAAAACACAAGAATGTTTTGGGGTTTTGCAGATGCAGTTTGTCTGCTTTGCTAGACTGTAAGATATTTTACTGGTTTAAATCATACGTAGATACCATTTCTGTGTCCTTGTTATGGTGATTTCATGCACTAATACTGAAGCATGAATCAAATAATATTCAACTTTTCTTTCAGAAAAGCAGAGAAAGAATGGAATAGGAATGTGAAAGACCGCTGTAATTGCACCATTCTGTTTCTTAAGCATGGTGGTGTCACACTACATCCAAGTTTGAATGGGTTTGAGAGTTTGTTTTGCAGCCACTAGTTCCAAGAAAAATAAGGTTCATAACTACTTAAAGCACACAGTTTTCTTTGCCTCCTTAAGTTATGCTCAGACAGCATTGAACCACAGAGAAGTGAAGTGGCCCATTCAAAATATAAAAACTATTTACTTGTTCAGTTTTGAGGAAGGTACTGTCAGGGTGACAGGTGGAAGAGGAAACTGGTAATGAAACATAGAGTTGTCACTAGTTCAGTTACGGCCATTTGTGGTAAGAAATTTTATTTTGAGTTCCTGCGGTTATAGCCTCATCCTGTATTTCAGTACTTTCTGATTAATGTGTTTGGAAACATCTGATGTCAGTGGGTGTCTATAAGTTTAAATATCTATCCTGGTGGCTGCTGTATTGCTTTCAGTTATGTGCATGCCATATTAGAAAGATAGAGCCTGCAATTAATTTGATATTCACCAAAGAACAAAAAAAGAAACAAAAAACAAACCCTCAAAACTTGTGTTTTAAATTATGTTGCCATTTTTCTCAAGTAAGAAGCTTTAACTTGCACCTTCCTGACCTGTTGATTTGGGTTTGTATTTTTTAACATCCATGTCCTATCTCTAAAGTCTGGATACTGCAACTGATAAAAGTCTTCAGGTTGTAGAACACTCACTTGTGGCTACAAGCTTCATCTTTGGCTGAGGCATAACAAATACTGAGCACTACAATGCGATGCTTGCTACAATCTCTCTTCCCAGCAGTTGGACAGGTGTTGTTAAAAAATGTAAATTCAAAGCGGGGGGGAGAGGGTGGGGAGAAACTAAAGAAATAAAGATACAGAGATATGTGTTAGGATAGGATAGATGACTGTCTTGTGCATATTGGTTTTTAAATTATTGTGGAAACATTGATCAGTGCTCTGTGTTAGTTTGGTTAACAGTGATATATATGTCATTCTTAAAGTTTCTCAGAGCAGGAAATTTCTTTTCTTGTTAAAGTGCTTTTATTAGGAGAATTCGTTTGGGAAGCAGAGATGCAAGATAGTGTATTTGCATTGCTTCAACATCTGGACCACTTGCTCAACAAATTTGAGAAAGGGCACCAGTTATATTTTGTATTGCTCTTCTTTTATACTTAATCATGGCCTTGAACAAGTTTTCAGGTAAAAAATAGTATTGTATATAATCCACATTTCAGTCTTAGTGTATTGTTTCCCTTTAAACAAGTTTCATTTGTCTGTCTTTCTTGGTTTTGTGCTGCCTACCTGTGTCTTCCATAACTTAACTGGCAGGAGTAATGTGATATGTGCACTTTTCTTCTGTGTGAAGTGTCTCACTGCGTGCCTTAGAAAAATGTAATCTTGTAGCTATAGAAAGCAGTCAGTCATACTTGTACTGGGTACAGGATATCAGAGTTTAGTATGTTTAATAGCACACTCTGTTTGAGTCTGCTTGATATGAAAGAAGTGTATGTATTCTGATACTTAAATGCGCATACTATATTTTTTCTTTATGAAGATAATGACCACTAGATGGTAACTGACTGAAATGTTGTGTTGTAATTACAAGAAGAAAGTCTCTCAATTTCTTGATGCTGTTTCATTTCTGTGCACTTCAGCCTTATGCCCAGGCAAAGGATCATGGATGGTGGAATGCTGTCTTAAGGGTAGTGAGAAAATTATCAATTCTCTTGACCTTTAATTCCTATTCTTGCACTTGCTGATCTACAGATGTGGATTGGCATAAAGAGGTAAGCTGAAGTGATGCACTGAGCAACACACTATATAGACCACTGTTAAAGATCAAATATGTGGTTAAACAGGTACATCACTCAATACAAACCAAGTTACGACTGTTAGACACTGCTGCAGTGAAAAAACAAAATTGCTCTCTACAGGTGAAGTTAAAGACAACCACATAAAAAATGGGTTAGCTAGGGACATAGAAATGCTCAGGTTGAGCAATTGCATCAATTAGGTTTTTAAGGTGAAACATTAAAGGAAAAAAACTAAATGGTCCCTCTGTGTATAGAACTTGGGGAATAACATTAAGGGTAGCAGACAGCTTCATTTGTTGGTCACGCATCAAAGGTCAGATCGGCTTTGTATTAGCACACTGGTAGTGATAGATGTAGTGATTGCACATGTAAATAATTTTGGCTACCCCCAGCAAAATATATAAAGGGAGATCAGACCACCTACTTTGGACTCTTAACTGTAGTCAGGGAAGCATACCACCAGTTGGCATGTGTGAACAGAGGGCCCAGCAGCTGGTGGGAGTGAGGACTTCAGAAATACATTTTGGAGATTTCACATGTGACTGCACTCTAAGATGTAGTTTTCTGGGTAGCACCTCTACACCATGCATGGCCAGTACAGGTGTGTTCATGGTTTGGTGGTTAACGAAGACTGGACACAGATATAACCAAAAAACCTTGGTTTGCCTGGTTGGATTCCTCAGTCTCATCCATCAGCTGGTAGAAAGCGAGGGCAGTGCCAGACATGGACTGCAACTGCAGATAGTGGACAGGGCTCAGCAGTCACTTGAAAGATGTGCACTCCCATCTTGCAGGCTGAGATATTTTGCTGCCAAACACAGCAGAAGTGAATATGTTGCAGAAGACTGGATGTGCCTGAGTCTAATGTGGCTTCTAGTTCTTGCTTTCCTTAGTCACGATCCAAGTTGGAGGCCTGTCTTTCATCAGATAAGCAGCTGCAATATGCTTCTGTTTATTACTCCTGCAAACACAGTAACTGCCTTAGCTTTTCATAAAAAAAGTAGGCAGGCTGTGGAAGAAGACGTGATGACGATGGTACCTGTTTGACACAATGATTTAAAACCAAGGGAGTGGAAAGAATAGATGCTTTCTCAGTTTGAGTATGACTTGTGGGTTTTGCCATTAGGTGTGGTCTGTAGCAAGTGGGCTGTTTGGCACAGCCTCAGCTTGCCTTGACGCAATCCGGAGCAAAAGGAGGTGCCTGACTTCCCATTGGTAGTTGTGGCTCTTGGATGAGAGCCTTGCTCATGGCCCCTTTTCCCAGGACCATTTCAAATACAAGCTTTCTAGGCCCTTCCAGGTTCTGTGGAGCTCTTCCAAAAAACCAAGTACTCCCTGTGATAGCCTTGGCAGTGAAGTTTATTCCTAGGAGAAGACAGATCCACTGCACCGAAAATTGTCAGCTAATTTTTAGGTGGTCTCACAAATGTATTGGAGGCCACTGAATAAGCTTTCTGGATGCTGTCTTTTGTCAATTGAGCCACACAATCAGTTTGGGAATAGTGCCTATGATTAAGGCAAGCTGTTTGTGCTTTGTTTCACTGAGGCTCTTCTCAGCTTTAGCAATTACTTCCGTGTTTTCTCTCGTTTAAAAAGGAACAAATAAGCTTACATGACTTCTTGTGTTTTTAAAACAGATCCTTCAAAAGATGTTAGATCTTTGCTGGGCAGCTACTCTCTTAATTGAAGAGCAGTGGTTTTAAAACAGGCTTTCTAATTGGATCAGCACCCATCTTGCAAATGTGTGGTGTTTTCTCATTTGTACAGATCCAGTGTCCATCTTGCCAATTTGTCTGGTGTTTCAAGTGCCACTCTCCCTGGCATGAAGGCGTTAACTGCAAAGAATACAAGAAGGGAGACAAGCTGTTACGTCACTGGGCCAACGAAATCGAACACGGGCAGAGGAATGCCCAGAAGTGTCCAAAATGCAAGGTGAGCTGCTCTCCCTTGGCTTCCAGGTGGTGACTTCAAACTGTTCAAATATACATTTAAAATAAGTATTTATAGCTTCTGATGAGCGTTGGAAATGAAATTCACACTTGCTGTACAGTTTCTTGTCAATGACCCTTTGAGAAAACCAGGTCAGATGTTTTACTTGCTGGTTCCTGCACTGATTCTGCAGAATGGCTGCATGTAAAAGAAACATTATGGAAATAGTAAGAGAGGGTTTTGGTGTATGCTTAGAATTATAGAAATGTTAGGGTTACTGAATGTATTACAGAATAAATTGATCCTAAAATAAAGCTTTAAAGAAATGGAAAGCTTTAGGGAAATACGGTGCCCTTTGTCAGGTTTTTCAGAGTTTGTGTGAATTCAATTTCTGAGTAAGGCTGGAAGTACTCTGTCAGCGTGTTAACTAAGGGAGACTAAGATTAGGTGAAGCTGTAAGTTTTCTAAGATTAAATGTCAGCTCTTCATGAGTTGCACCTTGAGGTGGTACTTTGCATGCCATACCTTGAGTGCTGTGTCCAATTTTGAGCCCCTTATTTCAATAAGGACATTGAGGTGCTGGAGCAAGTCCAGAGAAGGGCAACAGAGCTGATGAAGGGTCTGGAGGGTAAATCCTGTGAGAAGCAGGTGAGGGAGCTGGGGTTGTTTAGCCTGGAGAACAGGAGGCTCAGGGGAGACCTTATCACTCTCTACAACTGCCTGAAAGGAGATTTTAGCCAGGTGGGGATCAGGTCTCTTCTCCCCTACTTCCCCAGGCAGTTAGTGACAGGACAAGAGGACGTAGCCTCAAGCTGTAGCAGGGAAGGTTCGGGCTGGACATCAGGAGAAATTTCTTCACAGAAAAGGTTGTTAAACATTGGTATGGATTGCCAGGGAGGTCATGAAGTCTTCAGCCCTGGGAGTGTTCAAGAAATGACTGGACGTAACACTTAGTGCCATGGTCCAAGTGACAAGGTGATGATTGGTCAAAGCTTGGACTCGATCTTTTCCAACCTAGATGATTCTGAGGTTCTGTGGAGTCTTTCTCATTATTTAGTTTAATTTTCAACACTGGAGTGCAGTTCCACACTCTAAAAATGTAATTGGTCTCTTCTGGGATAGGAAATATTTCCCACTACAGAGACAAGATGCAACAGCACTGCACACTCGTGCCCCAGTTGCCCTTAATGAAGGCTGCTCTTACATTTGTTCGCTATTTTTTTCACAGCTACCAACACAGTAGCTGTGAGTCAAAACCTTGTAAGTCAAAACCTTAAGAGCACCATAGTGGTGGGAGATATTCTTTCTTTTTTTTGAAAGGGAATACCTAATCAGAATTTTTCTATTGCTCTACATTTGCATAGAGAGGACAAAGTATGGAAACTGGAGTGCTCGGAAGGAAATAAATACTAAATGGGGAAGATTTACTTGTAAACATGCAAAGTGTATGTCACACTTTGAGCCTTACACTGTGGTAATAAGAAAATGTTCATCAGTTTACTAAGTATCTGATTTTGGTCTTTGGGAAAGAAGTGCCTGTGATGCCATAGCTTGAAATGGAAGAATTTCAAAACACTGAGCAAAATTGGAAATCTCTGAAATCAGTAGCTGGTTGTTTACTCTTCCTCCTGTACACATGTGACCTTTTAACAGAGTTTTTTTACAGCTTGCTTTTTGGTAAGAGTTGATAGGTTTGAGCCAGTTCTAAAAATGTTCACTTTATGGGAAGTCTTAAAGTAAAATACTTTGTTCGTTTTAGAGAAAGAAGAAGTATGTGTTTTGATTTTGTTTGACTTGTGTCCTGATTCAGATTATATGACTATATGAATGATGTAACTTGAAATAAATTGTCCAAAATATGAAAAAAGTGGACCAAGCAAAAAAAAAAAAATGAATGTGGGAAAACAGGGGTGGTAAGAAGGCTGCTAGCTGGAAAGAGAAAGGAAATAAAACTGCTAAATGTAATTTTAGCCTGAATAAGTTTCAAATTTAAAATGCCACATTTAAATGTACAACTCTTTTCACCATCTTCAAAAGAAAAGGCTGGATGCTTAAAATTTCATGTGGCTAGTCATTAATTTTGAAGCGTGAAGTTGCATTAGTTTGGCTGCTTATTTCAAAAGTACTTCAGGTTTCTTTTCATAATCAAAGGAAAATAAAACGTCCTACATGGTGGGAGGCAGCATGGAAACTTATGAAAGCAAAACAGAAAAAGAACCTCCTTTCTGACAATGTGGCATTATAAGTGAATATTGAAGAGTGAATTCAACCTTTTTATAAACTGTGTTGCTATCCCCACTCTTGATACTTTTTTGTTTAGAGGTGAAAAAAATTCTTCCTGCCTACCATCTGCAAAATGTTTCTCTCAACACATTGTTTATTTTTAAATCAAATCTATAACTACCAGGTAATCAAGACTAACACTCAGCCAGCAGCAAGTGGTACTGTTGTTCTTTTTTCATCAGTTATTGAGTAGTTAAAAAAAAATACTACTTAAGCAGCATTCTTCATCAAATCTTTAGTAGATGTTTGGGCACATGGTGTTAAGGAGTCTAATAGTTAGAGATTTGGAGTCAGGGGGATTAGACCTGATACTTCTCTGCCTCTCTCTCCCAGCCATCCCTCCCACCAAAACCTTTATATAAAATAACATTGAATCAGTTGATAATCATTTTTCCAAATATAATAAGGAGTGACAGAGAAAAGAGTTCATAAAATACTATTTGATTTATCCATATTCTAGGTCTATTTCAGATGACAACATATTTTATTTTTAACCTGTTTCATATTTCAATTAAAAATTTGCAGCAGCCAAAATTGACAAACAGATTGAGGGAAAAGTCAAGATTAAATTGTGTCTAAAGATATTAGTATTCAATCTTTACACTAAAACTGAAATGAACAGAAATTAAAGGTAGAAACCTCAGCAGAGGTACAATTTCTTTACTGAGGTAATTTGTAAAATTACTGGTAACTTCCAAAGTGTGATATTGATTGCAGTGTAAACTGTCACCACATTTTACAGATCTCTTCTGGAGATAATTATTTATATACACAGATACATACACACACAGACTCTTTTTAGCTGTACCATGGAGAAGTTGAATGCATTATCTTATCTGGGCATGCAAGTGAGAAAATCAAAACACGCTTGCGCGATATTTGTATATATAGGCAGATCCTCAGGCAAATATTCACAAGTGTTTCAGTGGTTTGGGTAAGTGATTTGAAAGAATATAATCCTTTGCAATGTGAATATCGTGGGGACTGTTAAATAAGCTTAAACTTGATTGCTTTTTCCTGTAGTTGGATACAGCTTTAGCATATCTAATAGGAATAGCTTATATTTACCTGGCCTCTCTAAGATGTGTTTACACAGGATAATAAAAACATTGCACACTGTCCAAATACACAATTGCAGATTCATGTTGTGACTTTATGTCAGTATGACAAAATGCTACTTTTTAAAACTGTATTTTAAATTAATTTCAACATATTTTTGTTTTTGATAGAATTTTTTCCAAATTTACTATATACTATGTGTCAGCATAGATCATTTTTCTAAACAAGACTTGTCCAAAAAGTGCTGGTCTTGCTCTAGAGATAGTTGGTTAATGAGTGCAAATTTGCCACACATTATTGGATGTCATTTGCCAAAATATATAACCTTGTCTTTCCCCACTACTGCTTTCAGAGTTTATCTGTTACAATTTCTTGCTATGTTTGCAACAAAATGCCTTTGTTTTCGCAAGTGTTTTTACAGTACAGCAAACCAAGGAAGTACTTCATGTTGGTGTTATCTTACCACAGATTTCAAAAACAACACTATCTGAGGAAACACCACATAGCAGCTCTAGTTTAGAAAGCTTTGAACAGCAGCAGAAATTGCAGTAAACAAGAATGTCAATGCAAATAAAGGAGTGTGTACTTCTTATCTGTGGGTTATCTGTTCTGATTCATATAAGCGTTATCAAATAACTCAGGGCATAGTTTTTGGAGGTGCTCTGCAAATTAATTCTCATCATCTGGAGGGAGGAAAGTCCCTATTTGTATATGAAGGGATAAAGCTGTGAAGGTTTTCTTAAGGGGTGGAGGAGAAATGGCCACTCATCTTCAGAACTCTTGGCAGTGACTTCCCAAGATTTCTGTAAGAGGACATGTAACATGCAGAGGGGGTAAAGTGAGGGTCTGAAATAGCCACTGTGCTACTTCAATTGTCTACTTAAGACTCTGAACTAGGTGTGTTTGCCTTTGCTGTGTAGTTTTCACCCCTCTTGTCCTGGGAGCCATTCTTGGTTTTCTGAATTAAAACCTTACAGATTTTACCCTGTAAGCTGAGCATGTATCTCTGGTTTTGAACAGGCCTTGCGTGCAGGATGAAGCCTGTAGCTTTTACTGAATGCATGGAGGCACAAACTGTGCTGTCACCGTGCCCCCTCTACCCTGGCCGTGCTGCAGGGGAGGCTGCAGTCGCAGCACTGGGCCGCACGCAGCTGCAGCTTCCTACAGCGAGCTGCATTGCTGGCCCTGAGCATTCCCGCGCTGCCTCTTGCGTGCCGTGGTAGTGTCGGTGGAGCAGGAACACTCGTGATATCTGAGCCATCGGCGAGCACTTTCTCGATTTATAGATTTGTAATCCATCTCTGTCAGTGGATTATCTGGAGGGCAGGGAGGCATGGCCACGTGAAACAGAGCTGAAGTTGAGCTGGTGAGATGTCACGTCTTAGGCTTGAAAGCAGCCTGACCAAAGGATACAAAGTTCACCTGGCTTTGTCAGTCTGCGTGCGTGTGATAGGGAGTCCAAACCCCGTATTGAAGATTTCTGGAGTTTTTTACTTCATTTTTCATCAAGTGTTCCTCACTGGAAAAAAAGGAAAGTGTTTGCAACAAAAAAATATAGGCAAGTGCAACCAGTTGTTCCAGATTTGCAGCATTTGAAGACAGTTATAAATCTGCAGATAAGCATTGACTAAAATATTTTTGTGGTTTACTTTTTGAAGAAGCAAACATGAAGTGCATGTAGTTGCAGTATGTGTGTGTAAGAAAATAAATGCTGTGTCCTCTTTCAAGAGGACAATATGTCTGGAGAATTTAGTGCAGAAACAAGTAGATTGACAAATGGCTCGGGGGTGATGCATGACTAATTGGAGCTGGGATACTTCTAGGAAAACATGGTAGAAAGATGGCAGGCAGTTCTAAGAGGTGGGTATTTCTGAAAGGTGTGAAAGGTAGAACATATAAAGCTATTGCTAGCATCTTCTTGCAGTTCTTACTACCAATAAAAATTAATTTACTTTTGAAACGTGAAGTGGTTTTGGTTTGCATCTAGTATTTTTATAGGTTTCAGGCTTGTACAGACTTGCAGTTAGGATGGATGGTAACTTAATTGTGTTGGTAAATTAGAGAAAAGAGAGGGGAGATAACAGTCTTGACTCAAAAAAAATAAAGCAACCAGTTAATTCTCATAAGTGTCAGCAGATCTAGTTCCCTTGTTTGCATTTTTAAGATGGAATGAGCAGATGAGGAAAGTTACCTTTAAAATTACAAAAGTCTGTATAGTTGCTGTCTTGAGTTTGTAATCTGAAAAACTAATTTGAATTAAATTTTAAAGTTAATTTGTTAAAATACATTAAGTCACTATTAAAATTCCTTCATTTCTGTTCAAGTTAATCTTAGTTAATCTCTATAAAGCAGGGTCAATATTTTTTTCACACATAACCTGAGAAGTAAAAACAAAGGTCAAACTGGCAATGTAATGTCCCTTTTAGAAGAAAATAGTGTATATCTTCATAAGTTATTCTTAAGGTGGTACAATATTGGGTAGACTTCTGTTTCTACTTTGCTTGCTGTAAGTGCTTAACTGTGAAAGTTTTGAACTCAAGTGGCTTATAAAGCTCATCAGCAATGGTGTTTTTCAGGTGCTTCTGGAAAACAGGATACCTGTGCTGCAGCAGACTTCCTCGGGCTAGAGGGAGATATTTGCTTGGTTAGACAAATTCAAGTCCACTAGAATACTTGCCCATTAGAAAGTATTTTTTTAAATACCCCTATTCTCTTTTGTGAATCTCTTTCCCCTCTTTTGTGTAAAAGCAGCATTTGAAAGTATAGAAATGCAAATTCTGAGATCACCACTGTTGGCACAGAGATGCTGGCAGGTGTATCTGGGACTGCTGTTGCCTAGATATGCCCTGGGATCTTTTACCACTGGTGTTGCTGCTCGAAAGCATCACTTTGTTACATGTATAAAGAGATCATTTCAGTAGAAGTTTGGATGAGCAAGGTGAGATCCCAGATCACCCGATCAGTACCAAAGAGCAAATTTGCTTGACCCTCTCAAGAAAGTCAGCTACCCTAAGAGTCATGAGATTCTCTTGAGCTGCCTGAGCTTTCAGCATCTCTGCTGCTTGCAGGGACACTGAGTGGTGATGCCATGTCTTTGCCTGTACCTCCCTGCAAAATAAATACATGTAGATATGTATAGGAGTTTCAGGAGGCATCCATTTATCCACTGCAAGTTTCAACATATAAAATTCAAACTGGATGTAATGGAAAACAATATTCCCCGGAAGAAAGGTGAAGCATGGGACAGATTGCTGAAAGAGCCCATGACATACCCATGCTTGGAAATTTTTTAAATGTAGTGATACGAGACCTGGAGCAATCTGATCTGGCTGGAGTTAGCCCAGCTTGGAATTAGGGGTTAAAATAGATGACCCCCAAGCTCACTTTCAACCTCAGTTATTAGGCTATCTACCATTCCGCTGTGGAACATGGTCTTGGAATGCAGATGAGGAATTATTTATGCAGGCAATCAGCAGAAAGATGGTTGTAGAACCTGGGCAGCCCTGCTTTGTGCTGTACTGTAGATATCATGAAAGCTTAGTGTAATTTTTTATATAGTTTGTGGAATCTTTGTTAAAGAAGAAAAAACCATCTGTACTTCTCAAATCATACACTGTAACAGTACTTCTCAAATCATACACTGTAACAGCAGTGTCTTTCTGGTTTTTATTACAAAATGCCAAATCAATTTGTGATGGAAAAGGGAGTGGAGCCACAGGTGGCCTTAGAGGGAAACCCATCTGTGAAGAGGTCAAACAGAGTTCATAACTATATCCACTGTGTTGCTTTCATATTTAATAAAGTTTGTTGCTAATGTATCTGCTTCAGTAATAAAACCAAATTTTCAGTAAGGACAAGAATTCTCATCTGATATGAAGAGCGTTTAAACAAAGAAGGAGGATTATATAGGAAATGGGAATCTGGAAACAGCAGTAACTCATTTAATGCTCTGAAACATGCCTTAGAAAACCATTGTTGTCTTAAGCCAGATGCAGTTTTAATTAACGCAAATACTGACTTAGCAGGGGGTTGCTTGCAGCTTCTTTTCATCTGGCACATGGACTGCCTGAGCAGTGCCTGCTTTCCTGTGCTTGGGGAGGGGGGAAAAATAATACTTTTTTTTTCTTTCCGCTCATGCAGATCCACATCCAGAGAACCGAAGGGTGTGACCACATGACCTGTTCACAGTGCAACACTAATTTCTGTTACCGTTGTGGGGAGAGATACCGCCAGCTCCGCTTCTTTGGAGATCACACGTCAAACCTCAGTATCTTTGGATGCAAATACCGCTACCTCCCCGAGAGACCACATTTAAGGAGATTAGTGCGAGGCTCTGTCTGTGGTGAGTGGGTACATGTTCCTTGTGGAGAACTGCACAATGAAGTGGTTGGGGGGATGTACCAGTTATAGTTAAACGTGAACTAGTGGTTTAAAGTATTGGATGGGCAACATGTTTTTCAGTTAAAGATGGTTTATTAAGTATAGTTAAATACATAGCATTTACCCTCTCTTTTTAGGTGGACCGTGTATGACTAAGTACTGTGTCCTCTTCTGATAGCTTGTTTCCTAATCTTTTTTAATAATACATAAACAAACTGGAAAAATGCGGTCAATATGCATGTTGCTGGCTGTGTTCATTATTCTAAAAGCATATAGGAGAAATGGATCAGAGGAGGAACCATTTTTAAATTAACCTCTTTAAAAAATCTATTTTAAGAAAATGCTCTTTGCATTTAATCCTGATTTGGCTTTGAAAAACTCAGGTTTTCCCTTATAAATAGGAGGACACTATTTTAACTGTTAGCTTTGTTTCAAATAAAATCCATTTTAAAACACAATACAACTTATATATGTTAATCTTGCTCACAGAAGTATGATGCCAAAAATGTCTTTTTATTAAACAAAAAGTCGTTCAGAATTTGCTTATGAACCAAATGTATATCAACCTATAGCAAATGAACCAAATGTCTCAACCTATAGCAGCATGAGATAATAAAGTAGATAACCTTATGTGGTTTCTTACATATGTCACAAGTTCAGTCATTGTAGTGAATTTATAGTATGTTATTCAACCTACAACATAATAGTAAATGGTCTTGTTACATGTCAAAAACTGGGGACCTATTAAGAAAAATAGAATTTCTTGTACTTTGAATTAAGGCATAAAAATTGGAGATGACTTGTAATTCACCTAGGATGAGGAAATGCTTTGAGCTTGATTGTAGAGATAAAGGCAAGAGATGGAACATTTGGGGAAAGGGAATTGGCAGACCTGAGGTGAAAACAGTGCTCCTGAGCCAGTTGTGTTCCAGGAAAAAAACTAGGTGATTTCCAGAGTAACACAAGAGCTGGCACACAAACTCACGGACCTGGTAATAAAAATGCCAGTCTTGCTGCTCTGCAGAGTTGTGGGAGATTCACAAACCTGGAATGCTTGTTTACCAAGTGACACTAAGTCCTCCAAACCCATTAGTTTTCCCTCAGGAGCTTGCAAGGCTCTGTAATAAATCATATGAGAGAGGTGAACTAAAAATGCAGAAATAACAAGAAAGGGAATGAAAACTGAAAATGATTGGAGGTACCTACTCTGTTGCATTTTGTGAAGATAAATTCCAACGTAGGAGAAGATCTACTCTAGATGAAAGACAGTGCTGGCAGTAGGGCACATCAATGTAAACATTCTTGAATAAATTTAGGCGTAAAATTCAAGAACTGTTTCAGAGCACTTAGATTTCAGAAGAGCTTTTAGTAATTGCCACAATGGAAAACAATGTAAGCTGTTTTTAAATAGATCTTGGTACATTTGGTGTAATTAGTCTTTGCTGTAGCAACAGATTGTACTCAGAGACATAACCAAATCAATGCTGCTCACATGCAGAATCATGGGTAACCTTTCTAGAATCATGGAATAGTTTGGGCTGGAAGGGACCTTTAAAAGTGCAGCCCAACTGCAGTGAGCAGGGACATCTTCAACAAAATCAGGTTGCTTAGACCCCTGTGCAACCTGGCCTTGGATGTTAAAGCTCAGTGGTGAAGATGTGTATGCTCATATTTACAAGTTCACACACAGAGAAGGTATAAGATATTTTTGTTTTAGTTTCCTGTTTGTAAGTGTCCTTGTGGTTTGCATTAATTAGTAAACCAAGAAAGATTAGCAAAGCTCAGAGCTTCAGATTACATTTCTCATAGGGTTTTCTGTTAAAAATTTCTCTCCAAGACTCTGTCTGTTGTTTAATGTGATTTCTCACAAGATTGGCCATCATCTGCTAGCTGAATCTGGCAGCACTTGTAGTAATTGTCCCCATTTTTACAGTAGCTTGTTAACACCCAAGTTGACAATAATTCAGAGAATTCTGTATTGATACTTATGACCTTAGATCTGTCATCTCTACAGCTCTAAATTTTAATATTGATCCTGATACACTTTATGAATAACTACCAAAACACTCCAGAGCCCTAACAGTACTCACACATGGAAATAAAAAAATTAAAAGCTTCAAAAATTTGCATCAGATTTTAATTTGGGAATTGAGCTCACAGCTCTTCCTCCATTGCAGTAGATTTTGGCTATGATCTGCATTTGTGAGCCAATCTAGGTTTTTGTGCTTTTTTTCCACACAAATGCACATATGGGTTTTTCACGTGTTTTTAAGAAGACATTACACTGCAGTAAGATTGTACCTCCTGATCTTTTTCCTGACCTTTTGAAAAAGTTACAATTCCAAACTGTGATAGAGTGTTGCTTTGTTTGTGGATTCTGCCATTTTCAATGCTGGAAGTCTGCTAGGACCATCTGTCTTTGTGAAATAGAATTCAACAGAATTGACCTGTGCCTGTTAATTGGGCTTGTGTAAAGGTCTGCCTAGTGAATCTGTCCCCAGCAGTGGTCAGTTAGAAACAAGATCTCAGTCCCTGTTTGTTTCCATTAATCATTGTTTTAGACACTTCCTTAGTTAAGGTTTGTATCTGAACCTTTGCTTTATAATTATCGGTAGATGGATCCTTCACTTGTTTATACAGTTCTTAAATTTTGGCTTTCACAACATTTCTGGTAGAGGTTCTAGGATTTTGCTGTGTGTTGTTTGGAGAAAGTCCTGTTGTTTTTTTATTGATTCATGATAATTTAATTAGTTATTTCCGTTATTATGAAATTGAGTAAATAATTATAGCTTGTTTACCCTTTCTTACCTTTTTTTAATGGACCTTTCATCAGATTCCACTTTGTTATGATATTTGATATTTTTTGTTTGTTCGTTTGTTTGTGTTTTGTGTTGAGCTGAAGCTTACTAATCTTAATCACTTAAAATCAAATTGAAAGCCCAGAAATGTTGAATTCCAGTTAGAGATCACATCCAGGCTCAGGGAGGTCCCAATAGCTAGAACTGTAAATGTAAATGTGTAAATGCTTTATCAGACAAGAGAGGAACATTATCATCAATAGGTGCTACTGTACAAACTTGGGATTTGGTTCTGTTACGAAGGTCAGCAGAAGAAATGGATTTCCTGTGGAAAAATGCCTCTGCTAGTTAGCTAAGTAGTGGAAATTAAGGGAATGTTATCTTGGCTGTCTGGGGGACTAGTGAGGTGTCACTAGATATGTGGGGTATGACTTCTTTTACTTTATTGCTATGGAGAGGAAATACTTTAGTAAATGTGATTTTGTAGCCATGTGCAGTGAAGGATTTTTTGGTTTGTTTCTAAAATCTGGCTAGGTGGTGTGTGCACAAAGAACACCTTATGGTTTCTGTAGAGAAACAAGCATTTGTGCGTACAACCATAAACTTCTGTGCAATAAAAATAAGAGAAAAGCACTATGTCAGAATAAATTTCAAATGTACTTTTCATCATAAACCTGTTGTTATGTAAAGGTGATAATAATCACAGGGAGAAGAAAATCTGAGAGCAGAAGTGATCTCTGAATTTGATGACATTTCTCTCCCTTAGCCAGCATGGTTTTTAGAGAAACTGTCCTGTGACCAGTACAGTAAAGTGAAATTGCTTTTACTCTTCAGTCCCAATGGACTTAGAGATTTCATTCTCATAATAATTATTTGGCT
Organism: Climacteris rufus; assembly: GCA_013398175.1. Lineage (NCBI taxonomy): Eukaryota > Metazoa > Chordata > Aves > Passeriformes > Climacteridae > Climacteris > Climacteris rufus. The sequence continues at coordinate 991,734 of VZRZ01001321.1, forward strand.
AACTAGTTGAAGGTAGAATGTTTCATTATAACTGGTGCCAGTGATTAATTATGCAGAAAGGAAAAACATGTTCAGCTGTCTTAAGTGTACTTAAGATGCCACTGGAATATCACCTGAATTCAGATGGATAAATTATATTCAAAATCAATTGCTAGGTACTCGATGGATCTGTAACAAGACACAACATGTAATGCAGCTATTAAAGCAAATGAATTTTTTTTCATGGTAAGCAATATTTCACATGGGATTTTGAAAGCAGCATGTTTTCAGATGTGACTGATGTGTACTCCTGTCCCCAGCAGAGCACAAGGTTTGCTTCATGTAAGTGTGGCTTTGAGCCCTGCAGAAGGAAGTGTGCAATTCTGTGATCAACCTTCATTAGCAACTTCATCATTTAAGTTGGTCTGATTTGTAAGAAGTTGTCTCTATACACTTGATAGGACTCTTTGAAACCAAATGCAGATTTTTATTAGAAATTACATTGACATAGACACCGCCGTTTTGATTTGTAAGTAGACACTTTTAGTGTCTCTGCTTAAACAATAATATTTAGACTTAAAAGATAAAACTTACTATTTCTCATATGCTAGTGATTAAATTTGTTTGCTAAAACTAGTTTATTAATTTTCACATAGCAAATAATTCTCTAAGGATTTATGGATGTTTTTACGATACGTTTAACTAAACCCAAAGTTATGCAAGGGAGAAGTATTCTCTCATGTTTCCTGAAATACTTACTTATTTTGCAGAAAAGTGTGATCCTCTGTATCCAAAATAAGCACCCCTCTGAGACACCTGCAAATAGAGTTATTACATTACCACAAATGTCTAAATTGTCATGCTGGGCAACTCAGTAGAGAAATTGTTTACCATTAATTTGAGTGCAATTGTAAAAAGATTTCCTTCTGAGGCTTGTTCTGTTTCAATCGTTTCGTGTTAAGTTATCCTTAAAACTGGCTTTGGTCAATACCAAATTGGCTGTCATAACCTGCTGCTGAGTTCACCACATGAACTAATGACCCAAGGTTTTACTCAGCTCTGAGGCAGGTTTTACATTTGCTGTCTCTGCTAGCAGTCTCGGAGCTAGCAGACACAGGACAGCGGATCTTTGGGCAGCTTAGTGCCTGCAGAAAACATCCTTAGTCTCAGTGACATTTCTTGGTGTGTCAGGATTGCCTCTGGGATTGACCCTCATAATCCTTTGCACTATGACAAACGATGTTTGTCAAACTGGAATTGGATGTAAAGTGATTTTCAGTTCAGACATGTAAAATGGAGCATTTTGTGATTGTTTCATGTAATGCAGATAAAACTTACTGGAGCAAATGGTACATAGCTGCTGCTTTGCAGTGATTGCTGCTGTTTGTACTATTCCTGATGGCAACATTTGCAAACCTTGTTCGCCTCATGTTAACTTGTTTGTTAATTTTAGTTTACAAAGGTAAAGAAATACTATGGATTTAAATGTGATAGATACATAAGGAGAAAAGATATTTTGTTTCAGTTTTGAAGTTTAATCTTTAGAAATAATTGATAACCAAAAGAAGACACTGCCTCATGGTGATTAAAAGTCATTTTATTCTATACGATCTTGGAACCACACAGTACTCACAACTTCATATTCACAGGGAGAAGGAAAAAGACACTACTCATGCTTTATTTCAGCTCTGAGTTTGTCAAATGTAAGTAAAGAAGTTATTGAATTAGCTTAGGAACTGTTCTTTGTGTCTGCAAAGAAATTATTTCAATCAAAGGGTAGCTTAGCCCTTTCCATAGACTGTTTCTACATACTCAGTCACCAGTACAGTGTCTTAAGTTTTTAATAATTTTGATACCAAACATCGTAATTTTCTAGCATTCTAATTACATGGCTATTAATAAAGTAAGCAGTTCATACCTTAAATGTTTTATAAGTTTTATTTGAAATTGTTAAAGGCTCTGGTAATGTTTTAAAATGTTTTTAAATGCTTATTTTTGACCTTTCTTGAGGTTTTTCCATCACTTTACATTCATTCTTTCGTCTACTGTTGAATAATTTATTTGACAAGTGCTGTGTGTATACAACACAGCGCAGTGGAGTCCCAAGAAGGTATGCCATCAGGATGCCTAGCAACTAGAGTAATACAAATATTTGCCAAATTTTTTTCTTCTAGGAATTAATGTTTCCCACCCACAACACCTATGAAATTTAAAAGCTATCAAAACAGAGCATGAAAAGGACCAGTTCATTTAACTGCTCTAAATATTTCCAAAATATCTCATTTTCCCTTCAGAGTGCTCAAATTAGTGTCTCGGGTTATGGAAAGGTTTACATCATGATTGAATGAAGTAATCCACTTACTGAAATTTGATGTGAGTGACTTGAGAGGGAAGGGCAGGGAAGAGAGAGGTAACAAACTCAGTTTTTCTCCCATTCTAGAGGGGATCTTTCAAACACATGCCTGACTTAGAGAATTGCGAAATTTAAAGTCCCTGGTCACACTGCAGGTATATCCATAAAAATGCCTGCGGTGCTGCATTTTCACACAGCTCAGACAAGTGGTGTGTTTGACCCAACTGCTCAGTTAACAGAGCCAGGGAGACTCTTCCATTGAAAGTGCTCAATGCAAGGAAGATCACTTGGGTTCAAGTTCAGTTTCAAATTCCCTGTTTCAGCAAGAGCCCTTCCTTCACTCTGTGAATTTCTGCAGATCATTAACTCATCAGAAGTAAAGAATATGAGCCCACTTTATTTGTTCTTGGTCTTAAGCTATAGCCAGCATGCTGCTCAACATCACTGCCCCACTCATATTCATGTAAGAGCCACAACATATCCTTATAAATGTTGATCCAAAATAGACTTGGCTGTGGTTTGGTTTAGACCTAAATCACAGCTGTACACGAGCACTTCACAGTAGCCTTTTAAAGTGAGCAGAAGCATATTTAGAGGTGATGGTCTCATCACCTTGAGCTAACCTAAACTTTTCAAGATGCTAGTTTGCTTGGCATGTTTCCAGAGTGGTTGCTGTGCAGTAGGATTCCAGAGAAGCCAAGTGATAGTAGCTTCATAGCTATCATGTTCCTGTCGATGCTTGAGGGATTTCAGAATGGAAACAGAAATAAATGCAAGCTGTTAATGTACAAAATGAGCTGTGCTCAGAGAGTTGTGATGGGTGAAGAGGGCAGAGAGAAATGTGTGCAGGGAGCTGACTGAATGGTGATAGCTCCTAGCTGAATTTGTAGGATGAAAGTACAAATGGGAATTCTATTTGCAGAGTAAATTATTTTTAAAATAATAAATATTGGGAGTCTAATATGGAAATATTTATGAGGGGTGAGAAAGGAAAAACTAAAAATTCCTTCTTTGAACTGTTTAATGAATTTTGCATTTCAGCTGGAAAACTACTCATTACACCCCTAATATTGGTTCTGGGACTGGCACTGGGAGCCGTAGCTGTTGTAATAGGTAAGAGATATATATGTGAATGAATCTAATCCTAATTGTGCAGTGACTTTCTGTGGATGACATCTCAGTATTTTCATCTCAAAGATACTGAGACAAAGTACAGATTTCACAGATACTGTTTTACTATTAAACACATGACTTATTTCTAAAAAAATTTGTCTCTAGGATCTCTTTTTTCTTTCTTGCCATTTTATGTTCATTAGCTTTAATTTTGTTCCCAATTACTTGGTTTTCTGAACAAAAGTCTTTAACTAGTATAGTTAAACAAGTATAAAGTCCAGAGTAAATTAAACATAATCCTGGGAGCTGACTGACTTGGACCCACCCTACAATCACCCCACTGAATCACAGTTTTATGATCTTGGCCATGTGTATGATAAGGTTTTTGGGGCGCTAAGGCATAGTATAGTCCCAAGAGCTCACCAGCTTGGAAATGAAACAGCAACAAAGCAGCAAATTGGGATGAGTCAGTCTCCAAATAAGCTGCCAAATTGTATTCCATCACAAAAACTGGAACTGTGAACTCATTTGATGCAGTATCAAAGCTGTGAATGTGGTTGTATGAACATGGACACAGTTACTTCAGCAAAGCTGCTCTTTGCCTGGCTTAGCTGAGTTTTCCTGCAGAACCTAAATTAGCTGTGACAATAAAGGTATGATTTTGCTCATGTAAGTACATAGCCCCTCTTTACGTTTTGCAGTAATATGTCATTCAGGGATCATGCTGCTTCAAAGCTCTTCACCAAACTACTTACTCCACTGACAATTTGCAGTGCACGCCCAGCCCTGAGGTGTATTAGGCTGTGGCACCTTTATTTTGATATAATAAAGCCAAAATATACCAGGATAGTTACATTAATAAGGTTGTAAATAACCAATCAACCTATAACTGAAATACTATTGCAGCTTTTCTAGACTACATCTGTCCAGATAAGGAATATTGCTGTTAATTTCTATATTTAGACTGTCTTCACTGAAGAGAGTGAGATGTCTATTTTAAATGTTTATTCTTTTCAATAGCATTTTTATGCCAAAAATATAGTCAATAAAGACTTCTTAATGCCAGTAAAGCTTATTTTGGTCTGCAGTCTGGTATTACCTATGGTGGGGAAAAAACCCCACTGTTTTGCTTATACTAAAAATTAGAGGGCTTTGCAGTAATATAATAACAATATTTTCAATAATAATCAGAATGCCATTGAAGTCTCATCCTAGGCTTGGCTGGATAAGATACAGTCAAGAGCAGTAGTATGAGCAGTTCCTAAAACATTGATTATTTATAGGAAAGTTCCTGTTTTGAGGTTATTACAGCAATATTTCCTGCCAACACCACTATTAAAGTAATCTCAGTACCATAGTCGAAAACCATTCTGGCACCATTTACAAAGCTGTTGAGCAAAGCAAGAGCCCTGTGATTGTAGTGGGCTTTTCTTCTATGTTGTCACTGTAGGGGTGTCTGAAAAGAAAATCTTCGGCCATTTCAGTCAGCTGGTGGCAAGAGAAAGGGGGAGCTGCCTCTCATTTGGCTTTGAGAGACTACAAACTCTTTAACAAACTATTTTTCACCTGAATAAATGTAATTTATTCATTTGTTTTTGTTTTTACAGCTTGCTTTCTCTCAAAAGACTTTTAAGAATAAATAGTTTTCTGCCCAAGCAAGGATAAACATTTGGTATTACTTAACGATAAATGAGAACGTTTTTAAAAAGAAACAAAAAAGTAAAACTGTAACCTGCTGTCTTTATTGCATGTGAATCTAATTGAAAACTAATTTAGTTACATCAGCTTTAAATTTAGATCTAAACATTTCTAGAGTGCTTTAAAAGTTTTAAGTTTGTACCTTATACCAATCAGCATGGTTCAGAAATTCATTTGCCAGAGATGGGTGTAGGGTTAGCAGGAATTTGTTGTAAAGGAAAGAACAAGTGTAGCTTAACTCATTATCAAAGAGACTGTTTCTTGCAAGCTAGTATTTTTTTCTGCCTTTCCAAATGTCTTGTCTAAATTCTCTTGAGACATGGAAAGTTCCTTCTGAATACATACGTTGAAAGGACACAATATACGCACAAAGAATTGCATTTAATTTTGGTTTTTTTTCATGTTTTCTTCTTTTGGCAGGTTTATTTGTGTTTCCTATCTATTGCCTTTGTAAAAAGCAGAGGAAAAGGTCACGGACAGGTATGCCCTGGTGAGGATGGACCTCACTCGCCTGAACTGAGCTGGTCCTGCAAGGGCTATCCGTGCTTTGTGCAACAGAGCAATACAGTGCAGGTAACAGCATCAAAGCCACCACCCTGGAAGAAGAATGGGGGCTCTCCTGCCATCTTCCCTCAGCCGAAAACACTACTGCAGACCAGAAAGCCTCTTTGCTCTGGTGCACTCTCAACAAGATGGCCCCCTGACTGCTGCTTTTTAAATGTTTTGGGGTTTGTTTTTTTAGTTATTACTTTGGAGGGGTTTTTTTGAGTCTAAGTTTCTGAACCAGACAATTCAAGTCTGTATTGTAGCCACAACTGTACTACCGATTTGGCCTGTGAAGAAAGCATTTAACTGCTAACATGTGCTCGTTTAACTTCAGTGTTGGCCTTTAAGGGGGAAATGCTTAGGTTTGGACTCCCACTGTATACTGAGCATACTGCTTTTGGTATTAAAAACTATTTCTGTAAATAACTTCCATCACACAGCATTCTGTTCAGCATACCAAAACCCCATCACATGCCAGAGCACGACAGCTGGTTATCTTCTGAGTCCTCCTGCTAGCAGGCCAGAGCACACATTGCCACCGCCAAGCTGCAGTGCCTCAGGGGGAAATAGCCACAGAAGCACCAGGAGATTTAAGAATATGGTGATTGGTTTCACTTCAGTAATTTATTTATGACAGTCTATTAATGTTACTGGAAGGGAGTGTGATGAGATTTGTTACGACAGGACTTCATTTTTAAATTCTCACAGTACAGAAAAAATTTGAAGGGTTTAAATAATAAGAAGTGTCAGTGGCCTATTCTGTCCCAAGATATCCCTGAAGTGTGTTTGCAGGGAAGCTGGATCCACTCTTTTATTCTGACTTGGAATATGATACACATGCTACACACTAGTTGTGTGAAGATTGACTTGATGAAATTTTGTAACCTAAATAGCACATTTTGTTTGTTTGTTCCTTTAAGTAAGCGACTACGTAAGTCTTGGAGTATCCACTGATGTCTCGTGAGGAAAATCTGTGAATCCAGGGTAAGGGGAGGGATCATGAATTCTTAGGAGACCACTTCATTCTTACTTTTTTTTTCCAGTGTTTCTCTTCATGGCACATGACAGTTCTGAAGCCAATTTTTGCTCTTTTTTTCTTCATTTCAGAGTTCCACTGTTTGCTACCAAACCTCTTTCTCAGTGCATCACCACAAAAGCAGTGTAATTCAGCATAAGGAATCAGCTACTGAGAGTTTTTACGCTTTAAATTTTAATCCAAATGTGTCATACAAATATAACTTAAAAGAAAAAAAATAGAATAAAATAAATTTGTGTAGCCAGAACACTGAAACAATAAAGAAAGGAACTGAATAACAAGAATATCTACTTTATACTGTAAGATACAAGCTAATCTTAAAAGAAGATTGGATTTGTACTGTGAAGGTACTTTTTCTCAGTATGTGTGTTTGAAAATACACATATATGTGTATATATATATGTTTGTGTATATATGGGGGAAGCAGGAAGATGGGAAATGTCCTAAAGAGTCTACAGACTTCAAAATTTAGGCTCACAAATAACGTATCATTTAAGAGGATGTACTTCGTACCACTTTCTTTGAAAATTGTTGTTAAATCTGAATCCAGTTGTAATTTTTAAGCAAATAGTATTCTGCCCCTCCAACATAATGCTGTTACAAGAAACTTGCTCTGACTTCAAAGCCTCAGTAGAAGAAGCTTATGACTTTTGTTGATCTGGAAACACAAATATCAACTTACCATAGTTGGCTAGTACGCTTGTTTTCTGTCAGCTTCTGGCTTAGTTTTCTTGCCCTTTTGGTTTCTTTTTTTTTTTTAAAGTGTGTGCAAGCACACCATAGTAGTCAATAACTATTTAATAACTTCATTTGAATGTAAGGGCATGTTGACCCTTTTATCCTAACAGTAGAAACAGTACTTTTCTAAGAGTTGAAAATGAAGCAGGGAAGCAATGACATTTAGAAATAAAATTCAAAACCTGTTGTCAATGCAAATCCACCTGTTAATTAGATTTTTTTTGTTCTGAGACACATCAGTTTTCTATTGTGTTCTGTCTGAGGCTGGAAGCTGCCTTAAAATTGGTCTTGGTTTTGAGTGTGTTTTCTGAGGCTATACATATCAGTTGTCTTTGGCTTACTCAGGGATTTTTATTCCTCTCTTTAAATGTCAAATAATGAAGATATTTTTGTATTATTTAGAAAAACCTTCAGACCTCAGAGAGCGAGATATATATAGATAGATTTGGGTTTGCAATGCAGTCTGTAACATGGTGTCAAACTATTCCACTTGAGAATATTTTAGTACTTGAGATTATCTGTAATTAACTACACAGTGAATTAATTTCCTTTCTTTTCCTGATTCTGTACAAATATATGAGAGGTTCTTATGGTCTTTGTAGCTGTTTTCACTCTACCATGGTTGCCATTTTCAGTTTTTAACCAGAGTTTGGTAAGATCTGAAACTAAGATACGAGAATAAAGAGCATAAAAGGGAAGATAGTAGATCTGCACTTATATTCAGAAAGCATGGATGGAGAAAAGGAACACACAGCTCAGCTCCTACATTATAATTTCTTCTAGGCCATTTTGATTTTATTTGAATAGATTAAATCAAAGGGAAATGGTTCTTCATTTTCTATACAGAGCAAAAAGAGACATCTTTGACCTTGTAAAGATGAGTGAGTCTGATTGTACTTTTGCTGTAGGGGAAAAAAAAAGTATTTACAGTGATTTTTGCTTTTCTCTAGAACAGGATAAACTTTCAAGAGCCAGGCACAGTAGGGATATGGAAGTCTTTTTCCATCTGTATAAAAATATTCCCACTTGAAAAGTATATAAATACAATTTTTATCAATATTATATAACATAACCTACTAAAACATGAGAAGTAGCTCAAGACAAAGCTTCATCTGATTAAACATTAGCTTTTAAACAACTACTCACTGGAAATTTTATATACATCAAAACCACATCATTTGTTTTAAAAGCATTAATTTATTAGTTTGAAAGGAACTGAATGAACTTTATAAGGAAATTCAAGGACATTTTTATTATGTAAACATACTTTGTTTTTTGTAACAACTCTAAAGAAACCATCAGGCTATTCTGCTCCATCTTGATTAGCGGAAAACTTCATCAGGCAGCTGAATTAACCTGCTAAGGCAGATTTCACACTACTGTATGCTGATCATTGCTGGTCATTGTGTTTGCTTTCACCACAGTTAATATTTAAGATTATTTATCCTAGTGCGAAGTTGTTGCTCACCAATACCTGTATTCAGACTAGGAAATGCTTAAATCCATTCTACGTTAGCCTTCTTTTCCAAGCTTGCCTTGGGATGGATTTGCCTGTGCGCTCAGTGCTGCTTGCAGGCGTACAGTCAGAGCTGGGGCCTTCCCCGTGGTGCCATGCAGGGTGTGCCCCATCCTGCTCCTGCTGGGAGGGCTGGCTGGACACGCCACCCCGCAGGGGTTGCTCTCCCTTTCTCCACTATGTGTAATTTAGTTGTATTTCATTAATGGGGTTGAGTTTCAGGGCTACTCAGCCATGTCAGCAGCAGGATAATTCTGGGTGTTGTGGCATCTCAGAGCATAGTTGGGTATACTTGCAGTTCATCCAGGAGCTTGTGACTGGAAAATAATTGTTTTCCTTCTGTCAGTCTATTAGCCAGTGAGAATAATAAGCTGAGTAGGAATACAAGCAAGAGGCAGAAGGGCAATATCTGAGTAGCCTCGTGTTGAACTGACCCATCGGATTTAGTTCCATACAGAGTAGTCAGTGAATCTCCAGTTCTCACCACCTCTGTAATAAACAGCATATTCATATCTTTCCAGTGTCATTAAAATACAGTGCACTTTGAGTGATCTGTTATCTTCCTTTGAGGCAGTGCAAATGTGTAAGGGAAGATTTGGTGTTTGGTTTTGATATTACTAATGCTGACTTCATAACTTTGTGGTATGTTAGGGTTTTTTTAATTCACACCTATTTATTCATTATAAAAGTTTTACTTTATTAAAAATATTAATTTGCAGGGACTATTGCCAATTTAGCTAGAAAGCATTTTGGATCACCATTGGGTATTCTTTTTAGCCAAGAGGCTTTCTGCTCTTCCAAAGACTGTTACAGCTTGTGTGATGTTAAATGGTGTGTAAGGGGCGGTAATTTTCTCAGAGAATACAAATTTGCCAGTGATGGAATGGTTTCTTATACCAGCTGGATCTGAGAAACAGTTTAATATTCAATGGCCAAATAGTTTGCTATGCAGACTCTTGAGTTTGTTTGTCTTCTTAACTTAATTGTGGTATTTTGTTTCTTGAGCAAACCTTACATCGTTCATGATTTTTGGTATGCTAATTCCGTAGGTCCAAGTTGTGGATAAGAATCACAGATTACTGTTACTTTTATAATCTATATTAGATCTCTGACTTTGCTGATGGAAAGAATTCCTACCTGAGGAAACTGTTGGGTAATTTCTTACTTTCTTCATTTTGCAGCCGTATAGTTACAGTGAGTCAGCTTCATTCCTGACATCAGTCATAGCCCCTTTAAAACAGAGAAAACTATTTTTATGCCAGTATGAAATTTGGTCACAAGTACTTTGAGAAAAACAGTCTGGAAGTGTGCTGGTAGCCATTGTGCAGCAAATTGAAAACCTGGTTTACTTCTTAGGAAGTGCAAACTACTATGAAGCCGCTCCTCTCATTTGCAGAATGATGCCAATGTGTTTAGTAAGTGCAGGAGAGAGAAGGAGTTGGGAGGAATTTCCAAACAACATTCTTATTAGAGCAAATTGTCAGGAGAAGAGATACTAGCTTTTAATATAATAGACTTTCAACATCCAAAGACAGTGTTAAATAACATATCTTTAAATTCTGCTTTCTTCAATTGAAGAAATAGTAGCACAGTGTAAGAATTGGAGTTGCAACTGTTCAGTACTTTTAGGACTTAACATATAAGCTTGAGGGCACAGAAGATCTAAAAAGTTGCTGATCTGTTTGGTGTTTTCTCTTTCTACTGTTACATGAAAAACCATCTAAGCCTTGATTCAATTGAAAGACAAGCAGTGTTTTCACTGGTGTTACAGCTTGAGCAGTAGTTAACAACCCCAAACTTTTTTTGTAATAAAACTAACAAATGCAGCTCCTTGCAGGCTGTAGCTTTCTGGCTGATTCTTCTTTATATTTCTGTGTATAAGAGTTCAGGATCCATACATTCTCTATGCAGTAAGGAGCAGAGTGCTCATATTAGGCAATTAATCACTGATGCTTCTCTTAGCCTAATAGTGAAATGCCATAAGGTAGGGAAATGAAAACTGATCTTCGAGTGCATGCTCTGAATTCAAAGATAAAAATGTGTAATGAGCTTTAATTACTCCATAGCAAAAATAAATGTGTGTATTTTGAAACATCATTCCAGTTATTTATTTCTAAATCTGTTTAAAACAATAGTTATAATAGTGATAAATTTATTAAAATATGCATATTGTGCAAAAGATAGCTTTTTTGGAGCTTATTTGGCTTATCAAAATATGAAAAGTTAATCTGAAGGATTGGATCAAAGTCAGAAGAGAAGCTTATTGTGTAAAAATATTTGTTTAGCATAAACACAAATCCTGCACGTCTTCTTAAACACAGTTGCATGCCAACCCCATTCAGCATTCACCTTGTTGAAAATGTCAGACTGAAAACAGTGTTTTTGAAATGTGTAACTTACTGTCACTGAGCATGATGTTAATAATACAATGCCACGTTTACCTCATTTTTTAGAAGGAAATATATTTACAGAATCCGGAGAAGCTGTTCAGATATTTTAAACCTGTCCTTAAAACTATGATGCAGTCAGGAAACATTTTCATGCCTTATGCAAGCTCTGGATGAGCAGATGGATTCAGTCTTTAGTCACGGACTCTTTTTGCATAAAAATGCACTCTTTAAAGTTTTTCATACCAGTTTGCATTCTGCTGTTTTATGTCCAGAAATTGCATAGACAGGGGTAGATTTACATTTCACTGTTTACCATCTCATAATAAAATGTTTACCATGTTTCCATTTGTTATACACTTTGCTTGTAATGCTCTCCTTTTCCTTCTAAATTTTGTAATTTGAAACTGACTTGTGAAAATGGCAGAAGATAAAATTGGACCTGTAAAGTGTGATCTCATAAGGAGTTGCTTCATTAATGCTTTGCTGAGCTATACCAGCAAAAGATTAATTTTGTTGTATTTAGATTATTTAAATGCAAACTGCTGAAACCTCTTTTTCTTCAGGGCTTTTTATTTTGCATTTTTTTAAATGTACTGAAACAGCACAGTCATCTTTGTGACATAACCGTCTGAGTACAAAATAACATTTTAAGGTATTTGTTAATTCTTGTCACTATGGTAGAGATGAGAATAGTGAGTACTGAGAAAGTGAAAGAATTCTCTCTGAGGAGCTTGTCCAAGTTGAACTTTGGTATCTTAGTTCCATGACAATTTAATGAGAAGTCCTCCCTTGCCCTCATCTCTTTATTTTTATGTACTTTAGGGTGACTAATTCCCTTTAAAGTAGGTTTAATTTGAAGGGGTGAGGGTAGTGAGATAGTGGATCACATCATTTTTGGTGTATGGGCTTCTGGCACAACTAGGGTGCTGAGGATTCATTAAGAAAGCAATTTCTGGTTCTGCGTTTGGGCAACATACAAGCTAATCAGTGATGGGAACTCTTTGTAGTGTATTTATTGGATGACTAAGAAGTTATAAAAACTGGAGGTAGGCAATGCCCATGAAATTAACACTTGAATTCCAGTATTTATTGTGTTTTGCATAATGAGAAATTTTAAATGTGTAAGTGCCTTACTGCTTGAAACAAATGAAAGGTGTTCATACCCCTCAATAGAGCAATATGGAAATTCCTGTTCTGTGGACTCCTACAGTTGTGTTAAGCCAAAGTAACCAATGTTGGTTTGCTCAGAAAGTTAAAAAGTATTATGTTAGTGAAGAAGTTAACTTATTATGAAAATAATCTGGCATGCTTATTTTAATTCTGATGATCTCATTTCTGAGGGGTTTTTTAACTTGCTCTTTGGCCCCAACCCCCATCTTCCTTCAGACTTCTGCAGAAAATGCATCTTTCATTGTTAGTGTGGCTCCTCCAGCATAACAAGCCTTGAGTTTTCAAACCACTGAAAGAAATGCAGCTCTTTGGAGAAGAGAATTCAGCTGCAGTTTGGTTAGACCACAGGCAGTTGTAGGTGAACCTTCAGCTCTGGGGCTCACAGGGGCCCTGTTTGTAGCAGTGGATGGAGGTGGAAGTACCAAGGAATATGGCATATGGAGGTTCACCTTAACTAGGCTGGGACTTGGAGCAGGTTAACAGCATTTCAGTGGTATCCAACTGGAACTAACATATCCTGTTAATACAAGTTGGTAACTCCTCTGGGGTGGGTATCTCGAAGGACTAAACCATCAGTTGAGCTTGGTGGTGCAGCATGGGGATCTCTGCCCAGCCCTTCTCTGCAGGGTGGGAGGTGTGATCTGGAAAAGTATTACTTGTTTTGCCATCTTCTGATAGCTTCAAAATGAATGCTGTAGGGTTTATTTCATCTTACTTCCTTTCCCAGGAAACAGTGGAATTTTGCCCTTTATGATCTAGATTTACTAAAGGACCTGTCTTTTCTTACTAACATTGCTGCCACTATTGTCCATCTATTATTGAAGTCAGGTGCCAAGAAGAAGCTGCTTTTCAAAAATTACCTTGAATTACATGAGCTTCTGGTAGAAATTATCTTTTAGAAAATAACGACGTATAAAAGGTAATTATCAAAAGGAAATTGAGTTAATGGGGAATAAGAAGAAAAATGATGCTTGGAAGGTCTATTTAATATAGATTCATGATCATAAAATGGTTTTACTGTGTTCAGCTTCGTCCACTGAGAAATTGTAAAGGAAAGGAGAAATGAAGATAAGAAGAGTATCCCCTTGAACCTTTTCCTGAAATTCCTGAGATTTTCAGAACTGTAGGAGGGGCTTTTTTTCCCACCCTGGAGTTAGTAATTGGTAATATAGCTGTCAAGGTGTTACTGTTTATACTACTATGAGTGTTTAGTCAGGATTCAGCATGCACATCTGAAGGTTTTGGTTATAGGGAAGTTGATTTAGAGCCATACTGCAATAAAATTACAAGGGAATTATCACTGTTGCAGGTATATTAATGACTTCTGTTTCCACATTATGTCAAATTTATAGGCATTAACTAGGTCCTTCTATAATCCATTGAAGATACCATGTATCAAAATACTCCTTCAATCTTATGAGTTACTGTTTATTTTTACAAATCATTTCCTTAAATGAATTTTTCTTCTAGAACCAGCAGGCACACAACCAAAATGCCTATAAGGTTTTCCCATTATCTTGGTCTTGCATTTAGCTGATAACTGTATTTTCTGTTGCATAATATTGCAACAATGATCTTCGTGCTGTAATAACTTGATTAAACTATTCAGTAGTCTTGTCCAATATTTTACAAATAATTCATCTTCAAGTTGGTATTTTAAATGCATACCAATAATCACTGTTGAGTGTGCTACCTATGTGGCTGCTTTAGTTTGTGTCAGTGTTCTGTAAGGATTATTTCTTGCTACCCTCTTCAGAGTGCCTTTTCATTTAGGAGGTCTAGAAGATGGTTCACTGAATTCTTCTGTTGAATCTACCATAGTAATATCTGATCTTTAAACTTGTCCTGATGAATGTATAAGTAAAATCTTGTTCTTTAAAAAGCTATAGTACACACAGGTTGTATATGCACATGTACATGCATGGATACAAGGGAAGGTGTTCTGCCAATGTTTGTCCTGCTGGACAGGACCTTTTGAAAGTAAGTGAATTTTTTAACAGTTTTGTTTTCAAAATGTTACCTCACTAGTATTCAGTAGTAGGTATGTCTCTGTATTGCTTCACTTTGCTAAATACAATCATGGTAGGCAGTTTAATTTTTAAAAGACTCTGCAATGAATCTGGTGTTCGTATTGAGACTGAATTTCGTAAGACCAAACTTATGGTACTTTGTTTCCTTTAAAGGCATTCCTATTGCTTAACTGACATCCCAAGCCCCTGTTAGTAACTGAAAAAGTGCTTCCCCATGATGAAACTGAAGAATGTAAAATAGCATGTAAATGCACTCCACCAGTTTTAGAATCAATATTCAGAAATGGGGGTGGCGGGGGGGGGCAGTGGATTTGATGAATTGAGGGAAGCTATACATTGTAGAGTTTGTTCACTTGCACACAGGGGGTTTTACCATGTCATCTAGTAATGTCTACCTAATAAAGTTTTGAAAAAGAAAAATGAAATTGTGTGAATGTTTAACTCTTTCTTTAAGCAGTTCTATGCATGAAGGATAGCTGACAGTCTCCAAGGAACCTTGCTAAATCTGTAATACTTTTTATAATATTTGTATAATCTTTTTGAAAAATCACACCAAATAATTAAAACATCAGAATCTTTATGTTTACAAACACTGTATTACATTTACTTTAACTGCTTTAACACTGAAAATGAAAGCAGCGGTAAAAAAACAGTCTGCTATAATGAATATTTTAATGTAAAATACTCCCTGTCATGTGCTGTCATCTCTGGCTACTGCTTTCACTTTTAAAAGTGTCTTAAAATGCAATACCGAATTTTGCCTTCTCATGAAATATTAAAATGTTAGCTTAAAATAACCCAGTACAAAATGAGGAGAAAATGGATGGAATCCAATTTTCCCATTCCCTTGTTATGACTACTTCCTGAAGCTCTATGACTTTCAAAGAAGAGTTTTAAAGAAAGCAGTCTGTAGCTGTAAAATTGAAATATGTAACCCAGTGATTGAACCAGCTGCCTCTTTTCTCTAGAAAGGAATTGTGTTCAGTTTCGTTGCTTGTTGAGCTGACAGCATTGATGGAATATTTTGTCTGATGTGTTGGGGGTTTTTAAGCACTTTACATAACTATGAAGTTGCACATTTATGAACAGGCAGACAAGGTACACCATTACCTACACTTTGTTTCTGTAGGAAATAGAGTTGTAAAACAATTCACAGCAGAGAAATGCACAGTAAAATAATCGAGGCCTGTGCTTGGTCCCTCTGGTGGAGGACAAACCTTTCAGCCCTCTCCCCAGCCCCCTCCAGAACAGTCATGATTTGCAACCGAATGTCAAGAACATCATACCCAAGGTTCCTTATCTGCAGGAATTCTAGCATGGAGTGTGCAGCAATGGAAGGATAGTCAGCAGGCCAAAGAATTTGATAGCCCTAGAGCTGAAACTGAAGTTAAAGGCTAACTTTTCACTTGCAATCTCAAACTGTTTGACGAAAGACACACAGCAGACTGCAATTATAAACGGGATCTTTCCCCAAGTAAATTGGACTAACGTGCTCTACAGAAATTACAGATACACCACTGTAATTTTTAGATGCTCCCCTTCAGCTGATTGACATGTGCTTTTGAGGATTCTCATGATTCGCTTAGTAGTTTGGCTTGAATAGTAAAATGAGGCTCTGTGGGATATGTGAAATACCGAATTACAATTAGGAGCCATGTAAAGCTGTCATGCTTTTTAAAAGTCAGTATGGCTTTTATGAACGAGTCTTGTCTTATCAACACAAAGTTTATTGGCAGGTCAGCAAGTTCTGTAATTCCTTGCAATTCTATAATTCTTCAATTCTGTAATTCCTTGCAATAGCCTCAAATGGAATTTAGGCATGGGCTAAGCAGGATGATCTCGCGTGGACAAGGAGGGCATAAAATGGTCAGAAGATACAAATCAATTGGAATAAACAGCTTTTACCATTAAGGGAGGATGCTAGTTGAATTCTGCAGAGATCTGTGTTTGGGCTTTGCTCTTGAACATATTTGCAAATGATGTAAGGTAAGCAATGGGGTAATAAACAATCTTGATGATGGAGTTACCCAGGACAGCAGAGAGGAGAGCTGGTTACAATGATCAAATAAATGTGTTTTGGACAACGACAAAATAGAGGAAGGCTTTTTATCATGGAATGGTATGACTGATGGATATTATGTTTGTAACAAAGGTCTCTGAGTGATACAGGAAAGACAAAATAGTGACCAGATGGGATCTGTAACAAAAAAAAAAAAAAAA
>VZRZ01001321.1:1008544-1032390 GCA_013398175.1 Climacteris rufus
AAAAAGGCGAATCTTGATGAAACAATGAAAGATTAGTGAAGTCTCCTGCTGAAGGATATTGTAAATGCTGAGGGCTGACATGAAAACTGGAACAGTTGCAGGAGGCAAATTGGTGGCAAGTCACTTAAGGTATAGAATACCCTGTTTGACCCAGAAAGTCTTTGAGTCAAAAATGGCTGGAAGCCTGAAGAGTAGTAAATGGTAATATTTGTTTGCAGTATTAACATCCTCCCCCACATACCTGGTTTTACTTACTGTCAGAGAGGTTATTTGGCTCCCTGAAGCATTGCTCCGTCCCAGTATTTTTAGGTCATTTTCTTTTAATTCTTACATTGAAGTTCCCTTGGTAGGGATAACGTAGTGGATCCCAGCAGTGATCCATTGGGGATGGTGAGGATATGGCCTCTTCCATCCTACTTGGCCAGAGAAAACACTTTCCCATGGATGAGATGCTGATAGGTAAGACAGGCTTGCCAAGTTGTGAAGTGGTGCAAATCTGTCCCCTTTGTAGTGTGCTGTTCTGACCATCAATTAATTTTTTTCCGCCTGATCTAAGCAATGTTCTTGCCTCAACCTAATTTCCACCTAACTCATCCTCTTAGTCTTGGATGTTTTCACGACCATCTCAGCCTTTCCCAGGCTGTTTTCCTCTTCCTTAACAGAATGGAATGCTGAAATAATCCGAAGCTAAGATGTGTTTCTATGATCCTGTAAGAGTGTTGTGTGTGTGCAAGTCCGTGTTCTATGCTGGCCCAGACCTTGCCTCCTTGACCAACTTGGACATAAATAAATGATACTAGTTCTCTAGAAATACTTCTTTCTAAATGAAATGCCGTTTCAGGTGCCCCTTGCCCACTTTTGTCTGCCTTCTGTTTTATCAATCCTATTTTATTTTTCAAATGATTTTATTTTGTTCTCTTTTATGCTAAAGAAATGCTGGGCAGTCTCTCAAAACTCCTACAGATAAGAAAAAAAAGTGCAATAAATCAAAATAAAATGACAAAGCCAGGTAAACCTGAAAAG
This sequence comes from Climacteris rufus, assembly GCA_013398175.1. NCBI lineage: Eukaryota > Metazoa > Chordata > Aves > Passeriformes > Climacteridae > Climacteris > Climacteris rufus. The sequence goes on from VZRZ01001321.1 coordinate 1,009,568, forward strand.
CAGCACTGTGTGTTTAAATAGGACTCTGTAGAGATTCCCTTGCTGCACTCCTTGTTTTGATTTTTATTTGTATTTTTTTGTTTAGCTTGTATGTGATGCATCTAAAAAGTTACCTGTGAGCCTGTTCTGGGTGTTTGGTTTTGGTTTGGGGTTTTGTTTGGGGTTTTGTTTGGGGTTTTTTTTGTTGTTGTTGTTTTGGGTTTGGTTAGGGTTTTTTGAGGGATGGGGAGACCATGGGGGCGAGGATGGTTTGTGTTAAGGCATCTCTGTGCACCTGCTGGCTGGCAAGGGATGGCCCTGAGGCTGAAGCCTGGCTGGTTTGGATGATCCCTGTGCTGCGCAGCTTCCCAATGCTCCCAACAGCACAGCACAGTCTGATGGATAAAGCATCATTCCAGTGCTCAGGCCTGGCACCCAGGGCACTGCTGCCTTCACGTGCAGGGATGGGAGCATGGCAGGTTCTTGTCCCCAGGTGTCCAGCCCCTTCTTGCTTAAGAATTGCCTTGTAGATTCTCTTCTGTTAACTCATGTCTTGTCAAATCACAGGAACGGCAGACCCAGTCATTGGTGTGTCACCCCAGAATGCTTCTTGGAGAAGAAATGGTGTCTGGGAGAGGGAGTGGTGGGAAGGACACGTGTGTGGCAGCAGTCTCCCTCTGCCCCAGCCTGCTCTAGGCTTCTCACCACAGCTCTTCCCAGGCTTTCTTGATTTTAACTTCTACTTTCAAACAATGTCTCCTTTAACCTTTAGTTTGACCATATGTTTATTAAAAAGTACTTTCAAAAGTATGGCTTCATTTCAATTTTGTCTGGCTTTTAGGAGATGATGGACAAGTCAGAGCTAATAATAAATGGCTTAGTGACAAACCTTTGCCAAATCAAACAAACCTTAATTCAGCAGAACTTTCCAATAACGCCTTCAGTGTTTCAGACCTTCAGTGTCTGCAGTTGCCTTTTCCTCAAATTCCTTTACAACAAGCACTCTGTCACCACTGCCCTTTTGATGCTATTTTTATCAAACAGGTTATTGAGATTACAGGCAACATATAGCCTCCATTTAGCTATCATTTATTTATGCACTGTAATCTTGAGTTAGCCGTTTTATGGCTTTGAACCTGAGAAATTATCAGAGTGATGTTATCTCTCCTGTAGCAGAAAAAGACAAGATAGAGGAAGGCTGACTTTTCCTCTCCTGCAAAGGAGCATTCAAGGACTAAACATGACTGTCAGGATTGTACTTCATAAGAATCAACCTTTGTGGGGACCCCGTGTCAGCCTGATTGTGGATAAATGGAGCAGCCGTCTCTGCCGGATCTATTCATTCATCTGACAGCCTGTCAGATGAGGAGTTCTCCGAAAAAAAAGGTGGCTGAATGTGAGCTGCAGTTGTCACTTTGATTGTGGCAACCTGTCCTGAGCTGCCACTTTCTCCAGCTGTTTGAGGGGTGAGTGTGGGATGTGTGCACGGGAACTTCAGCACGTTCCAGCCCTCTGGACTTGGAGCTGGCTCCCCCTGAGCTGTAGGTCCAGCCAAGTTATAGCAGAGCTCTGCACATCCCCGTCTTGCTAATGGAAGAAGTTATGGGACCCAGTCCTGTCAATATGCATAAAGGTAACATATTACTAAGTATAATTTTTTGAACTGTCATCTTTTCATAACACTATCAAGATATGGAAAAAAGTGCATCATTCAGCCTTAGAGTTTTTCTGCCTACTGTACATTCAGCTAACAAATATTTCCAAAGTTAAGACACAGAATTTAGAAAACTACATTTGTGTGATTCAGTCAGTTATGGATGTGCATGATCATATTACTATGGTATGAAAGCTTTTGCTCTGTTATTTTTTTTCTATATATATGCAATACATAACAATTTGTGTTTTAATGTAATAATATATAAAATTATTATATGTAATAATATATAGTTATTAAGTCCTGGTGGACAACAAGCTATCCATGAGCCAGCAGTGAGTGTGCCCTTATGGTCAAGTAGGCCAATGGTATCCTGGGGTGCATTAGGAAGAGCATTGCCAGCAGGTCAAGGGAGGTGATCCTTCCCCTCTACTCAGCTGTGGTAAGGCCACGTCTGGGATGCTATGTCCAGTTCTGAACTCCTCAGTACAAGAGAGACATGGAGCTCCTGGAGCAGGTCCAGTGGAGGTCAGAAAAGGTGTTTAAGGGACTGGAACATCTCTCTTACGAGGAAAGGCTGAGGGAGCTGGGCCTGTTCAGCCTCGAGAAAAGATGACTGAGAAGGGACCTCATCAATGTCTATCAGTATCTGAAGGAAGGGTGTCAAGAGGATGGAGCCAGGCTCTGCTTGGTGTGCCAAGCAACAGGACAAGAGGCAACAGGCAGAAACTGATGCCCAGGAAGTTCTACCTGAATATGAGGAAGAACTTCTTTAGTGTGTGAGTGACTGCACCCTGGAACAGGTTGCCCAGAGAGGTCGTGGAGTCTCTCCCACTAGAGTCTCTCCCCTTGAGAACTGTCTGGACAGAATCCTGTTCCATGTTCTCTAGGATGACCCTGCTTGAGCAGGGAGGCTGGACCAGATCCACTGTGGTCCTTTCCAGCCTTACCCATTCTGTGATTCTGTGGTATCTTCACATCTACTGGTAGATAGCAACAGCAAACCAATAGCATTATTCATTCCTTGCTGGTTTGTCATGCTGCAGAACAAAAGAATTGCAGTGAAATCATTTAACTGCTGCCTGTTTTATTGTCTGTGTACAATTCTAGGGCCTTTTTATTATTGCTCTTCCGTTAATTTCCTTATCTCAACAGCATTCTTTGGCACTGAATTATCTACATTCCAATGTGCAAATGTATTTCTTTGCTTCAGTAATTGCCTTTTCATGTAATGATTGTTCACCAACTTTAAGATAAGAACAGGGACCTTGAAGATGGTTGTTTATTTAAATTTGTGTATATTGAGAAGTGAAACAAGAACTAATAAAAGGTTTTTAAATTATAAAGGTGATAGCAACATAGGATTACCAAGGAAAGGAAAATTATTGTCATGAAGGCACATGTGATGAAAATTGTACATTGTTTAGTTTAGAGACTGATCAGCAAACTTTTACACAACTCTGTGATGAAACTCAGAGTCCTGTCATTGTTTCTGCTGGTTCCTGTGTTAGGCATACATTATTTTAAACTAGCTGTTTTATGAACAGAAAAATTTTAAAAGTCTGGTTTCTTGTGGTTTTATTTTCTGTACTCTTCCATTATAACGTATCTTCCCCTGGTACATCGTATATGAACTTACTTCTCCCTGTTAAATGTCTCTGGTTCTGCCCTGTGTTCCCTAAATTCTCACACAATGCCTTCTCCCAGTCTCTAGCTAAGCAAGGATCAGCACACACCCTCCTTTTTCCAAAGCATGTAGGTGCCAGTTGATCATCTGCTACAGCTGTGATGGTTGCCAGACCAATTTTCAGGAGCTGTCAGGCTGGCTGGCTGCGCACCAGTAAATGGTGACTGGGTCCTTCACTCTTTCTGAAGCACTCCTACTTCAGTTGGTTTTGTCCTGGTACTGATTTTCCAAAATCGTATTTGAGTATGGTTACTCTAGGCCACCACACAATGTAGTGTTCTGAGCCTCATGTCTTTAGAATCCCAGGACAACCTGGAGATTTTCATATAAGGTTATACCTTTGACTTCAGTGTGAGATTTCATTTTTTGAACATTACTATAAAAGCACAGCAATGGAAATTAGATCATGGAAAGTGAGCCAGCTGTATGTTGAATAACACTACTAGCAGCAGGTATGAAAATGTACAAAGATGAGAAGAGGTACATAGACAACACAGAACCAAGTCTGGAGCTAGGAATAGAAATTAAAAAGTACCAATAATTTTGACCTGGTGTTTCCTGGCTATGGAAACTATTTCTTCGAGTATTGAGTCTGAATATACGTGAATCTCCAGCAAAAATTTCCTAGAATTGGAAATTTCTATTCCCTTTGTGATCCTGTGTGTGCCACCAGCCAAACAATTGCTAGAGAAGGATATCAAAGAAAAACTGCTAATAAAAATAAATTACATTGCTTTACATTTTTTATTAAAGAAAATAGATTTTCTTTACTTCTAAATTTTTAAAAAACTGTCATTTATATAACAAGTGAAAAATTACTTAGCAAACTTAACTTTCAATCATCAGATTGTGCAGAATAAAAAAGCCATGGATCTACTTATTTGTTGTAAATAACTGTTGATTAGATTTATTCTGGAAATGGTCTGGCTTAAAATATTTAAGAGCTGTGATGTTTTGGGCATTTTTTAATTAAAAATAAAAGCTGTTTTAAAAGGATGCTGTCAAATTCTAGGAACTTGTTAAAATAGTTTCAAGTTACTGCACCTCTGCTAAGCTTAACTGTGTGGTTTTATCATTCAGTTTATAATTTCATTTAGGCCATGCAGTTTGCCAAATCTGTCTCCTTACCTAGATAGATGCTAAAGCCAGTAAGGTAAAGAGTTCACTTTAAAAGTCCCTTTTCTGTATATAGTTACATTATTATATATATTCCATATGTATGTATTATTACTATATATTCTATATATAGTTCAATATAACTAAATGCGGGGTCACTTTCTTATTTGCTCTGGTTATGTTGGCAAAGATATGAAGTCTTAGGGACAAAGCACTTCATTTTGCTAAATCTCTCACATTCATACCTGCTTATTTTATTGACAGTCCACCATGCTAGAAAAGGGACATGATCAAGTGGGTTAAGAGATGTGACATTACAGTTATTGTGTGTTCATGGTTTATATCACATTTAAGTAACATTGTAGGACATGCTTTTCTGTGACCAGGCATTTAATGAATTTGTGCAGGAGTTAACAAAAGTTAAAAATAACCCCAGAGAATAACAGCACATCAAGCATATTCATTATTATAAATCAAATTAGGGCAATTTTATGAGACATATTTCATGTAATGGAAAGGAAAAAATGCAGAAATTTCACTGACTAAGAATGTTGTGCACTTTTTTCTCATGAACAAAAAGCTAAATTGAACTACACATAATCACTAGAGTGCTGTTCAGAAAGGCATTGAAATGGGATAGGGTCACTATATGACCAACCTCAGTGGATTTGATGGATGCAAGGTATTTTTTAAATGATGCCACGTACTTGGGAGCCTCATGTCAGCCTTGGGTTTAAAGAATGCTGCCCAAACTCCTGTATTAAAGGGCAAGGAACTGCTTGAAAAATCAGCATGCATCTTTGAATGATTTTTGCAAAATAATGGGCTGTAATTACTGTGTTGGTTTTGCAGGGCCTGGTTCTTGGTAGTGGGGGGGACACAGAGGTGGCTTCTGTAAGAAGCTGCTGGAAGCGTCCACCATATCCAGCAGAGCCAATCCCTGATGGCTCTGAAGATGGAAGTGCCTCTGGCCATGGCTGGGCCAGTTAAAGATGGGGGTAACACCTCTGTGATAACATATTTAAGAAGAAATCAAAAGGTTAGTGGTGCAGTTTTAATTTCCAGTTAGAGAAGAGGAGCTGAGAACATGTGAGAGAAAACAACAATGGAGACACCAAGGTTAGTGAAGAAGGAGGGGGAGGAGGTGCTCCAGGCGTCGGAGCTGAGATGTCCCTGCAGCCTGTGGTAAGGAACATGGGGAAGCAGCTGTGCCCCTGCAGCCCATGGAGGCCCACGGGGATGCAGAGATCCACCCACAGCCCATTGGTGAGGTGCCTATGCCAGAGTGGGGGATGCCCAGAGGGGGCTGTGGTCTGGAGAGAGTTCCCATGGAGAGACAGGCCTTGCTCCCAGCTTGGAAGAGCCTGTCCTTGGAGGACTGCACCCCGTGGCAGAGTGACCCACACCACAGCAGTTTTGGGAGGACTGCTGCTTGTGAGATTGGACCCACACTCAAGAAGTTCGTGGAGAACTGTCTCCTGTGGGAGAGACCCCACAATGCTTGCAGGGAAATAACTCCTCTCCCTGAGCAGCAGAAGAAAATCTTGGGTGATGAACTGACCACAAGCCCCACCCCTGTCTCCCTGCGCTGTCAGTGGGAAGGAGGGAGTGGCTGGGGGAATAAAAGTGTTTTAAGGGCTTATTTTACTTCTCATTATCCTCCTCTGATTTTGTTAGTAATAAATTCACTTCATATCTTCAAGTTGAGCCTGTTTTGCCCTTGATGATAATTGATTACTGTTTTCTCCCAGTCCTTATCTCAATTCATGCACCCTTTGTTAAATTTTCTCTCTGTCCAGCTGTGGAGCAGGGGAGGGTGAGTGATCGGCTGTTCGTGGGTGCCTGGGGGGTTTGGCCACTGTCAAACCACAACAATTACATTTTCAAAATAGATTTTAGTCTGATGCATACCCTCCATTTTATTGTGTGTGTGTTCAGAGGTAGTTGAAGTTGGAATTACCTCCCTTTTTTGTATGAAGCTGCACAAGAAAGATGTTTTCACCCACCACATAATCCTGCTGACACATCAGAATTATATTAATTAATTGACACACCAGAGGCAACACATGGTCCTCAATAAGGTACTGCCTCATCAGTGGGGCTCTGGGTCTTTGCAGATTTGACCTAGTGCAACATAAACAGATTTTTTTTCCTGCTTCCCTTTGGCTGGCCTCTGAACGTGTCTAAGCCAGAGAGCCACAGCATCATCTCGTTACTGTGCCTTGAGTAGCCTCAGACATCCTTCGATGTGCAGTGATACAGTGGGTACAAACAAAAACTGCCTCATCTGTAAGGCATGGTGAGCCACAACCAGATGTGCTTGAGTGGTTAGACATGTAAAGGAGTCCCATTCCAACTCACCTGAATAATCAGGCTTTTTCTAGAGGGACTTGTAGGAGCCAGGAAGTGTTTTTAGATAGGAGCTGTGTAGCACCGACTGGGAATAAAGAAGCAGAAGAGTCAAGGCCAACTGAAAATGGCCCAGCATTTTTAAAAGGTGCGAAAGAAAATAACATACCACACCATTATTTAATCTAAAAGTTGCCTTGGTAGACTGTATTTTTTACACTGATATGTTCAGATGTTTTGTCTAAAATTTTATTTTTAGATAATTGATGCAACTCAAAACCAACAATCTTTGTGTGTCATGCTTTATCAATCTAACTAGTTAGAACTAATTTAGTTGAAACATTACTGTAAGCAATACAGAGGCTGAGACCAATGTTACATACACATAATTCAAAGTTTTAGCATATTTGGACATACTGCTTTCAGCAAGAAGGTGACAGCAGTTTGATGTTGGCTCTGTAGAATGCTATCAGAAACCAAGCATGCAAATTTCTATCTGAATGCATTTTTATTATGGATTTTTATTTCATTTTTTAAGATGTACTATATTGACCTGAGAGACAGTAAGGCAGATGGCTGACTACTTGCATGGAAACATTCAGTTAAAGAGATAAATTGAACTTTAACCATAAAACACTAGTTATTTTCTTCTAGGCATTACAATCTAGCTGATGGTTTCCATCTGGTACTAAGGCAAAAGGAGTGTGGCTTAAGTATTCAGCAGAAAAAAAGAGGATGTGTTAATAACCAGACTGAGATTGCAGATTATAATATTTTTTTTCAGTCTCACAAATGCATTTTTTCATTACCTCTCCCTCCCACACCCACAATTTGATAGGCCACTTGCAGGCTCCACTCGGGAAGAAGTGGTATTTATGTATTTTGTTGGCCTTACAGGTATTTTTAAATGAAATTTCCCAGTAACTTTTGCACAAATGCAAATTTTCATTAATCACAATATCCCACATCAAGAGAGGTGCAAAGGTAGCACACATTACCTGAATCAGTATGATTTTTTGAATATAGAGTTAACAGTAGAATCCAATATGCATTGTATAGGAAGAGACAGTGAACCATCAGCCCCTGCTCACTGCCTCCACTGTAGGGCTTGTGTGTCCCTGTGCATATATAACTTTGTAAAATTCTCCCTGTTCTCCCTCACCCAACATGTCTTTTCCTAGCTAAAGAGCCTTAGCCTGTGAGGTGCTCATATGGCAGAAATTCTCCCAATACTTTGACTGTTCCTATTGCTGTTCTCTGTTCCTTTTTCAGTTCTGTCAGGTCAGTTTTTGGGATGAGACACACACATAGTCCTGAATGTCTGGGAAAAGATGGAATTTTATAAGACAATAACGTTTCATGTATGATTGCCTTTTTTGGACTGCTAATGAGTAAGGAAGTGAAAGTTCTTTGAAAGTCCCACTCCAACACCAAGGTCTTATTCCTGAATCCTAGTTAGTCTGTACTAAATTGAGATCTGGGTAGGTTGCTGGACATGGTGAAGAGACTCTAGAAGTAGGAGGTTGTTTTAATTTCTTCTTGATTAACAGTTTTCTACCTTGTGGAAAATAAAATTAGTTCTGACAAAATTATTTTTAGATTATTTGTTATTCCATGTTTCCTCAAATATAGAGTTTTTCACTTTATAAGCCTATATATATGTCCTGTCTCCTTAATAATATAATCTGAAGAATAGCTCTAGTAGATTATAGCAGTTACTCTTTCTATTTTATAATACCATCTCTAGCAGTGAAGAGCCCTCTTGATTATTGCTTCCGAAGGAGTTGCAAGAAACTATTGCACTGGGCAGAAGCTTAATATTCTGGCAGGAGAAAATAATCTTCCTTCTAAATACCAAAAAATGAAATGCTGATATGTGGCCAGATGGGAAAGGGCTTGGGTCCTTCCCAGGCCTTTTTCACTGTTCTGGTATTCTTCTATATTCAACCAGCTTTCAAACCTCACTTGCTAAATGACTCAAAATGTTCCACTTTCACCTATCCACTGACTTCTTATGCACCTTGAGAACTAAAGGGCAGATTTTTTTCCAGAGGGAAAATTCCTTGCTTGTCATTTTCTCCACCCACATTAGGAAGTTAACTCATCAGAAAAGAATTCAGCCTGCTTATTGACATTGTGGACATATATATATAGCCAAACTCTTAGATCGACTGATTTGGTTTGCTTTGATGGTTATGTAAAAGAGTTAAATAATGAAATAATACATTTCTTATATGCAGATTATTTTTCCCTCTACCTTATATGTATCTATATATACATACATATGCATTATTATAAGTTGCAGTACTAGTTAATATATTAAAGTATATGTTACTGTGTACATTTTATATATGTATGTATATAATTTGAATCCTGTTAAGTATTAGAAATTTTTAAATAATATCTACCTGATTGCAGTAGGCTCATACATTAATTCTCACACACGTTTAAGCAGCAGCACTGGCAACAATGCTGTATTGAACTGTATGTGCAACTGTGGTGAGGCAATGTATGCTGACAAATCCTTCCCACCATAGGTGACCCAAGATTAGGGCAGCTCTGTTTATTAGCTGGGAACAGAAGTTTACCTGTCAGGGCGTGTCAGAAGTGCTAGCCTGAAAACAGGATCCTGTCCCAGCTAAACAGGTGGGTGCTAAAAGGGAGAATTGCATAGAAGAGCAGTAACAGTTGAGGTCTTCCACAGAGCAGACAACAAAGTTCTTTCAATAGAATAGCTTAAATTGAACTTTTCATTACTATGTGCTGTTTTCAGCACAGCAGATGAAAAACTGGAACTGAGCAGCTGGAAGCAAGAACTGTTTTCCAGGAAAAACCTGCCTTGAAAAGTGCTTTGTGAGCATGTTGGAGTTGGGGAGGCAGCTATGTGATTTCACCATTTTATTCTAATTGTGCTCTAACAGGTTTGTGTATTCAAGCTCTTGGATTGGAGCACTGGCTGAGGACAGGTGCTGTTTAATATAATTCAATTAGCCTTTTGTAAATCAGTTTAAAAATACAAAAGCAGCAGATGTATGGCATGCATAATAGTGAGATTAATATGCAAACAGGTTTTGCAAATACTCCTAAAATTGTTTACGTTATTTGCATTCCTGTACATGGTTTCTGACACCAACATCCCACTGCGATCCAAAGGTAACCAGGAGATGAGACAGTAAAGATGATTGCAGACCCATGGCTCAGACACTTCTACCATAGCACAGATGTCAGAAAATGTAGTTAAATCCCTTTCCCCAGCTGCAGACAGCCACAAGACGTCTTTCACAGGACTGGAAGTTAATTTCCCAAGTGCACAAACTGGTGCACACCCAACACCCCACCTTGCACCCCAATGCAACTCTCTTGCAGCTACATGGCTTCCTAACATCTTCAAGGTGTCGTCAAGAGAGGTGCCTTGTGCAGTTTCCCTCCTTACATTTTTTTCTTTCTGCATTTAGCATAACTTTCAGTTTTTCTTTGCAAATCTACCTTGATGCACAATTTCACCCATCTTCCATATTCTCAGGAGGCACCCAGAGACTTTGTTAAGCATATAGCCCACAAACTCCCTGTGGGCTGTAAAGGAGACCTGCACAGAATGCTCACTGCAGCTCTCATGAGAGTCTTTAGGATAATGACTAATCAAGAGGAGTTTGTAAATGTACAGCATGTTGTTCATGTCCATCCTGGAGTGAAGCAAGCCAATGGAGACCTTTCCTCTGAGCCCTAAATACGCTATGTGCAAAAGGTTAGGAGTAGCAGCACCTGGGCAGTCTCCTTCCTGTAACTTCTCCTAAGTCAACCACACTACAGAAAAATGTCAGCTTGCCTGTAATTTCTGCCTCCAGCCTCCTTAACACAAGTACATACCTGCCTTCTCTCACCCCATCCTTGCTGTTTCAATGCACCCAAGTCCCAAAGAACAAGCACAGATCCCCACCCACATCCTTTCCAATTACTATTCCTCTTCTGATGCTGAATTGCTGCTAAGCCCTGGCATTGCTCACTGTCAAAGCAACCCTGCCTAAATTCTCCGTGCCAACCAAAGCTAAGAGCCCCCTGAACAATCTTGTGCTTGCTCTTGCCAGACTGCTCATGGTGATGCAAAGCCAAGGGCTATGAGTCAGTTGCATTTCACTGCTGAGTCAACCTGCTCAGATCAGCTAATTTTATCCTGGACTCAAATATAAATGACAGTGTTGCAAATGGTAAGGACATGATGCTGATTTTGGAAAGGAGATGACTGTGGAGTAGAGACACTGTCAGGGATGTGTATGGGCAAAAGGAGCACATTGGAGACCTGAATGTGCCTAGTTGTCCTCATCTAGAGGGTGTAAACACCAAGTAGCTGAGGGGAGGAGGCCAGAAGAATCATTGGAAGATTGTGCTGATATGTAAGATACACACACACACACACATACACACACACACATATATATATATGTAAGATCTACACATTTAAAACAATTTTCAGTACTGAAGTTACAATAAGTGAATTGTAATGCCGAATCTTCAATTACCCTGGTACCCAACAATAAATGTATGTTTCCTGTGAAAATGAAATACGATTCAAGCTTCAACTTAAACTTTATTTCAAAAGGTGACCTGGTTTTAAAGTGTTTTTAGCTTTGATTGTGTAAAACATCTGGCACCATCAAGTGGTAAAACGTTGGACTGCTCCTTCATAGCAGTCTCAGTAATAAAAAATTGAACAATAGTGTAGTTGTGTATTAGAAAGGAGCCTAAAGACACTTTTGAATACATTTTACCAAGGTTATTTGAAAATGTTTCTGCGGGTTTTTTCCCAGGAAAAGTACTGGATTAAACGTTTTTGTTTCCAGCAAATTGAACTTGGATCAGTCATTGTTTCAGTTTGAATATATCATGGCAATCAGCATTAGTATTTTTCAGACTAAAGTACTGAAGTTGAGTCTATTTACATGTGATCAACATGGAAAGAATGGTCACTTTCGGATAAAAGCTGGTGTAGACTTTTCTGTTATTCTGCATTGTGATGTCTTAAAATATTAATTATATAAAATGGGAGCAGAACCAGTAACCTGCACTGTTACAAGGCTTGCTTAACTTTTCCTTGCTGGCCATTGAATAGGCTTGAATGGGGCCAGCCAGTGGTAAAGGCAGTCTGCAAAAGAGACAACTGTAGGCAGGTAAAATGAGTAGAAACTAAACACAGAATTTAAAAGAGCACCGATTAATTTGGCTCTAAAATAATAACAGCAACAAAGTCCTTTTCTAAGCCAAACCCAATTCTGAAATCTGAAGAGATTTTAAATTATGCAGTAATCATGCATCATTTCAATTAGTACCAGCTTTGGTATGGATAACACTTAATACATGCATAGCTTGATTAAAGAAATAATAAAGCTACCTGTGGGGTAAAATGATCTATAATTATCCTGGTTGATTGTTACATAAATGTTTGTCATTTTGCCAGTGTGTGCTTATCAAATAAGGATTAAAAAAAGACCTTCTTCTTCTAAAAAAAACCCAGATCTAACCAAACCAAACCAAAAAACAACCAAAGAACCAACGAACCAAATAAAAAAAACCAAACCTGCTCCCATTAAAATAACCTGTTCCATTATTTAAAAATTTATTTTAATGGGAAGCAGACTCTACTGGATGAGATCACACAACTGAAGAGAAATAAGAGACAGGCAGATGAGCTGATTCTCTGAGAAGCGACAGCAGTCAATTTGTGCCAGGCAGCAATTACAAGGGCAGCAAACCAACCTGAATAACAGTGAACAGAAAATCCTTGTGTTATAGTCAAAGGTATTTTTCCTGATATCACTGAATAACACAAAGCATTTATTGGGATTGAATCCTCATGTTTATCTGAAGAGAAATATCTGATGCAGAAAATATGTCTACCTTTTGCTATGGATACAGAAGCTGAAATTCAGCTTATCAGAAAAGGAAATTAGTAATGTTAGTTCAAGTTCATTTCTTTTAATCTGTTCTTCAAACACATATACACAATATTTTAGTAACAGATGAAGACTTAATTCTCTGCTGTTCATTTGAAATCAGTGTTAACCTGAGCCAAGGATTCTCATAACGGGAAGGGGAGAGCATTTGCAGAGTGTAACAGGCTTCTTGAAATGCAGGATACCCAGAATCTTCCTGCATCCATAGTTTGTAACATTATGGTTTTCATATACGTCTTGGACTTCCAAAAAAAGCAGGGAAATTTGAAGGGTATTTTGTGAGATCTTGACCAAATTTTAGGAAGTTACATGCAGAAAAATCCTCCAAATTGTCTTTTTTTTTTTTTTTCTTAAGTACTTGATGCACTTGATTGCAGTAACTTGTCCAGTTTCAGGAAATAATGTGCTCAGAGAGAAATGGGACAGTGATTCCAGCAGTACACAGAAGTGTGCAAAATCTCTGAAAGTCTGTCTCATTGTTAGATGCTAGAATCCCAAACACAAATGCAGAGAAATGTGTGGTACTTAATAAAATGCCACTCCTTAATGATTGATCAAGACCAAAATACTTAAGGGAGCCTGGGTTAAAGGATCATAGAAGAACAAAAGACATTTATCAGGGAGCACTGGGGAGAGAGGCAAGGGAGATGCACTGAGTTTTATGAAGCCTACAACAATTCTGTTGTGAAATTCCCCTGTACAGGCCTCAGCCGCTCCTCGTAGGAGGGTGACTGATGGCGGCTCTGCTGCCATCCTCCCAAAGCCGAGCTTGGCGGGGAAGGGACGGGTTGCTGCAGGCTTTGTTTCAGCAGGAACGGTGATCCGGGGAATGGCAGCGCTGCTCTGCCGGCAGCGGTGCCTCCGCTCCAGAACGCCAGCCGGCTCCCGAACAGGAGCCACGGATCCTCAGGCTGGCACAGCCCTGAAGCCAAGATCATGTAGTTTGCCTCCAGCTCAGCTTTTTGGCTGGGACTCAGCGCAGGGCTGGCTCCTCTCCCTCTGACCTGAAAACTGCTTTTCATGTCAGCCTCGGGAAGCTTTGTAGGCACAGTCTGAGTAACAGGGTGTTTCATTTGGCACCTTTGGGAGGAGCCTGCTCCCTAGATCACGCATCCTTCAGCTTGGTTCACATGTCATCTTGACTGTCACTGGATTTGCAATTTGCCAAACCAAAAGAGCATGCAAGAATGCCACCCTATCACTTGGGTAAAGCCATGGAAGTCCAATTTGCTTTAGAAAAACCTGCAAAATAGACATATAAAACAAGAATATGCAGTCTATGCTCTAATTGTATTTAGAAATTAGGTAAAAAATTAGGAACTATTCAAGATTTGATTTGCTTCCAAGCAGTTATTATTAAGCAAAAGGTGAAATCTGAATGTGTGGCAGATTTTCAATAAGCAAGCTACTTCTTATCTCAGAGTACTGACATCCCAAGTTAGTGGTATGGTTTACAGGTAAGCTGTCAATTAACCAAAATCTGAATCCTCATGTTGATGTTGTTTTGCTTTTTTATATGTATATCATTACCAAGCTAAAGCAAAGTGCAGAACAACAAACAGCTGTAGAGCAGCCACTTTCTGAAAACAGGAGAGAGCTTCTGAAATTGCAAATGGCTGTACCTGACATGGAGGAGGAAATATTTTTTAAATACTTGGCACAAGAGTAGATAACATGATATAAAGTGATTTAGCCTGTGGTAGTTGGGATTTTGAAGCCATGAGACTCAATTTTAGATGCATTCTCTTTTTGGAAATTGGTTGTGTTCTTAGGGAGGTTGAAGTCACTCTAACTGGGCACCCAGTTACACTCTGAATACACTCTGCTCATTGTGATGGATTGCTGGCAGCTCTTCCTTACTCACCTTTGTTTTAAGAGAAAAAATACTGAACCTTTATTCTGGTGTTTGTGGATTCTATGATTGATTCTGAAGTGGCATCCTTTCGACTCTGAACTCCTTTAAAAATATCCTGAGTGGTTTTTGAAATCTTTTTTAGAAGCATCCATCTCAAGAGTTTCACATAAATTGGAAAATTTTTAAAAATCTAATCTTTCAGTGAAGTGTGATTCGTATCTTTGCATCATGATGCTAAGTGAATATCTGTATAAGGACATTACAATAGGGTATATATGTAATCTGTTTATTTCTGCTGTTGAAAGCTATTTGTTAAAGAGGTACATTTTTCTTTTGGTGATACAGATATTAAATAAGAAAGAATGTTGTCAGGTTGGTTCAGTCACTCCCAGTCACGTGGCAGGATGCACTTCCACTTCAGCCTGGAGATGTAGGATTTAAGCCCCAGAAATGGTCATTACATCCAATGATACAGCCATAATTCCATGTGCTAGACCTTCCATCAGTATCAACAGCACTTCAAAGAAGGATTGCCTTTAAGAAGTTGAATTAAATGCTTCTCAGCAATAGCTTTTGTACCAGCTTCCCAATGCACACATACAAAAATGAATGTTTTCTAAACCGAGAAAGAAATCCACTTCTGGGCTACGTGAGAAAAACAAATTCTACCCTTGCTTTTAGGATGGCTTCTTACATTTGGGTATAAATAAAACATTCTAAGAAGACAGAAGAAACCACATCAGTTCTGCTAAGTTAAAACTAAATGGCATTGGATCTATCATGATCATTTTACTTGTATCAGAGATTGATTTTGAGCCATTAAAAATTTAGTTGTCATAATATAGATTCACCAAGTCAACATTCTTAATATAGCATCATTTTGCAGTATTTGCCAAAACAGAAAGTTTACTGTACAGTGAGGCTGGCACATAGCTAGGTCAATGGACAGAGAGGTGGATTGAAAACTGACTGAACAACAGAGTTCAAAGAGCTGTGATCAGCAGCACAAACCCCAGCTGGAGGCCAGTTACAGGTGTACAGGGGTGCACTGGGCCACATGAGGCAGAGCAGTGCCAGCAGGCCAAGGGGGTTGATCATTCCCTCTGCTCAGCACTGGTGAGGTCATGTTTGGACTGCTGGGTCCAGTTCTGGGCAAACATGGACATACTGGAGCAAGTCCAGCAATGGACCATGAACATGAATGAGAGATTGTTGTTTGAAGAAAGGCTGAGAAGGCTGGGTTTGTGGAGCTTGAAGGCTCAGGAGAGATCTCATCACTGGGTATGAATACTTGGTTCTTGCAGTATCACTGGGGCAGCCTCTGGGCTTTGTGTTGTACTGTGGGACACAGGCAACGCTGTCTGAAGAAATGGAAAACCTGAACAAAATGTCACGAAAGGACACATTCACAGGTACAACCCAGAGGAGCTCCAAAAGGATTGCAAAAAACAGACCACATGAACCAGAAGAATTAGCTGATGAGCCCCTGAATCAGAAATTACACTTACAAGTCTCACAGAGGGTGGCACGGGCAGTGATGTCTCTCTGCAATAGCCACAGGGGAATGTGCAGCTGCCTCTGAGACTATTACAGGGTGCAGGCTGGGGCAATGTGTGTTTCCTTTTCCTCAGGTTAATGTCTTTGCATAAAGTTTTCATCTGCACGAGTTAAATTTATTACCCAGTGTTTAGTTTCTGGCATGTGTAGTGGCAATGTGTTAGTGGACATGTCCATGCCCTACTTCTGAAGGAAAGCTATTTATTATGCTCTTGGGGGGGTGGAAAGCTTTGGGAGTATAAAAACACTTTTTGAACCTGATAAAGGTTAATTGCTGATCTGAACAAAAGCCTAGTGGCAACCTGACTCACGAACCAGGATACTTACAGTTTACATAAAGTGACAAGTATGTTCTTTAAAAAAATGAGGTGATCGTAGCAGGAGTGGATGCATAATGTCAGGCAGACTTGCTAAACATGCAACAGTTCTGTGAACAAACATGGCATTAAATAAATCTTAACAAGGGCTTGATCTACAGACATTTAGCCCACACCTAGCTGCACAAAGCAGGATTCAGTTTTATGGAAAACAGGGACTACCTTGTGTCAGAGACTGAAAAGTTCATGCCTCAAACATTGATAGAAAGTTTTTGCTACAACCAAAGAGAAGCCTCCTTGAAGACTAACACTTTGGACTGAAAGTCAAACTCTTGATTAGATAAAGGGAAAAACTATTGTTCAGCTATCTCAGGCTGAGGGAAGGTATGCATCCACAAAAGGCCAGTGCTGATGAACCCCCCTGGCTAAGTTTGGGAGGGGAGAGAATACAGCTGTGATGCAACAGATCCTGAGTGCTGTCTCCCCCCTCCCCGAGGCGGACATGCCCGGACACAGGCACAGACCCAGGGTGCTGGGGAAGACTCCCCCCTCCCCAGGGGAACATGCCCGGGCGTTGCCACCCGGCTGGAGAGTATATAAACCCAGGGAATTCTACACTCCCTTGGGGGACTTTCACCATCAAGAAGACCGGCTGGAGAGGATCAACACAACATCGTTGGGATCCACGGAGTGGTGATATTTTCTTTCTCTGTCACTCTCTGACCCCCACCTCTTTTCCTATTTCTTCCTTCTCTTTTTCTCTTATATTTACTATCAAATAAAACCTATACTATTGACTGGCATATGGTCTCTTTTGCACCTAAATTCAGGCAGAGAAATGTCTAAATAACCCCTATAAAACCGGACCATAACACCTTGTCACTTCAGATATTGCAAGGAGCCTCACCTGGTGTGGAGCTGCTGCTGTTCCAGAGCAGCACAGGTTTCACAGCGGGGCTGTGCTGTACCTCTGCTCTATTGAGGCATCTCAGACTCCCCAGGAGTTCCCAAGCGATGTTGGATGTTTGTCTGTAGGTAACTGAGTGTCTTCTGTAGTGAATAATTCAAGTGCCTAAAGTTAGTATTTTAGAAGTCCTAGGATGTCTTGCCTGTCCCAATATGACACTTCACAGATCTCCTGCAGATCTTGTGTGATACACGCCAGCTCATGTGGGTATCTCAGGTCTTTTGGGACATCTAAAATGGTTGTATGTATGTATGTTTAGGCATTTAGTTGCCTTCCTACATTCAGGCAGCTAAATGTAGTTGTATGCCATCTGGTGTTGAAAGATACCGTGAGAGGATTTAATCAACTCTGGGCTGTCGCAGTTCATCTGAATCACTTTAGAGCTCTGTGTCAAGGTGGCATGAACCCATACCCAGAAATGCTGGGTTTCTTCTGTATTTTAACATGAGAGATGAGCCTGTATTTCGACATGGAGTATTTAATCTCAGAAGTTATATGAATGAATACTGAATTGCTTATCATGGTATCTATCTATCTATCTATCTATCTATTTATCTATATTTTAGAAAGTCCGGAGAGCATAATGACAACACATGCTCACTATGTTTGTGCTATCCACAAACCCCAGGATGCATGCCCGCAGTTTGCAATCACTCAATGTATAAATTCTAGTCTGATCCAACCTTCATTTTATCTCTCTCTCTCTCTCTCTCTCTCTCTCTCTCTATTTTACTGGATTGTGGTGAACTATTTGATGTGCCTTCCCACTTGTTCATCCTTCATTGTTCACTGCACATTATCTCTTTTCATCCCAGACAAACTGGGAAAAATTTGAGAGAGAGGGAAAGAGGTACTCCATTGATAGAGTCAGAAATCTGCTGAGAAATGGGGAAAAAGTGTTTATTTCACTTCTCAAAAATATTCTAAATGCTCTCTGTGAGTTGTGAAAACACAGAGTAATACTGTCACTGGCTGTCTTATTACATATTTATCAAAGACTACTGCAGTGGATAATCAGAATTTAATTATTATAATAGTGATGTCAGCATCAGATAAGGATCTTGATTCAGATTCTCTGATATTAGAAGCATGGTGATCAGTGCTGGATAGCTGATATAACATTCAGTTCCATTGATCCCAGCTATGAGAAGTCAGGGTGTTTGAAGGAAAACAGAGCTGTAGAAGAATCAGGCAAACATTTTAAATTCATATTAATAACAACAAAATAAAAATTTTCTGCTCATGATACCATCACAGAGTATGTTTCATATGAAGTTCAGCATTGAAACATTACTCAAAAAAACCACACAAGGTTTGTATCTTCATTCTTACATTTCATTAGCTACAGCTGGAGAAAAAAACATTTCATGGTGCTAAAAAGGAAAAAGAAACTACTTTATCACCAGACCATTAAGATAATTTGGAAAGTAGTTTCAGAACCATTTGAACAATCACGAAAATCTGCTGATATATATCAAAGTCAGATTAAATCACTAAAGAGCAAACTTTTCAGCCATTTTTATTGGTTAGACTTGTCTTCTGCTGCAGGCCTGGCATGACATCCAGTTACAGGTACTGTCTCACATGAAGGTAAAATAACTGCAGGTTTAGTTTGTATTCCATATAATTCTGCATGTTCCTACTATATGCATCTTTACAGCCTGTAAGAAAATTTACGAACGTCTCCTGCAACAATATAAAGATTCTGTTTTGCAGAATTCTCATCTCTTAATATAACCTGATTGATCAGATGCATGTGTGAAGCAAAATACTGTCCCACAGTGGAAACACCTATGTGATAAAATTAATGCAATGCTTCTTATTTCCATTATGTCTTCAGTCACAGCCTGGTCTTCTGCTACAAATGATTTTTTTACCAAGATTTACCAAAGAAGGCAAAGGAAGATTTTGGAAGAGATTCCAGGAGAGGTTTCATCTTGATATAATAAAGACATTTTTTACAATAAGAGTAATTAATCACTGGAATAATCTCCTGAGGAATGTAGTAGAATCCCCATCAGAGTTCACCTTCATGAGCTTATGGGATGCTCTAGGCAGAGTCACACATTTCCTTGTATTACTTATTGTTCAGAGGTAAGATCTAGTGTGTGTAATATTGTTTTCTAATAACAAATTTGTATAATTTAGCTCAGTGTTAATTTTTTATACTGTTTCTAGTATCTTTCTAGTATTTTTCTAGTACCTTTTGACCCATGGAGCCAGAGCCCCAATGTATGAAACTTCAAGCTAAACTGAAGTCCCTGTCTGTAAAACTTGCAGTGCAAGTATCATCTTCTCTGTTGTAGGCTGTGCTAACACTGACATTTCATGCTTCGTGTTTTTAAATTGCAACATTGCCCTAAACATTAAGTATATATAGAATAAGATAAGAAAATCAAAAGAACTTACTAAAGGTTAAGAAAAAACTCTGAAAGAAGACTGAATATATTCTATTTTCATTTTCAATGCTTATTTCAAATATCAGAACCCACAATATTCTGAGAATTGAACATTTAGCAGAGAGCATTTAGCAAAGAACTCAGTGATATGTGAATGGGAGGAAATAAATTGTGATGTTAGGTCTGAACATGACAGTGTGGTTTTCCATCCATGTAATGAAACAGAAGACACAGAGCATATCCTTGGCTTTTCCATCCATGGCATATTACTACAAAGATTTTGCCTGGTGCTGGAGATCTAACTTTGTATCACAACTGGAATGTTGTGCTCACTGCAGCCTGCCATTTTTTTGACAAAGTATGCATAGTTCATCCTGCTACACAATCATTCAACCTGAAGGACCAACAACTTCCACTGGTATTTCACAGTTTTTAGATAGTTTGCACTTCTGTGAATTATTCAGCACGTTTTGCCCCCATTATTTTCCATGGAAAATCAGTCAGAGTTTAGGATACTCAGCATCATGCAGAATTCTGCCTTAATGCCCATCTGCAAAATGCATGTAGTTATTCCCTACAAGCAGAGAGACATCCACTGAAGCCTGGCATGAGATTGAATGTTGTCACTTTTGTGTTAGAGGACAAAACCCAGTCAGTGCAATGCTGTACATAATACATTTATTTGATGCCTATTATTGTTGTATTATGAAAATGGTGTAATCTGAAGTGTGCAATAATACATAAGTATTTCAAAAATCAAATAATTTGGCTTTTGTTTTATTCTGTCTGACCTCTTAAAAGCCAAACAAAACCCAACTGTTTCTAATTTCAGCATGATGGGAGAGACAATGACCTTTCTCAGACAACAACTAAGCTCCTACTACTTGATTGAGCCCTTCCAAGACAGAAAACAAAGTCAGAATTATGTCAGTCTCTTTAGACAGAGGATTGAAACAAAATCTCTTACAAGGCAAATTTGATGAGGAATCTCACCAAATCCATGATATATGTGGAACAATATGAAAATGCATCTTGTTGTACTGCAGGTAGAAAATTAATCAGCTATTTAACAATTAAATGACAATGTCAATAGAATATTAATTTTATAATCAAATTCACCTTTACAATGCTGATTCCTAGCTGCATTTATAGGACAATATTGTAAATGACTGTTTTCTTCTTATCTAACCTGCCATGAGATGGACATGTTACTGTGGAACTCAAGGCTTATAGGTTTGTTTCCCTATGTATGGCTCTCAAGTGTAGAACAAATTTTGTGTTTTGCCAGTACTTGTTAGGTAAAACATTGGTTGGATTTTCCTAACAGCAGAGTTCATTTCTGGTGTGGAAAAAGAAGTAATGTATTTAAATGTAAAGAATAAATCAAACTGAGCACCTAAATATCTGGTAAAATTTTCTGTTGTTCAGTAATTTGAACAGCATATGCTGCTGTAAGGTTTGTAATTAGGCTTCTACATAAACAGTGCTGTTAATATTGTTATAGCCCTGTAAGTAAATTGGGTGCTCAGTTTTCATCATGCTTCATAGGAACTGTTTAGGCTGCTTTAAAAAATCCTGCCTATATTTGCAGAAAAGTACATTTTCTAATTGTACTGATAGTTTCACATGTTGTGAGAAATTTCTCAGCTGTTTCATGCATTTGTGGCTGGACTTGGCTTTGTGGTTTTTTTCATGTAAAGGTTGACAGCATTTCTGAGCTCAAATCTTGTCACGGTAGGATGTCTCTGCGTTTGAAATGACATGAGTACAGGAATTCATTCTTCTGACAATCTCTGTTCTGCTTTTGTCAGTGACAAATTCCAGCTCAAGGAGATGTCAAATCACAATGAAGAGAGGCTTGCCTATGAAAAAATAATGATAATTCATGCCTTAAAGTAATTCAAATTCAAACCCACAAGCATGTGTGTATTAAAGCAAAACCTCATTAGATGTATACAAATTAAAGTTGCTTTGGCCTTAGTTTTCCATTGTTTTTTACAAAAGCAAAGTTGAGAAATCAAGTAAATTTTATGTTTTGCCACAACATTTTAAAGGAAAACCCCTCTCATTTTCTAGCTATAGATGTGCTTTTTCCTTAACCAAACTGCATAATCATTTTCTTTTGGATGTTTTGCTTCAATTAAAGCATTATCTGTTTGTATAATTTCGCAAATAAATGTCCAATACTTCTTTCATCTGCCTTTACTTTCTCGTTTTGTTGTTTTTAGTGGTTTTCGGCCTTGAGAAGCTGTGTGTTCTCAGTATGTCCTGAGAGCATTCAGTGGTATTACATACTCAGATAGAGGGTCTGACTGATAAATACAGGGATAATCAGCCATGGAGAATGCTGCCTTGCTAAAATATTCTGGACCCATCCACCAGCAAATTTAATGTGGACTGCTAACATAGCGTGGAAGTCGTGTTGGCATGAGCAAAACTGGAGTAAATCTGCACTGCGCTGTGAACTATGTATCGTCCACACAGTAATAGTAGGATATGGACATATGTGCTAGGGGAAAAAAAAAAAAGAAAAAAATTACTTAAATTGTTAAGTATGAATGGCAGCACAGACCCTGTCATTCCTTTGGATGCATTCCCATGCTTCTGCCATAGGAGACAGTAGAACTTGACATCCACAGGTACTCAAAAAAGCCAAGTTCTTATTCATTTCAGGCACCTGACCACTTGCCCGTGCCGCTGTTACAGCGGGCTCGTCTTTGCACAGGTGGGGAACCTGTGCGCCGGTGCCTTGCGGCTCCTCGCCTCCCCGGGGGAGAAGCCGCGAGTGCCGACGCTCAGCGGGGGCCGGCCGTGACCCGAGGTGTTATGCGGGGGAGACGGCGCAGAAAACCCGCGCGGCAGAGGAAGCCCCCGAGCTGAGGGCCGGGGCCTGTGGGGCGGGAGCGGGGCGCGGGCCCCAGGCCGGGCTCTGGCGCGGCCCGGGCTGAGCGGGGCGGCCTCAGGTGAGCTGCGCCAACCGGGCCTGGCCGCGAGG
>VZRZ01001321.1:1032948-1095162 GCA_013398175.1 Climacteris rufus
GCGGCCCCGCGCTCGGCCGGGGAGCGCGGCATGACCCGGCCCGGCCCGGCCCGCGGAGCATCCTCGCCCTGCGCCCCGTCCTCCATCCCGACCCGAGCTCCCTTTGGTTTTCCTTATGGCTGGGATGTTGGCGGCCACTTTCTCCTCCTGCCGGGTTTAGACGTGTCGCGGTCAGGTAGCTGGCTGACAACTCTGCGTTAAGTTAGTCCCATAAGTGTTTGGGGGCTCTGTTGGTTGTTTGAGGTATTTTTGTGTGTCCTGCCCGGCTGGCAGACCCCGCTCGGGAAGCCGTTCCCGGCCGGGCTCCAGCCGCTGCCTCCGGGACAAGCGGGACGGTGCGAGCCCGAGCCGGCACCGCCGCCCCCGAGCTGCCTGCCAGGAGGCGCCTCCAGCAGCAGGGACCCTGGGACTCGCCTTCCGCCTGAGCTCTGGATCCACCGAGAGCCGCTTAAAATTGGATCCGCAAAAATATTTCTGCAGCTTTGCAAACGCGGCATTAATTCATTTAAAGTGAACGTTTTCTGTTGCAACAGTTATGACTTACTTAGCTATTCATGTCTCTCTCAGAGTTAAGTTAATTGGCCTCCAAAGAACAGAAGAAACTTTTCATGCGAGTTATAAATGGTGTTTGGGTCAACCTAAGTGATTTAGCACACACAGGTCTTGCTCATCTTTATAGTCTTACTTTTGTTTTCTAAAGAACCTCTTGGCTTCACCGCACAGAACTAAGTAGGTGGTACAAATATTTCTGCAAAAGCAGAATGTTTAGAAAACATTTTATATCATCTGTAAAACAGGGAAATGAAATAAGCAGGGGACATATGTTCATTGAAACTGACTGAAAATATAGGCTTCCAGAATAGTTAAAATCTGCCTCAAGCAAATACAGTTAAAGGAGACAAACGTTGGCTACAAATACTTTGTATGTAAAGGAATACAGTGGGAAATTTGAATTCATTATGTTTGTGAATGAGAAAGGCTTTCTTGCAAGTGTTATGTGCTGTCCAAATGGATACATGGCTGAAGCTGCCTGGCAAAATAAATAGATCTGTGGCTCAGTTCAGGGGCTTTTTAGAAGTCAGTATTCAGACTACAGCACCAGATTGTTATTTAAACTAATTTTCTGAACGCATCTGTACAGCTACTATGATGGGAGCTCCCATTCTTTAAACAGGAACTACTTATGGTAAAGAATTTGGATCATTTATTGTTTTGTAGACCTGATGGAAAACAGTATCAGATTCTAATTAGTTACATAGTGGTATATGTACATGTGAATTTTTTACCTTCTCTGACTAGTAAGATGAGCAAATATGTTCTCAGTGTGTGTTAAAAATTCAGGTCAATAAATGTGTTTTGCTAATGTATATTTGTGTCAGCAACTCTGTTACTTCTACAGGTACTGAATAAATTCGTCTGGATTAATATCTATTGGCTAGTGGGAAAATGTAAAAGCATTTAGAATTGCTTAATTTTACCTTTACTTAATTCTAAAGTCACTCTTTTCTTCCATGTCTCACCTGTGTGTTTTGTTTCTGCAGTCTATCAGAACAGTCTCCCATAACTTACAAAAAAAAAATTGCTTTGATAAACTAGCAGTACAAGCTAGGATTTTAGTGGTAGATATTTGCATGCCAGCAAACATTTGTCCCAAAATGCTCCCCTTTTCCTTATACACTTAATTTAGTGCATGCTACTGCAGGTATGGAACCTTGCTGGCAAAAAGAATTCAACCTGTATGTGTCTAAAGCTGTCAGATTCAATTAAGTACATCTAAGCACTGGCCAGAAATGTGAATTTTCAATCCCTCTTACATGTTTTGCAGAGCACAATTACAGCAGCTTACTAACAAAATAGTAAAAATTTGTTTGAAAGAGAGCTCCAATTCCAATATCTGTGTAAGCAGCAGGAGAAATGTGTATACATTTGAATGAGTTTATTAATTGCTTTTAAAAAAACTTCCAGATGCCCACAGAGAAATGAATCCTGCATGGTTTGTTCCAGTGTGCTCTGCTGGGGTATTGTGTTCCAGTTGAAAAGACAAAATAAAAGCTGTGCATTTAAAAGCACTGTTGAATTTCTCATGTTGAACACTTTAAATGATTTTCTTCAAAAGGACTTTTCTACATAATTGTGTTGTGCATGCCATTTTATATTGTCCTTAAGGCAGGCTATGCCTGAGTAGGGCAATTTCATGTTCAAGAAATACATGCAAGCATAAAACATAGATTTCTTCAGAGCAGGAAAATAATTTTTGTCAGCATTTATATAGCAGCATGACTCAACTTTATGGATCTTAATGCAACTGTGGACGAAAGAAAAGTATTATGTGTAACTGTATCAAGGTACTAGGTAGAGGTCACAACTAAATATCGTGAGTTTCTGGGTGGTTCAAAGCACAACATCTGTCCATGCCTCAAAAACTGTGACAATTAAATGCTCTGATATTTACTTTAAAGCAGTAAAGAGAGTTCATGGACTGAAATGGAATTGCTGTTAAACATACTGAATATGTCTGGCAGCAGTCATGTGAATGAGCTAGATGAGACAACCAGACAGAGAGTAATAGTAATTAATGTTAAAATTATTTTCTAAAGAAATAACCACATGTTCCATGTAAACAAATTCATATGTGTAATAAAAATCATAAATTCTACTTTACATAGATTTTAACTTTAAGCCTTTGTGTGCTTTTCTCTTTGATTTTTTATTCCTCTTAATAAAAGAACTGGTCTGGGAACACACCAGTTATGCTAGGTGCTAAAAATTTCATAAGAGCATATTTGTTTTCCTTCCTATGGCTGTCAGTCATTCCTCAAGTGAAAAGTTTGGAAATCTGAAGAACAATGTTTCTCATCAAAAGAGAGGAAAATCAGAACTGCGTATTTGCCTCTCATCTTGCTCATTCTACTCCAGGTCCAGACTCACTGACTATTCTGCATAGTTCTGCTCTCTAGTTTAAAACTGTGAATGTCCTGTAATAACGGCAGTACCATGGGTGTCTTAATCTCTCTCTCATCTGAGAATCCCATGTGACTTTTTAACACCAGAGCTTTGCTCATAACACTTTTCTCTCCTTTTGCAATAATTCTCCATTTCTTCATGTGTCCAGATATAGTTATACCTATGTCTTTCTCTGTCATAGCCTCTCTTGATTTTTACTCTTTTAAAGCTGTGATGTGGAGCTTTTTGCTCCCTATTTCACCTACAGAGGTAGCTCAGCCAGCTTTTTGCACTCCTGGCCTCTGAAAGGTTTTTTGAGGCATTTCCCTGTCCTAGCAATTCTTCTTGGAGCTGTTCTAACAGATGTTCTGCATCCTCAGCTGGTTGTGTATTGTAGCCATAATAGCTTGCTGTGGCTGCACACACACCTGCCAGGTGCTGTGGTGAGAGCTGAGGTTAGCTCAGATGTTGGATGACTCCTTGAGGCCTGTGTCTTGTAGGCCTGCAGCACCTCACTTCTTCCCTCTGCTGTGTGCAGATGGCGTGCTCCTTCTGGGATCATCTGGCCTGTGATGTTACAGAGCAGAGAGGCAGCACCTTGGCATGTGCCATTTGCCTGGAGTTTATCAGAGGAATATCCTTAGAAGTCACAGCATTAGCCCAGTGCCCTCTCCCAGCCACAGTGGCACCTGCCATCTCAGAGTCAGGGAGTCTGAGGTCTCCATGGATGGGAGGCAGTGGTGAGGAGGTCTTGTGTTACCTGGGATATGGTGCACAAGACCTGCCAAAATGGCATTGGCACCTGGGTGAGTGTTCCCTCTCCTTACTAGCTAGCTACTCATGGGCTTGCTAATCCTGATAGGAATCTGGAGAGAGAGTCAGCCTTGCAGAGGGAAGGTGGGGATGTGGAACACACAGTGATGTTCCCTCACTGCAGGCACAGTGCTGTCGCCTTCACACCAAAGCAGTGTCTTGCTGGAGAGGGCAGCAACTTCCCTATCTTCATGTTTGAGGCTGGTGCTTTACCAAGGAGAAATGACTGTTTTGTTCTATCTTCACCTTTGCCCTAAAACTACTGGTTTGGAGCTGATCTGGTGTAATTGTTTTATGAGAAGAAGAGTGCCTGGCCACATGTGCTCTTTGAGACATCCGGATTCACTCCAGTTATCCAGGGGTTTGTGCTGTCTCCATGCTGCCTTCTGGAGCTCACCATTGCCCCACTATGGAAAGCAGGAGAGAGGACTTTGCAAAGGGTCGGGAGGATATTGTAGTAATCGAACCAGCCAGTGATAACCTGTTTATTTCACTGCATGGTGGAAGTTTCAGCTGCTGCATTAGTAAGACCACATGAAGAGGAGGTCAAGTGAAAAAGGCAGGGTTGTAATTTATAATAGGATTCTTAAATATTTAACAAGAGTGCACAAAGCTCAAGATAATAGCTCTTTCACGCTTTTTATACTACAAGAAGGGAAAATGCATGCATGAAATTAGTTATTTGGTATATCAGATTTTAACAAAGTAAATGTCTGAAATCAAATGCAGTGCTTCTCTTTTACACCTTTGAACCTGTACTGTTTTCAGCTTCATGACTCTTGTCACAGGTTGAAATTCTGTTTTCTGAGGCTGAAAAGATTTGAGTGTTTTCCTGCTATACCTGAGAACTGAAAATAGAATACTGTGGGATTTGGAAATGAGATATAAAAGAGATACCTCCTGTAAAATCTAGGGCAAATCTTATGAGGCTTTTTAACCTTGCTGGTTTTGCAGCCATGAGGATATAAAATGCAAAACATGCTAAAACAAACACATCTAACCCTAAAACATGTTTTTTAATTCCATTTTTTCTCATGTATGTTCTTGTTTTCATAGCACTGCTCGTATGAGTCCTACAATGCAGCACAAGTATAGTCTGAGTCTGCTCTCAGTGTTCTGAAGTGCATTAATGAAAAGATGAGTTTGCTGTTGCTGTCCTGACGTGCCTCACTGACTAGTACAGTACAGAAACGCATGGAACTTTGGAGGTGCTTTCCTTAGGCCATGAAGGAAGTGGCACAAGCTTGGCAGAAGATTGCACAGGGGTTGAAAGAATGTTGCCATATTTAGACATTTATGTATCTTTTAGTAGCTTGTTTTAGCATAGTCCTGGAATTCAGATTTAGAAAGAATGTTGTCAACCTTTGATTCAGAAAGTGTTCTCAGGGTAAAATTAAATCTATCTAATTAGCCAATATCTCTTGAGGTAATAGATAAATATGAGATCTGGACAGGTTAGTTTTATATGATTTTATTTGTATCTAATAGAATTGCACAGCTGTAATGCCAAGCTTTATATATCTACTATGCTGTAGTCATATCACTGCTCTCTAATCTGGGTATTTTGGCTGCTATATTCTCTAAACCCATCATGTGAGAAATGGTGAGAAGGGACTGACAAATCTGGATTTTAGTATCAGATGTCACACTGACCTTCTCCAAAGCCCTGGGAATATTGGTTGATTTGTTTGATTCTTTAGGACAGAGGCAGTGTTATTTAGCCATCTTCAGGGTCCATGGATCAAGATTGTATCTAACTAGGCTATCATTGTTACACTTCTGCATCCATAGTGTAGTTAAATGTTGCAGGTGAATAACTGTAAAAGACATATTTAGCAAGTGCTTGTATTGTACTGTAGCTGTGAATCTCCTTTTTCTTTCTCTTGTGCTCTCTCATTCCTTTCACTTTGTACAAAGAAATTAAACAACAGCAGTGAGGATCTTGTTGCAAATGTTCTTATCAGAAAGTGTAAAACAAGTGCAAGAATGCAACAAGTATGAAGTGATACTTCTCAAGTGCCATCCTACCATGATGATAAAGGTCTTACACTGTCTTCAATTTTCCCTCTCCCACTTGGCACATTTTACCTTTTCTGTGCTTGTACGATTTTAAATCTCTGGATAATAAAAAGGGTTTCTAAAGGGCTGCTCTTATTAATTACTTCTGTATAAGATCTCTTGAACTTTTTGATTCTTTATCACTTATTGGACTTATTTGCTACCATGTTGTTGTGTTTATATTAATGGCATGTGGTGAATGGCATGATAAAGTGAAGGATCCACTATTGGATCCCCAAGCAGACAGGAAAGATCCCACTGCAAATAGTTGCATAAAATACTAGGAGTTTCTGTATTCTCTTCACATTACCTGTCATCATGTTTTATTATGTAATCTAGTTGCTGAAAGATACCTCATGCTTGTAGCTAAAATCCCAGGCTTTTACAGCAACCAAATAAGAATAATACAGCAGTAAAATTCACAAAGACAGGTTTACAGAGATAAGGAGAAGTCATGGTTATGTGTGTGTATCCCATGGCCAGATAAAATAGGTTCTCTTGTTTAGTCTGCTGTCCAACAGGCTTTCAAATGCTTAGGAACTGCCTAGTCATGGATCCAGATCTTGGGTAATTTTTACATCTTTGCAATTCTGGTCACTGAAGGAGAATCCAGGGAGCTCAGAGAAGCAGCTTTGGGGTAAAGCACAGAAGGGGGTCTAATGCCTTGTGTCATTTCCAGAAATGGAAGGCAATGCTATGTCTTGAGCAGTCAGTTCCTTCTGAAGCAAGGAGGGCTGTCAAGAAAAATGCTTACTTTGGGGTTTTTTTGTTGGTCTTCTGGACTTGGTTTTTGTAAAGTTGTCCTACTATCACCACTGATGTACTTTAGCCTGCAATTATCCTTGCTGTCCACCAATAACCTAGTCAATAGTGTTTTAATATAATGAAAGTATACAGGAACTAGAGCTCTAGTGGTGCTTTAGGCAGAGAGAGACGTAAGGCTATACTCTGAAGACATTTGTGATATTTGTACAAGCATGAAGTGCCTATAGATACAGGGCTGATTTTTCCAGTGAGAAGTGTTTGCACCAAATATTTATGTAGCAGGCAGCACATAAATTTATGTAGCAGCAGTTTGTTTTCATGTGCTTTCTTGCTGAAAGGGCTACTTTTGTTTGTTGATCACTGAATTAGTTCGGGCCAGATCTCCAAACTCTTTCCTCCTCTGTTGTGTGACCATTCTTTCTGTTTTTTCTTTCCATTTATACAGTCTGATTTCTATCTGGCTTTTTCATTAATTTGTGAAACACTCTTCCTCTTTAGCAATCCAAATGCATAAGTTGTCCCTCTTTAGTACATCTGTCACGTTTTAATATTGTATTTAAGAATTGCCTAATAATTAAAGTTACTAATATACAAATAGTAAGTAAAGCATGGAAAGCATAACTTAAAACTATGTATGACATGAGTTTAAAAGGCTGTATGATTTATAAATATTTATAAATGGCAGCTGAAGAAAGCTAATGTTTCTATAGTTGCTTCTTTCTATGTTTGCTAACTCTAAAGAGTTAAGTTTTTCTGTGTTCACCTGTTTGTTCAAGTGTTTTCTTTTCACTAGTTTCCTCACCAGGAAATTGCCTTGCCACCTGGGTGGGACTAAGGTGGTGGAGATTTGTGGTTTTAAAAAGGTTGCTCATAACCCTCTTAAAGTTTCAAAATACTTCTGCATAGTTTCCTTGGAATAACTGTTTTCGTTGTGCTTTAGGTGAATTTAGTAGTAACTTGTCAAGCTGATGTTGGCTCAGGCATTTTAGGTGCTTCTCTAATTCTTCTATATTTCTCACTTGAATTAAATGTCTTTAAATGCACTGAGTAGATCACAGGTCATGCTAAGACAGACTTTTAGAGGATGATGAGGAGAAAATGTATCTAGCTAGAAGAGCCTCTGAAGGAATCACATCTTTTATGTTCTTTCTCTGCTGGGTTGGTGCATACCAAATTTTCATTAAAAAGTGATCAGAGATAGTTGTATTTAAACACATCCAGATTTTTCTTAGAGACGAGTAAAATGTATGTACATTACAGAGTTAGAGGGGCAATTATGCCAGGAACAGAAGATTATCTTGTGCTCAAAGTATTTTAGGTAGATGGCAGCTATTAACTTATTATTGTGGGAGGAAGGAATCAAAGTCATAATCAGAGAGAATGATGTTTACCATGTAATTATCTAAGCAGTGCTGTGCACTATTATGTGCATATGAAGAACCAGTGAAGCCATGTGCTCTTGCAAGAGAAAATTCTTCACTCATGTAGTGGGCCAGGTGGTGCAGAAGCTTTGATAGCAAGGAAAAGGTGTCAGTGAAAAAGGAACAATTACTTGAATAGCCTGACTGATTGGAAAAAAAAAAAAAAAGCTGCTGAATAATGTCATTCATGCATTCATATAAACTGAATCACAATGCAGACTTGAAGACTTAAATAAGGTCTTTGCAGAGCTAAATAACAGATATTCCAAGGAAAATGGAAGTCGAGTACTGCGGGTGGTGCAAAAATGTGTTCTCTTGGTTTTAAATTACTTCAAAAAACAGAGAAGCACAGATAATCAGCAATATAGATGAACCCTGCAGTAAGCACAAGGAATAAAGAAGATTATGTAATGATAGTGGTTTGTACCCATTTGGGAGAGGTTCAAAGACAGGAACCAGATTTAGACCTAGATCCAGAATTAAAAGGCTTCTCAGATGTGTCCAGTTCTGCACAGAAATATGGAGCATGAACATGTCCTGAAAAGGAAGCAGCAGTATTCCTGTCATAGTGATGTGCTGCACATAGGAATCAAGGACAGGGAAAGGGAAGAAGAGAGTAAGATTTTAACAATTAAGTTGAGTAGGAATGAAGATGTGAATGGAAGATATTAGAGATGCAAGCATTGGAATTCTGGTTAATTTCAGATAAGTGCATTGTGTTACATCCATCCTGCAGCAACTTTCTTAGAAAAGTAGTCTTACTTAAAGTAGTAGAAGAGTGAGGAGAATACCAGGACTGTCATGTGCTCTCTTTCTAGACCTACTTAGGGTACTGAAGTTAAAATAGGCATGATTTCACACTGGATGTTCTGTAAAGTTTCTAGGTTAGAGTTTTGAATGATGTTCTTGCCACTGAGTGTGGCAAGAGTGGTCTAATGCAACCTTAAGGGTGTGGCAACTCATGCTGTGTGCTTAGCTAAACCCCTTCTCTTACCCATTGCCTTGCCAATGTCTGTGCCCAAAGCAGCTGTCATAGAAGCTCACCCTCTTTGGTTCTGGGCTTATCTTCCCAGACGATCTTCAAAGGCAGAAAAATCCCACACTGTGCCTTGTGTCAGCTGCCATTTTCTGCTGGTATTTGAGCATGAATCAGGGACCTCAAAGATTGAGACTGCATGGTGTGGCTGGAAGTGCCAGTCTCTGTCTCCTGCTCTGATAAATATAAATATAAAAGTACTTCCTGCAGTATGGTCTGTGTCACTAGGATGGCTGTATGGGACATGCCTCCTGTCTGCAGACCCCACCTGACAGAAGGGAAGGCAGAGAAACTTGTGTCAATGGGAAATGCACAGGTAGCCTGGGCCGTAAGCCCCAGATGCCTCCATTCACAGCCCCACTAAACAAACACATTTCTTTGTAATGTCATGTTATACAACACTGAGCGGGCAAAGCCACAAAGGTAATGATGCCAAAAACTCTGAAGTCCTTGACACTAGGAGCAGAATAGTAAGTGCTTCATTTCACAGCTCAGGATGCTGGCAAAAAAGCTTGTGGGGAAAAACAAATGAAACTTGGAGCTGGGCAGGCTTAGATAGAATAACTGGTATTCGGATTAAGAAGTGTTTTGTGCAGAGAGTGCTACACTAGTTCCAAATTCCAGGTTTATCAGAGCAACCCACTGCAGCAAGACTTCCTGGCTCTAAGGCAGTGTATTCTGAAGAAGTGAGGTGACTCTCTAGTGAGCTGTTTGTCAATATATTTGGAGTATTTGCTTTAAAAACTAAAAACTTGTTTCATCTTGAATACAGGGCCTATGCAACAAATTATCTCTATTAAAATAAATTGTTTTCAAATAATGTTAATATAAATGAGCTTTATTTTTATTGGTTTTAAATAGGAATGCAATCTTGTTGCAGGTAGATGCATCCAAGAGTAGGTCACGTTTATTTCGGAAAAACGAGAGGAAGTTTCCAGTGTCATAGGACCCCCCACCCCTCCCTTAGGAAGGCAAAAGTGCACTGGTGCAAAGGAGCTAGTCTTAATTATGAAGGGATTGAGGGGTGAAGCAGGTGGTGCTTAAAAAATGGGGGGCCGGGCAGGAGGCAGACACAACATGCAAGACATGTCTGCTCTGAGAAGTGTGTTGATTCACTGCCTCATCTTGGTGGCCATGAGCTTTTACATAATCTAACATAAAAAATTAGGAAAAACTCTGGGAAAAGGAACTGTATCTTTCTCCCAACCCAGAGAATGATGTCAGCTCTGGGGTCTTCAACTTAAGAAAGATATGAAGAGCCATAGAGATAACAAGAGAACTGGAGCACCTCTCCAATGAAGACAGCTTAGGAGAGTTGGGGTTGTTCAGCCTGGAGAAGAGAAAGCTCTGAGAAAACCTTACAGCACCTTCCAGTACCTGAAGGGTGCTACAAGAGAACTGCACTTGTTACAAGGGCATGTAGTGACAGGACAAGGGGAAATTACTTTAAAGTGAAAGAGGGTAAGTTTAGATTACATACTAGGAAGAAATGATTTACAGTGAGCATGATGAGACACTGGAACAGGTTGCCCAGAGAAGTTGTGGATGCCCCATCCTTGGAAGTGCTCAAGGCCAGGTTGGACGGGCCTTTGAGCAACCTGATCTAATGGAAGGTGTCCCTGCCCATGGCAGAGTGGTTGAAACCAGGTGATCTTCTAGGTTCCTTTCAACTCAAACTATTCTATGATTTATTGTTGCAAATTTATAATTATGCTGCCTACAAAGCTTAGTCACAGGTCATGGACATTTTGTTCAAAACAGTATGTGAATAGTCCTGGTTCTTTAAAACTGTGCTCTTCACACTTCCAGCATGAGAGATTGATCATATAGGGGAAAGATAATTTGTCCCTTCTCTCCCAGCATTCCTAAATGTGTACTTTAGTATATGTAACATATACTGAGACATTTAATCTGTGTTAGAGCAATGGGAGTAATGAATTTGAGCCTGAAGAAAAGAAAGAATCTGTCATGTACCCAGTTATAATTGTTTCCTGTGTATTTTCCCTTGTACCTTTACAGGACTAAAAGTGACATATCTGCCTTACATGTTGAGGTAGCTGAATGGAGGTGTGGGAAAAGGAAGCAATATGCTGGCAGCAGCAAGATTTTGCTCATTCTTTAATTACAGTGTTAAAGATCTTGTTAGTTATGTGTTTTGTGATCTAAAGGATACAAATTATAACTACTTGAAGAATTTATTTTTTAATTAAAAAACATAATTTTATTATTTCTTGCAGTACAGATACATTGTTGGAAGTTAATTGAGGAGGCCTGTGAGTTTAATTATACTGCAGTTAGATTGCTGTCTAATTATATTCTTTTGCACCTGGCTTTAGAAAAGTTCAATAAATTGATTCATTCTTAAGAGAGGTAATTAAATCTTTCCATTAAGTTTCAGCGATTTTGATTCAGTGAAGCAGATGCGTGATCTTAATTACACAATTGATGGGATTGCCGTCACTGCTACCAGCTGAGGATGGGACCCCAGGTGCCTGTCTATTCAGAGATCAGAAAGATGCACTTTCATGTATTTTTAGTATGAAAGGGTGGGTTTAAGAAATGTGACTGACAACTTCCACCTCTGACTGCCAGCATTCCCATGTCATAGCTCTTATCTTCCCCTACATTGCTTTTTCTCTTGTCTGATTATGTATGCTTTATTCCTTCATTTGTTTTATGCAGTCTGTTAAGTTTCTAGAGTATCTTATTTGTAGAGAACAAGTCCCTTTTGTGATGCAGTGTAATCCACTTTCTCATTCCCTATTATTCCATTGTGACTTTGTATTTTTCTTTTTTTTCCCCTGTTCTGTCTAAAGAAAGAAAAAGAAGATAATTCTTCCACTTGCGGCATCTCTTTCTTACCATTAACCTCACAGGAAGTTGTGCAGAATGATCAATAGAGAGCATAGAAAGTGGTACAGTGCTGTCATTACTTTCAGTTTGACATAATAGAAAGAACCTTCTGCAGTCTTTAAAGTGTTACATTTCACAATAATTGCTTTACTTTTCTGTAGCTACAGCGTGGAAATGTTGCCCTTGTCTTGCCCAGGCATGCAGCATTATTATTTTATACAAAGAGAGCTTGCTATTGGGTAGAATGCATAAGATCATCCCTTGCATTTCTGGACATTTCAGATAATTATTTAGCTGGGAACATCACTTCCCAGGTTGAAGTCTTAGGTTGAAGTAAGTGATACGTACTTTTTTTACTGTTATTGCTATTCTCACTTTTATTGATTGAACTTCTGTCTTTGGGATGATTATCAAACTCCTTATCAGTGTGCAGGGGTCAAGCTGTTGAGTCTGTTTTCTGACAGTTGTTTTTGGGTAGATTGTCTCCCTTCACTGGCACAGATTGGCAGCTGTGTCAATGTTTTCTGGGGGGAAAATAAGATAGAGACATCCTGAAGGTGTGATTCATTTCTTTGTATTATACTAAAACAGAGAAGAGAGTCAGCACAGTACAACTGGCTATTTATCTGGGAGCTTCAAATAAAAGCATTCCTTTGTTTGGAAATCTGCCAATCTATCTCATAGCTATGGATGCTTGGGTTTGCAGGGGTTAAGAGATGGAAGGGAAAGCCTTAATAAAGTCAGTAATAAGCTGCTCCAGGGTGACTGGGGACACTTACTCTGAGATTTTAGACTACATTACTAGATGTCTTGAACATTCAAAAGCTGTACTCCCTCCCTGTCCTTGATGCTAACCCCCAACCCAAAGCTCAGTAGAGAGAAGAAATGAACACACTTGCCCATCCATCTCTCTCTTCCAGGGAGCTTACTCAGAGAATAAAGAAGATTGAGCCCTCTTGGTTGCAGAAAGTAGAATCTGCATTTTTCTGTAATGTTTACATTTTTGATCTACATCACCTGTGCATCTTGAATTTTTCCTTCTCTGAACCAAGGTGAATCCATCCTCTGAGTTTCTTTTCAGTTATAGCTTCAAAATCAACCTTACATTCTGAGTTCTGAGTCCTTTAAGAGAAAGGCCCCTGTAATTGCTGGGCTCAAGCCTAGCAAGTTCAAGAGAAGTTCAGACTTATCCACAGTTAGAACCAGACACAGAAGGGAAGATGTTCCCTCAGTAGTTTGTTTTCTAGGTGAATTAAATGATAACATATTTTCCTATTTAGATCTTGCCATAATAACTTTGTAGTGGAAAAAATGGTATGGAAATCCTTGCACCTTCTGATAGTTTTTTTGGATCAATTTAGTTATTTAGTACATGCTTCTAGTCCCCCTTCTCCCCCCCTTAATCTCTATATCTGGCATTAAGGCTACATTATAAAGAAGATCAAAGACACTAATGCAGTGTCTGGACAGTTCCTTTGTTCTACTTATCATTTCATCCCTTTGAAGACTTAATTGCAATTTAAATTTGTAAACTAGTGTTTTCCAAATTTAAGTAAGAAACTCTAATGACATGGCAGAAGAGCTGTAACAAGTCATTTGACTTAGTAGAAGGGTTATGTAACTAAAAGATATTTTCTCACTGTTTGATATGAATGCTAGATAACAAGGTAGGTATGCCATTTTTAATTGGTTGGGAAACAAAAAAGCAGAGCAGTAACACTTCCAGTCTTAAGTGTTTCATTAAAATAAAGGATTATGTATATATGTCCCTGAAATGAATGTCAGAAAATGTACACAAACAGATGTTTGATGTTCTTTAATTTTGCTGTTATTATGGTTAATTCAACAGACATCAATGCCTACAGTGTGAGGTTTTGACTTTGTTGGATTTTCTGGGGTTTTGGGGTTGTTTTTCTCTTTTAAACAGGCAACATATAAGAATTAGTCTGATATGTACTACCTTAGAACATGGGCCTGAGATGAATACGGAGAAAATACATAAAAAGCACTAATTAAAACATCTTTATCTAGTTAATCTTTAGATAGCTAAGTAAGTCTAAAAATCTGTCATGCATTTTACTATTGTATTATTTGGTTAATTTAATTTGCAGAATGGTTACAGATCCTCTAGATTCTAAGTGGTTTATTTAATGTGTCATCCCTACAGTTCTACTGGCAAACATATGCACAGGTTTTGATCAGTGCTGAAACAGTTTCTTGCATTAAATCAGATTTAACAGCAGACTGCAGAATTAGGGTCACTAGTCTGAGCCACAACTACCAGGAACTTTGGGAGCAAACTCAAAAATGCCCATGAAGTGTTTCAGCATGCTGGAAATCCTTGTATAGTGGTTGTATTATTTTGTCATATGCATCTTTCAGAGGAAGACATTAAATGTGTTCCCCCAGCTATCCACCTCCTGTTTTTTTCTATATAAAACTCCTGGTAAAAAGAATTGTCTGCTCAATAGTTTCAACTTGGATCCTTCTGCATAACTTGCAGTTCCTAATTACTGATAAACCTGTGCTTTTAATGTTTCATGCATATTTTGTCTAATTATATGTGGCAGTAAGTACTAAAACTTTCTTTAAAGCAGAAGGCAAATGGCTTTTTGCACTGATTTGAACCTGCTATATGCTTTCCTAGACTTTATGGGGGCTTTTTTGTTTGTTTGTTTTTGTTATTTTGAAGTAACATATGTCCAAGAGAATCACTGGTTTGCCTGTTTGTAAATGAGTCATTATGAGTGTATTATTAGTGTAATTTGCTGTAGGAATAGGAGGCTGTATGAGACCATAGGGACCTGCGGTCTTGTCTCGAGCAATCCTACACGCAAGAAGAGGGGTTGTCTGGAAGAGGTAATGAGGGAGGTGAGCTGGGTCTTGCATCTGTCTCTGGGCATAGTCCTGGGACAGCATATCCCAGAGCTAAAGGTTGATTGACTGGTTAAGCTCTGGATTGAGTTTAATTGGAAATGGAAGAAGCAGAGAGATGGGCATAGGCAATGAGAACTCCTCAGCTGACCAAGGAGAATGGGAAGCTCAAGGAACAGGTTCTAAGACAGCTTCTGGTCCACTGATGGCCCTTTGTAATTTTTTATTTTTTCAGTGCAATAGAATTGCTGGGCACCAGGCACTGCAACTGAATTTCAATTAAGGAGAAACAGAATTAACTTAATCTGGATATGACATATTAGCAGAAGAAAACAGATGTTAGTAAGTGGTCATGTGTGGGTTCTATCTTTATGCCTTACCTACTAGTGGTCAGCTTGAATGAAATTTGGAAAACCTGTGTTTTAGATGAGTATGTGGAGGTCAGTGCCTAAAATACTGTGCTGTTAGTAAAAGACATAAGAGAGACAGGATGTCACCAGTGCAATGGGTTCTTGCAAATGGCTGGCAATCTATTAGATGAAGCTCCTAACTCATTCAGGGAAGCTTGTAGCACCTATACTAAAGGTGAAGCAGAAAGTATTCACCAACCCAACAGCTAAATTGCTGTTCTAAATGGGTGGAAAGTTAATTCTCAATTCCTCACCTGGATATTGGTATAATTCTGAAATAATAGCAGCTCTGCATCTGAACAATTTAATAACCATCACAATTCCAATTTTTCCAGATTTGACCACAGCTAGAAACAAGGCATGATCTTCAGTATTTCTGGGAGGAGTGGGTAAGGGAAGAGGGAATGCAACGTGAATGTGAATTCTTTTTCTGCTACCAAGACTTTATGTTAATCCTGAAAACAATTCAGTTACTTGTACAACTCCCTTCTCAGAGTGACCAAGTCTTCATGGCTCATAACCAATACCTATGCATCTTTAGGCAAAAATACTGTCTTTGCCCAGTTAGTTACCTGTGTGTTGTCAGGTGTTCTGTCAGGTTATGTAGCTGGGCAGGAGATGAAAATGCCTCAGTCTTCTTCAAGACTGAGAGGAGACCTCATTGCAGTCTGCAACTTCCACATGAGGGGTAGCATAGAGACAGGCACTGATCTCTTCTCTCTGGTACCCAGTGCCAGCACCCGAGAGTTTTATCAGGGGAGTTTGAGTTTGAATATTAAGGAAAGGTTCTTCACTGAGGGTGGTTGGGCACTGGAACAGGCTCCCCAGGAAAGTGGTTGCAGCACCAAGCCTGACAGAGCGTGCCAAGTGCTTGGACAATACTCTGAGACATGGTGTGATTCTTGGAGTTGGTCTGTGAAGGGCCAAGAGTTGGACTTTGATGATCCTTGTGGGTCCCTTCCAACTTGGAATATTCTATGATTCTATGCTTCTATTCTATACCTACCCAGGATTTTGAGACTGTACGAGAGCAGTACATGTAGGTGGACTTACATGACATCGCTTCAATTGTACTGGAGGGTCCTAGGCTGCTCCTTGGACACCTGTCCTCAAAGGCTGGCTCCTGCATTGTCAGGGACTCACAGAACTTCCTTCAGTCTGGAGACTAAAGTATGTGAGATGGCAGCATCTAGAGAGACAAACCAGTGATGGGAATTAATCTTCTACTGGCTTTTCAGTGTAACCCCAGTGTAGAGACACCCCCAAATCGTGAGCTACAGGTACNACGAAGAAATCTTCTGCTGGCTTTTCAGTGTAACCCCAAATCGTGAGCTACAGGTACACCTGTGATCCAAAGCAGCAGTCCTACCTCACGGCTCCAGAGCAGTAGGTTTTGTAATCAGCATGCCTGGGCTGACGAGCTGTGTAACTTGCAGTGGCCAACTAGCAGAGTTTGAGTTGGGAGTGGTGGATGCTGACGTCTGTTTTGCTCCATTTCAAATATAATGTCCTAATTGTAACCACTCTGCTTATTGTGGCTGCTTTAGCAATGCCTTTGATTACGCAGAAGTTTCATTTAGCAGGATTAAAGCATCATTACATATTGGCCTGGGGAGTGTCAGATATCTTGCAGTTCTAAAAATACAGTGAGTCTCCCTGCAGTGAAGTCGATTAAGCAATGTCAGGAGTGGGAATCCTAGCACAGTAGGTTTTTTTAGTGTCTTTAGTCTTTTGAGCATGCAGGTAAAACTGTTTTGTCTCCCTGCACATAAAAACAGTTCGTAATTTTGCAGTAATGATTATGACCAGGTATATATTTGCCGCTTCTTGTGGGAAACTAATTTAGTAATTGGGAAGTTTCACTTTGAAATTTTACTCTCCCTATATTTTATCATAAGGAGCATTAATGGAAAGTTAGCAAGTAATAAATATTTTCCCTGATCCTGTAAGTTAGGAGAAAGAATGATTTAAATTAATTTTACAGCTTCCCCATACTTTCAGTATGCCTTTGGGAAAACAGATTCTTGAAATGTTACCTGACCAGATTTGCAACTTCCCAATGAGCTTATTTTAAGAAGCAGCTATTGTTAATTTGAATACTATGATTTAAAATAGCCTAAATTTAAAGGAAAACATGGAGATCGGTGAATGGAAATTGAGGTGCGCTGTAAAACCTATCATATTCCAATTCTGCAGGAAAGATATGCCTTGGACATCTGATTAAAATGCCATTCTGAATGTTAGTTTCTGTGAGAATTTACAGATTGTTTTATATAGCTATAAATACATTGTGACTATGAGTAGATAGGTATTTATCTATAGAGTTATATACTATTCCAGGTGTACAGGAAACCAATTAAATTCCTTCTACCCGCAAAGGACGAAGTGTGAAACTACAAAGAAGAGCTGTGTTAGGTGCTCAACTTCAGGAACCGTGTGTGTAAATTGAATGTCTGTACATGCGCACAGATGAATGTCTGTGGTCCTAGAATGCAGATTTTTTTTATTGTCTGGATAAAGTACATAATTGTTGGAAATGAATGTACATGCAGTGTTATCTTAAAATTCTGCCCTTTAGATACCTAAACCTTGCCCTCTTCTGTGCAATGTAGAAAAATACTTAGATTCTAGGACTCAGCTCTAAACATTTAGCTGATTCATCTCCTCCTTTTGTATGTTTTCATAAATTAGTAGGTTATGTGTGTTTAACAAAATGTGTACCTAGATTAAACACACTCAATAAGATCCTACCTTGTTACTTGATTCCTAAAGAGTTGCTCATGTGTTTAATTCAAGAAATACCAGCAGTCCCAATGAGCTCTTGTGTTCTATTATGCTTGTGTACTTGCTGCCTCTATAACCAATATATGAAAAGTATATTTTCCAGGCTTCCTGGTTGAAGGGACTCTACAGGAAAAGTTAAGAGGAGGCTGTGCTTCCTGCACAGAATAGAAGGTGGGAGATAATATTTTGTGATCAGCAATACTAGAAGTAGGACCCCTTTGGCTACCGCAGTCATTACCAATTCTTATATGTATTGCTGTGAATTTTGCGGCAGGTTCCTGTTCTTGTAGACTAAAAAAACTAACAAATTGTCTATGAGTAGGAAAATGTTGATAACTTAATTTCCTATGGTTTAGTGTCTTGTGGTTGGCTGACTTCCTTGAATCAAGTTAATGCTGTAGTTCTTCTGAGGCTGTGCTGAACAACTCCTGGGTAAGGAGCTGTATGAACCTCACAGAAGGTGTGCTTTGGGTGGAATGGATGCTGGGGTACCCAGAAGTAATTTTCTTTTTTATAATTGTTATACAGATTTGTGAATTATGCTTATTCCTTGTTTCATTTCTCTGATACCTCATATAAGGATGAGCTCATCTACCATTCTCTCAGTCTGAAATTACTTTAAAGCTTCTCTACCAATTGACTGTTTTCATGAAACTTGTTTTAAAAGATGTCTAACTCTGTCTGAAATCTAATACAGAACTCAGTGGTGATTGGAAGAGAACTAGAGACACACACAAGAAAAAAGAGCTAAGAAGAGCAAGGTCTTAGAAACCTTGCCTGACTACTTTGCTGTGCAATTGTGTATGCTAGATTCCCTAGGACAGAAGTCACAGGGACAGCTTTTATGTTTACGTTTTCAATACATGGAAAGAATTGAGGTCTCCTCTGCCTCAGGAAGCCTGTTGTCTTCTTAATGTTTTTTATTTCCTCTCTTTCCCGTGAAGGAAAGACAGAGACTGAGAATAACAAGGAAGAACTGAAGGAAGAAGGGAGAACAGGTTGCTTGTGATAGGACTCCTGTGAGGAAGTTTGAGAGCTGAGACTGGCTGAAAGAAGCCTGTGACCCACAGCGTGCTGGATAGAAGTTCAGACTGGAACTGTGAGGTGACCTAAGTGAAACCTTAGCAGATGGACAGTGACCATTAGGGAGGACTCTGGTGGCTTGAGCAAGAAAGTAGAGACTGAAGGATCAGACTAGATTTTAGAGGACTTAAACAAGAAGCACAAGACAAGAACTGGGAGAGGAACTGGATGAGTTTGTGGAGGACTGTACAGAAGATTGATGTGTGTTTGCTGTGTTGGAATGGATTGCAATTTCAGTCCAATATTGCAGTTTAAAATTGACCATTTGGTCTAGTTAACTATTGTTCAGTTGTTTTTAGTGATTTTGTCCATGTTGGCTTCCATCTCTTACCTAGCCATTCCCAAACTAATGCTGTCCCTTGGGCACAGACCTGCCTTGTTTTTGGCAAAAGGATCATTGCTCCAGGATGACTTCATCTCACATCTACCCCAAGGCTTCCCTTAAGGGTAATGAACTCTCTTGCCCCTGAGATCTTTCCCAGCATTTCTAAGAGCTGCCCTATACTGCTGCTCCTCCATCCATGAATAGAGAGACTACTTTCAAGACTGTGGGGACTAAGTTTAGCTTGATTCCCATAGCAACACTATTAATCCTCAAACAAATACCAAACAACAATTGAGTTTAGAGATCTAGGGGTGTTAATAAAGGTGATTTGGGAGTATTCCTACTGAATAAATGTGCTTTTCCTTTGTTGTGACTTCAGCAACCTAGGTTTTCCTGGCAAGTTGTTTTTTGGGTAATAGCTAAGATATTAACTACTTCTATATGCTTTCATGTTTTTGAAAAGGTTTTGTACTTAAGGGTGGTGATCTATTTCTGAGTATGGTGCCAGGCAGGGGTTCAGTACCTGTGTAACTGCTCTTTATCTTCCCACTCAAGGAAGATTGTAATTAACAAGGCTGAGTTCACTCCATTGTGCTCTGCAGTGAAGTTGATGGTATGAATCGAATCCGTTCTGTTCTGTTAAATAGAGGGAAATCCAGGTACACTGGGGGACTCCAGGTGGAAGAAATGACAGAAGACTGGAGGGAATTTACTTTTCTGCATGAAAATGTAAAGTACTCAATGTCTACAGATTTGCTCCTTGTAACCTGTGCTGTTTAATGCCAAAACTTAACTAACTTGTATTTTAGTCTCTGTGTAATAGAGTATACAGGCCTCTGTGGACCTGAGAAAGAAATGGTTCTTGCCTGTATTGAGCAGTATACAGGTGTCAGGAGTCAGTGGAGGTGGCTGATTACCCCGCTGAGCAACTGAAATAAAGGGAAAAGTGCTGTCCCATATGTAATCTGGAGGGTATTTTTCTTCCACAACAGAAAAAGATGTCAAAACTAGTTCCAAAGGAGCAAGAATGTTTTCTGTTATCTCATGGTTTGTGTTGTTTTCTTTGCAGACCGTAAAGAATGAGAGGCTCTTAGTGGCTGGAGCCCCAGCAATTGTTTCTTTGCTGACTGGGAGATAGGATATATTTTGTTTCATTGGTACACATTACGCCAGGCAGGCCCAGGTCTTGCAAACATTTATGCACTTATCTTGCTTATTATACATACTGACCCTGGTCTTGGACATGCTGAAGAAAGTTAATGGAGTTCCAGTGTATTTCTCTGCCCTCTACAGGTTTAGGTTGAGCAAGC
This sequence comes from Climacteris rufus, assembly GCA_013398175.1. Lineage (NCBI taxonomy): Eukaryota > Metazoa > Chordata > Aves > Passeriformes > Climacteridae > Climacteris > Climacteris rufus. The sequence goes on from VZRZ01001321.1 coordinate 1,053,624, forward strand.
AAGGAATGCTTCTGGCTAACACTTAGAAAATTTGAACAGTAGGTATGACATTTGCTTCTGCAAACTGTGTACATCTGTAAGGTTTCAAATTGCTGCAATCAGAGGTACTTTTAAAAAAACTTGGCTCAGTAATATGCTTCCTTTATTATTCAGTGTACTATTGCTACTATTCACAGTGATTCACATTACCCAGCTTTCTTATTCTGAAGATAAAGCTTTCTTTTTTTCTTCTGTATCGTTAGAAGCAAGAAAATGCCTTATCAGGGATTAGTGGGGTCCAAGATGATTGCTTTCTGGGAATGAGTGGTGCTTACACATATTAAATTGCTTCTGTGCAGACATTACCATCTGATACTTCCAATAGCTTTTCAGAAGCAAAGAGGAGCAGAATGCAAATGATGGTAGCAGGAAAAGGTTGTTTTTGCTTTGTTTTTTTTCTTAGTTTTTTTTAGGGGAGGCCAATACCATAACTGAAATAGTTAATAATTGTTGTCTTGACCTTTTAACTTTTTCAGGCCTGTTGGAAACTCAGTCATTGCATGAAGCAGATGAAGATGTGGTCACTGATGTTGATTTCACCAGTATGATTTCTGAAGAAGAGAAAGAAGAGTTAAAGGTTGAACTTGCCAAGGTAATGAATATGAATATCTGAGTGTTACTGTTTCTAATTCCTTAAACTGAAAGCCATTAATTGTAGGAAGAAGTATACCTAAAGGTATGACCTTCCTTTTTGGTAAAATAATTCGAGATTACAGTAATGTGAAGCAATTAATTTCCTATCTCTATTTTTTGAAGGTTAAATATCTTCTACTTGATGATTGCACAGAGAAAGTTAAATGCACCTTACCATCTTAGTCAAGAAGTTTCTTTATTTATCAACCTTTCTTGAGAAAGAATGAAAGATATTCTCATTAGATCTGTGGTATTGTTGTTACAGTGGTTGTGCCACCTGATAGAAAAGATTATTTCTGTGGTGCTCAGAGGAAAAGCTAATGATGATGGTTACAAAAGATGATGACAAGCACAGTAATTTTGTCACATTTTTTTTCGTTTGGCACTGATGTGTTTGGAGAGGGTAATATCTTTTTTCAGGAGTCTGGAACTCAGGACACTATGAAGAGGCTTAAAAATAATAACAATAAGGAGATGGGACCAAAAAGGTGTGAACCATGTGGTCTTTTTATTACAAAGATTAAAGAGATTGCCTAGATTTGGCCTACTATGGAAGAATTAATTACTGCTGCTGAATACTTCAGAAACAGAAGTGAAATTCCAAAATGGAAAATGAGAGAATGGAGAAATCTGTGGGTTTACTTATTTTAAATATGAGTCAAATAACAGAAATCACAGCTGTATGAAGGTGAAGAATTGGTTTTGCCTTGATTGGAATACTTAATATTAAGTTGTAGTACTAAGTACTCTAAGAAGTCACATTTTTAATGACTCTCAAATCATTTATCTGCAGTACTGATTTATTATTTTCAAGTGAAACAGAAGACTGTTTTTTCACTTTAATATTTTGTCAAGCCTTATATTTCTGGATTCCTATTATTTTTTACTTCCATGCTGATCCTGTCATATCTGTAAATAATCAGAAGGAAACTTTACATGTTCGGTTTATCCCATAAGTTAGGAGTTGGGATATTCATTACTGGGTTTTCATCAGGGCCAGAGGCACTGGGAACACACTGAAACACGGGAGATTCCCCTTGAACATCAGGAAACATGTTTTTAATGTGAGTGTGACTGAGCACAGAGGACCCCAAGACATTTTGGAGCCTCCATCCTTGAAAATATTTAAAAGTTGCCTGATTGCAGTCCTGGGAAACGTGCTCTAGGTAGGGCCTGAAGCAGATGTCTTTCAGTGGTCCCTTCCGACCTCAGCCACTCTGTGATTCTCTTCTCTGGTGAAGAAGACTTCATAGGCAGATAGAAACACAGAAGGAAAAAAGCCAGACCTTCCTGCAATCATCTGAGAACAATATTCCTCTCTCAACAGAATTGATCTCAAGAATTTCTGAGTGTCCTTTCTGCTTACTGATTCCCACAGGAGAGAGAGTTCTCAGTTGCTCATGCTAGAGATGCTTTAATTTGTGTACTAACACACAAATGAGAGATTGCCTTTCAAATATTACAGTCTTGACTAACCTAGGAATTATTTTCTCAATTGCTCGCAGCAGTTTACTGGCATGCATCTTATGCTTAAAAACAAAATAAAACTGATAATTATGCTAAGAAAGGTTTGAAAAACTTGAATTTATGGTGAACAAAGTCTAAACTTAAATGAGGATTATGACCCTTAGAAAAGACTAAAAAAAATGTATGACCTTGCCCCTTCAGAAAGAAGAATTTGCTAATGTGGGAATTGGCTAATGTTTCCTTTTGAAAAGCTCTTAGTCTTTACTTTCGAGCCCTTTCTGCTCCACTGATGATAGTGTTGTTTTCTTCCTTGTCCTTATGCACTGTGTGATACCCGTTTGAGCTTGTGGGAACAAGCACCTCTCTTACTCTTGTGAGAGGTGAAAACCATCCTTAATTCTGCTATCAACAGTTGATGTCATGGGGATCTGTTGTGAGCACCTGCTATGTATTTATTTAAGCAGAAAAAATATGTTCCATCTCTGTGTTTTGTATCTGCTGTATATATTCTTTGTCTTCTTCCTCCTACCCTCTCCAACACTAGGAGAGGAACAAGCACTACTGTTTTTCTGGCAGGTTTTTTGTATCCTCTATTCCTGTTCTCCTGACAGTAGTCTCGTTTTACTGGAAGCTTCTCAGAGCATGGACTTGCTCTGTTCTTGTGTTTGTAGTCTGGTTAACACAGCAGGGCTCTGACTCTAATCAAGCGTTGAATTTTCTACAATGAAACTAAAATAAGTAACTCTTTAAGAAAGTTCTGACAGTAATTTGAATTTATAGAGGTCAATTTCACTTTTCAGAATAATAACAGAAAATTGTAGCCTAAAAACTTTACGTACGGCCAGAAGCTTGTTAACAGAACAGATTTTTTTTCCCTTCTTCCTCTCTCACTGTAAGGAGCATTGTACAATGACTCTTGAATCATACTGGGGGCTGAGATTTTGAGCTACCTTGCTCACTGCTGTCAGTTGTCCTTCCATTACACTCATCAAAGTAGTCATTTACCCCTTGGTGTCTTCCCCCTCCCACACCTTCACAAAAGCAGCGATCTGGTTTGATGTAGCTGATGCACAGGTGCCAAGTTCAGCAGTGTGTGTTACTGCATGTTTGTTCCCAGTTTGAGGAAATATGCCAGTACCTTTTTCTGCAAACTTACGGGGTAAGGGAACTCAGTCCCTGTATGATGCATCTATATTCTTCTGATTCGGTTGCAGTTTGAAAGAAGGGAAGCATGAGAAATAGAAGCTTATATGTCTGTTGACTTAAGTCCTAGTTTCACAATGGAGTCTACATTTATATGAGTGCACTTTTAAAAAATGCCTAAGCAGGTGATGCCTGACTTCCATGGGAGTTAGGTATAAAACATGCTTAAATGCTTTTCAAGATGCTACTGTAAGTCCTTAATCCCTTCTACCTACTTCAGAGTCTTCAGTCACTGATATTTGAGCACTTGAGGGCGGCTTTGTAACTGTCATTATTTCAAAATGATGGAACTTAAGGAGGTTTTTGTCAATTCTAAAATGATTGCTGTGTTATAAATAATAAATTACTTTTCTTTAGTCAAAAAATGTTGCTCATTCTTATGCCATTGAGCACGTGGCTAATGCTTGCTTAGGCCTTCACAGCTTTAGATGTCTAGTCAATGAAACATATGGAAAGTAATTTTAATGGAAGCCCTCAAATGTTTACCAATCCAAGTACCTAATGATCAGCCGTGTGCTGGCCTGTAAACATCCTGGCATTGGTTTAAGTTCTTTAGCGTTGTCACACAGGCAATCATGCACTGAGGGGTTTGCTGTGGGTGGAAAACAACTAAAAGCAGCTCTGAACTGCTGCTTGAGGAATGCTGACATTTGTGATCTCTTTCTGTAAGCATTTATCCAGTTATCCTCTCAGAAGAGAGGCTCTTGACAGCTGCCTCTTAACAGTATTCCATTTGCAGGTTAGGAATACAAAGGAGCATAAAGGACATGGGGAGGAATAAAGCAATTTGGGTTGTTGTGTATTTTACCAGTGAAGTGCTGGTGTCACAGGCATTGGTGGATACTGGTATCTGCTTCACTCAGGTCATGATTTTACTTTGTGTTCATAGTCTTGCTGCTTAATTCCTGAGCTTGAATATTTAGATAGCAGGTAGTGAAAAAAGATAAATGTATAGCTGGAGGATTCAAAGATGAGACTTTTTCAAGAACAATGAGCTTGCAGCCAGTTTTGCAGTGAAGCACAATGCATGAATGTGTAAAAAAAAAATAAGGCTGGTATGGATGTCCTAGATGTAGTCTTGGAGGTCAACACTGATTGAGCTGGTGCTTGCATCATTCCCTGCAGCCTATGGAGTTAAATCACAGGGAAACTATGGTTCCAGGGAACTTAGCATATGGTAGTCAGATAAATTGCCATATGTTATCCTACTAACATATGGAGGAAGGAACACAGTTGGTAAGGGAATTTCTAAACCTGAAGTGAAAGGCAGCTGCTCTGGTGTCACTTGCCCTTGTTAGCTTCAGTATCTCTGGGTGCTGCTTGTATAGATTGGCTTGGGAGGCTTCCAGGTGAAGAATGCAAACCCGTGCTCACTTGCAGGTGTGCTGCCCAAGGAGCAGGATTCTGAGCCAGTGGCAGGATGGTTCTCCAGTTCCTCTTTTCACAGTCCTGTGTTCTGGTTCTTGCCTTGCTAAAACACTGGCTCTGTTTAAATGTTTCAAAAAGATGTCCACTGAAGGGAGAATTATATTCCTCTGTTTGGGCTGGATGGCATTTTTACAACTTGAAATTTCACAGTTTGGGTAAACACTAGGATCTCTGAAAAGGCTAGTCTGCTCTGTCTTCTGAGTGCTTTTATGCTTTGGGTACTGAGCACTTGTGTTATATGAAGTTAAAAGCCTGTGCATTCAAAGACTGATATCTGCTTGAATTTTTCAGTCTTCTCTTGTCCTATCCTTTCCCATTTTACTAGTGAATGAAAAGCTGGTGTTTGAGACTCCTAATGTCCTAAGGCAGATTTTGGCCAAGTAGCTTCCTTACTGGATAATTCTCTCTCATCAGATGCATGTGTGTGATGATGCACATAGCTGACACAGTTTGAGTCATTATTTTAATGTAGCATCAGCTCTGTTCTGAGCATGCCTGTGTGCTATCCACAAGCACTTGACTCTGTCTCTCTAGTTATCTATGAAAAGCACAAGTTCATTTAACTTCTTAACATCATATGTGTTTGTCATTCCGTGGGAACAGGCTAACACCTTTCTCCTTTCTCCTGCCTCTGTTTCCCTCAGCTAGAGGATGAAATTTCAACTTTGCGACAAGTGCTAGCAGCCAAAGAGAAGCACCTGGTTGAAATTAAACAAAAACTTGGCATAAGTCTCATGAATGAACTGAAGCAGAACTTTAGCAAAAGCTGGCACGATATGCAGACAACTTCTGCGTGAGTACTGATCTTTATACTTACACATATGAACATACCATGTTTTTCTAAAACTTTTTGGGCTGAATTAATAGCAACATTGGTAGAAAGAACCACCCACCTTTCATCAAGTGCTGTCTGAAAAGTAATTTGATTTTTTTTTTCAATTTTCAATTGACAACTGAATTTGACATTTAAGGAGAAGCAAGAGTGAACTGCTCCATAGATGAGCTGGGAGCTGACAGCAAGGTAGGCAGGACAGTGACATCACCCATGAAGGAGCAGTCCCACAGTACCTGAACAAAGAGAGCAGAGCAGGACCAGTGTCAGTAAAGAGGGGCAAACCAAGAATTCAGATCTCCAGGTGAATCTGTATTGATGAGCCAGGTCCTAGGTCAAGCCAGGGAGTCAAATCTGTGAGTTCAAGATCGATGAGGTACTTGGCCAGATACAGGCATACCAGTAATATGAGTTGGCCTTAAATTCAGTCTAAACTTTAGTATAACTCCCCAGTGAAGGGAAGAGAATCTGAACAAGGGTTCTCCCAACTCCTACATGGCACTTTCATCACAGTCTTACCCAAGGTTGCACAGCTCTGCAGTGCCCAAGCTAGCCTTGAATGGCCAAACTCAGGGGAGGGGAGGGAAAAGCATTTGCAGTTCCTCTCTGTGCATTCAAGGTGCTGACAGAGACTTGGTAAAATAGGTTAAAGTGGACATTTTTACATTAAAAGAACTACTACTATTTGTATTTTCATGAGAAGTCAAATAAGACACAAATCCTTTAATAGAAAATACAGTTTGTATGTCCACTGTCTCTAACTTTTCGGCAGTTTCTCATCTAGGTCCTGTTTCTCATGACATGTCATAAGCAGGGGCATCAGTGTTGGCTACATGTCTGGCATGTGCTAATAGAGAAAACAGTCTAGAGACACTAAGCTTTAGAAGAGAGGAGGGGCACAAGACACCTGAACTAGAATTACTGGGAGAAACTGGCAAAATTTTGAAAAAAAACTTTCATTTTTACTTGAACTTTGGGAGCAAATTCCAAGACAGCTTTTCTTTTTTCCTTCACAACCTTGGCATTTTCCAGAAAGACAGAGAGACTTAGGAGATTTTGTCAGCATGGTGTGTGCTATTTTTATTAAGGTGAGTTTCCAAAACTACAAGCCAGTAGGTGATAATGTCTAGAAATTATTACATGGAACTGAGCAACTGGAGTCCCATTTGTGCCCCTGAAAACACTCATGTTCATGGTCCAACTGCTGTATAATTCTGCTTTACAGTCATGCCAGTACACCAATGATGGTATAAATCATGGTAATCCAACAATCTTAAGAATGGATGTATTGAATAATAGAGGTGATTCATTGTTGCTGTACCAAAATAGCAGTGGGATAACATTATTCAATTATTCAAGGTTCTCAGATTTAGGAAGGATGAAAAGCCTGTTTTAAAAAATAAAAGCTTAAAATATTTGCGTGCATGTACTTCAGGTTTCTAAATCCACGATTAGTAATTTTAAATTTTAAAATGACCTGGCTTTAGGAAGACAAATTTTGCTTCATTTCACTGCTATGCTTTCCTATAAGTTGAAACTACTTTTCTTTTCAAAGAAAACTCTTCTCAAAGCCACAAAGAACAATTAAGCATGAAAATTTCCATCCACTTATTGTTAATAGTCTGTTTAAGGTCACAGTTTAGAGGTGCATTCTTAAGATTAGAGTGGACTTAGAGGAAGAGGGGTGGACTTCTCTCAGAACTAGTTCTGTAATGTGTGTTGGACCATTAGTTTGGAGTCATGACCTAGCTCACAGGATGCATGCCACCTGTAATGACTAAATTTAAACTGGAGATTTTAACTATTTTAAAGCACTTATATTTTAAATGGTTGGCCACAAGTTCCTTGTTAATTCCCTATACTATTCAGGGCACTGATTTTTAGTATAATCTATGTATTGGGGGTGGCAGGGAGTTCTGCTATAGAGGACATCAGTAACTAGAGAGCAAATGATTGCCTTGAGTTTGATTTGGTTTCATGGTGGTAAGGCATTGAACTGGAATGACTTCCCACACACACCTTTTTAATGATTGGGTTTTCAGTGAATAGAGGTGGGTGGATATTCAGCTTCTAGCAATGCAGGTTTTTTTTTTCACTTTAAAAATAGGTAATTCATTCTTATTTAGATGCTAGAAGGAGGGTCATGTTGGTGGATTTTGAGGGTATTTATTTTATCTTAAGAAATCGTTCAAAATGTCTTTATATGGATATTTATAAAGACCATAATTGTGCTTTTCTAATTAATGTTTTGCTAAAAAGGAAAGGATTTACATAACCTGACTGCAGTGTGTTTATTTAGTTGAAGCTGCTTGATTGTGCTTTGGTAAAGTTCCCACAGGTCTCTCTAGCCTTTCATACTCCAGCTTTTCACTCTAGAGTGGATGAAGGTAGAAGATAGTATCTATAAAGATTGACCTGGTTTTAGACAGAATCACAGAATAGTTGAGGTGTTGACAGCAATGTCAGAAAACTGTCTAGTCCAACTGCCTCTTTCAGGCAGGGCCAGCTAAAGCAGGATGCTCAGGACTATGTTCAGTCAGGTTTTGAATATCTCCAAAGATGGAGATTCTACAGCCTCTCAGGGTAACCTGTTCCACTGTTCAATTACTGTGAAAAACTTGTCTTCTTTGTCTTCTGTTAAAAGATTTCTTGCATTGAATTTGTGCTGGTTGCCTATTGCACTTTGACTAGATACCGCTGGAAAGGGTTTGCCTCTGTCTTCTCCTTTCATTAGGTTGTTTATACACATTGATTAGGTCCTTCCATGAGCCTTCTCTAAGATGACCAGTCCCAGATTTCCCAGCCTCCTCATATGAGAGGTGCTCCAGTGCTTTACTGTCTTTATGGACTTTTGCTGGACTTGTTCCAGTTTTGTCCATGTCTGCCTTGTGAGAAGCACAGAAAAGGACCCAGTACTCTGTGTGTGGTTGGAACCAGGGCTGAGAGGGGAAGGATCACTTCAGTTGTCCTATAATCACTTTTCCTAATGCAGCCCAGGATATTGTAGCCACCTTTGCCAAGAAAGCACATTTCTCACTCATGTCCAGTCTGTGGTCTACAAGGATCCCAGGTCTTCTTCTGCAAGACTGCTTTCCAGCTAGTTGATCCCCAGCCTCTGCTGGGTTATTAATCCCAAACGGCAGGACTCTGCATTGCCCTTTGTTGAACTTATTGAAACTCCTGTTGCCTCAGTTTTTTTCACACAAAGCCCCAAGTAATTCTATTCCTCAATGCAATTACAGAATTGCATTGCATTGTAGATGGAGAAGGTTACAAGGGTTACTTTATCCTCTCACTAGTCCCTCACATTAAGCACTAAGGACATAGATCCACAACATGTCTTGACTGTTGCTGAGCATATATGTTGTAACCATGCTCAGCTTTGTCCCTCAGCTTTTAATGTGATGCTCTTCTGCAGTTCTTTGGAAAAAAACATAAGACATTATAGTCCTGTCCTCTTGGGAGATATTTCAGTACTATTGAGTTTCTAAGGAGCAGTTGTATCTGTAAAATTACCCATTAATAAACTCACTCAAGCCTAATAGTTCCCAGAAACTCTTTAGTCATCCTTTCTTGAAATGTTATTAACTGTTATAAGACATAAGCCTCCTCTGTTTTAAATGGTTAACTTTTCAACCCATGGGTGGAATAATAACTGAGGAGAGAGCTTCTAGGGAGGTGAAAATCGTTGGTTTACTACTAAAAAAATTGCTCCAGACACTCAGTCCACTGTAAGCAGCAGTTCTGCCATGGCTAGTAAGTTATTAGAATGGCTATATAAAGGAAACCCATTCTCTCTTTAAGGGCTGTTCTAGTGGAATTAAGTGGAATGTCTAAAAGTCTGTATGCTTTGTGATTCCAACTGGTGGACTGGGAAGCCTTTGATGTGATGGAAGGTGGACCCACACAAGACTGACATTTAGGATAGGAATCTGACAAAGCTATGGTTTCAAAATGGCTTTTCATCTTGTGCCCTCAGACAAAAATTTTCACGTGTTGTAGAAAGGGAAAAGCTCATGAATTGGAGGCCAAAATCAAGAGAACTGCAAGTGCTGGCTCCGAACAGCATGTGTCCTATACAGGGCGCTGGGCTTTTTCAAGTGGGGGCTGTCTTTTCAAGCCTTTTTAGGAAGGTTTCAGTGTTGCTCTGTTCTTGCATGTAAAACTTAATTAAGGTTTGGGACAAGAACATTTAACATGGACTTGGCCTTTTCCTGCAGAGATAAAATAAAATCTATTCACTACTGGTTGAACTATGTAAGTGTAGTTCTGCGGATAGAGAACCTGAGGACAATTGCATGGGTTTCAGCAACTATTGGGAACTTAATGTTTTACAGTTCAAATTTCTACCAGGTGATAAGAAATAGAAGGTAATAGTTGCACTGCATGTGTTTCAGGCTTGCAATCTGTGGTATATGCAGTCTTTGTTAGTATAACATTAAATACATAGTAACGTGTTCCCAAGTTTCAGAATTTTTTTCTGTAAGTCAGATATAATTTGTGGACAACCACAGTCCCACTGTGACTTCTAGGAATTAAGTAAACTGTGTTCCCACACACATACTTCTTATAAGTGGTAGTAAAATAAATGTGGGTGTTTCTGTTCATTGCAATGTGCAATCACCTTTTGATGTTCTCTTCTCTAAATTTGCAAGTAAATGTAGCAGTTGTGTAAGTGAAAAAATTGTATGTTGGCTTTAGCAAGTACATTACCTGTGTGTGAGTCTGTGCTATATAAGTAAAAGGAGCCTCTCACTTCCACTGACTTTGCTTCACTTGGCAACATTCATGCTGTCTTCAAAGATAATTATTTCGCTGCTTTTTCTCATGTATCTCTGGCCTGGAATTTGGAAGGGTGGAGTAATAAGGAGAAAGGACTTCAAGAAGTTAACTTAGTCTATTTTCATTGTTCCTTTTCTGAAAGATACATGTCCATTTGTTTGCACCAGAACCTTCAGCTAATGGAAACTCCATGGTAACGTCAGGTGATCTGTTTCAGGTGTTTCTCAGGGAAAAACCTACTGTAATTATCACTGGGCACCAGAAAATATGTACATGTGTATTGCAGTTATCTTTATGTGTGTACATCCAACTGTAAGGATGGGAAGGGAGGCCTGAATGTTAATTGCAATCTCTGAAATTAAAAGGATTAAAAATATCTAGAAAGGGTCAGTGGAAAAAGGGACAAAGGAAAGGAAGGGGAAATGAGAAATGGGAGGGAAAAAGAAAAACAGGAATGAATGAAAAGAGAAAGAAGGAAAAGGTAATGAAAGGTAAGAAGGAAAGAAAAAGAAGAGGAAGGGAGAAGAAAAGAAAGGGAGAGGGAAGAAAAGAAGACATGGAGGGGAAGAAAGGAAAAGAGAGGCTAGGATATATTTAATCTGTATAATTTTGTTAATCTAGTGTACAGTACAGAGCCCACAGGCAGTGTTATTGATATAATTTAGGTGTGATGATCTGTGAGGTTTTAGCCTGTAATGTCTTCAGATTATCTGTGCTTCAGAGAACACATTTTTCTCCCTGGAGAGTGACTGTACCACAACTGCTCCCCCCCACTCTGTGCTGCATTGTACAAATAACGCATTTCATAAAACTGTATCCCAAATTTTTCACAATTGTTTGAAGATTACAGTGCAGGACAGCACAGAATATTTGTCACCTTTGTCTGGCACCTTTCCTGACTTGTGACCCTCTCCATCCTATTGAACAGTCATCTTCTGTGTGCTGCAGAGATTTCTGGCTGCAGCCTGCAGAGGTTCAGTTCCCTCAGTTCTGCTCTTCCTCTCTCTGTAGGAGAGGAGCTACCTGGGGCATGCTTCCTTAGATTTAGGCATATGTACCCATTTAAGTGCCAGCACAGTTTCAGTTAACTCTTCACATACCTGGCAATAGGAAGGATATAAAAAAAAAATATGTCTGTCATTTGGTTTTGAAGTTGAAGTGAATTTCAGGAGAGTACTAAAAAGAGAAACCAAGAAACAAAACAACAGAAAAAAGCTTAGAGTTCATTTGTGAGCAAATGACAATAAGAATACTCTTAGAGAATGTTTTATGTACATTTTATCTGTTCTATGCATTTATCTCATTTGAGCATTAGTGTAATTTAGTTAATGCTGAGCCCTGTTTCTCCCAGAACATCAACAGAAAAATTATTTTCTAGCTGAGTGTTTCTCAGAGATCCAGATGCTTTAGATCAGTTCCAGAGAAGTCATTCTTAAGCTGACTAATTATGTGAAAACTGAAAAGAAGCAAGCTCTATAGGGCATGGCTTGTGCTACCAGGCTCTGCTCTAATGTATGGTTTTGTTGTTAATTGTTTGCATTCTGTTACATCTTCTGTAAGCTTTATCACAGGCGAGGGTTTCTCAAACGGATTAATTCTGCCAGCAAGCACTGATGGAGAGACACAATGCTGAATGAAGATGTACTAATTAGCAGGCGTGCTAATTTTACAGAAGCTGAATTTAAATTCTTTATAATTTACTGCAACAGATCAAACGTGCAGCTTGGCATGCAAAATATAAATATTATATGTGTAGCCTACTTCTGTCAGCAGGCCATGTATTGCACCTGTGAAGGAAGGTTAGGTTTAACTCTGCCATGTGAAGGGCAATTCTGTACTGAGTTGAAATGAGCAGGATTTTCCTGTCCTATCCTGCAGATGATGTTGGCCATTTAAACATCTAGTTCTCTGATCTCTATGTGGCTGCTGCCTGGCTACATTCTCTATGAAGCACTATTTCCTTCACATATTGTGTTTTATGAAACACTATCTCCTTATATTTGCTTCACTGACTGTAAAAATCAGCTGGTGAGACCTGGTTGCATCACAATAGCATAACCTAAATGTAGTATATGAAACTGTCAGATGAAAATACAGTCAAAATGTGCTGCAAATCTACTTTGTCTAAATAGTATGTTCTGGAGACATGAGTTATCTTTAAAGCTTCTTTTAAATGTGTTGGGAATGTTATCAGAATATAACTGCAATACCAGCATATTTTGTGATAATCAATTTTATAAATAATTGGTTCTATTAAAGAAATACCCAGTTTTAAAAACAAAATTATTATCAGAAGTTGCCAGATTAAATTCTTAGGTTAATGTCATATACAGAGGTAATGTTCACAGGTGAGTGTTTATTTACAAGTTTATAATTGAGGAAGCAGTTGACATAACATTTTTGTTTAATCCCTCTTGTCCATGAAATGTCTTATAAATATATACTGTTAAGTGCTAAGTGAAAGCATGGAATATGACCCTTGTTAACCATTACCAGCAATTCCTCTGTGCTATGGAGTATGTTCAGATTCTACAAAATCAGAGCAGACATTCCTACTCTAACTGAATAAATGAAATAGCCTGTTTCTACTTTTACTAATGCTGCTGAGTACCTGGCATAATGCTGATAAACTCAGAGGGGTTATGGCGCCTTTGTATTAGTGTAATGATGTATTTGTATAAAAATGTACACCATGACTTGGATGGAAGGTGCTGTTTCTTGAATCTCTGTATCCTAAATTGTCTGAGTTTGTTTCTGCTGGAGCATTTCTGCCTGTAAGTTCTGGGGTCACTGGTCTAATTTCAGCTGCTGGCTGACTGACTACTGAGATGCTGCCACTTGTGCCAGTGAACTGGGGGTCAGCACTCACCTAAGGATTGCAGTTGTGGTTGCTCAAAGAATGGGAGTGCACAGGTTTTGCAGATGACTTAGCATGAAGAGCACTTGGTGGTGTAAGGAGGACTTAGGCCACACATACAGCATTTTTTCCAATTAAGGTGTTTGTAATTACCTGGAATATCTGACTTTATTTCTGTTGATAAAGGTTTCTGAAAACTTACCTAAACTGTTCAGTACATTAAAACAAAAGTACAAACTGTTGTGTGTTGCATGAGAAGATGAAAACTGCTTGGTCAGATGATTAATTTGAAATACAACTGAGCAGATTCCCAGAGAACAGAGATAATATGTTGAAGAGATCATTGTTACCAGAGTGTTTGGCAAGATATCAAATGGATGCTGTAAATATGACATAACTATGAGCATAAAAATATCTGAGCCAAAATACTGTGCATCATATATCAAATTATCAACCCAGAGTGTAACTACAGCAGGGCTATGTGCTCTGTGGAAAGATCATTTATGAAGAAGGCATAGTGATACCTGTAATGATGGAGAGGTGGGAATGGAGGGGGCTTGATTTTTAAGCTATCAGTGAACTCTGCTGAGATGCAAATTACTGTTTCTTGTCTCTGATAACAGGTATTGCGTGTTGTGCTCCTTTTTCACCTTTGTTATTTTGTTGTTCCTTAAAGCATTGCTGAAGGGAGGAGGGGTTCATGTCATAGGTCATTTTTGCTGAAGTTGGTGCTGAAAAAAGACTGGTTGTGTAACAGTTTTAGCTGGGTTTATGCTCTTATGTAATGTCAAAAGTATTAGGAACACAAATGCAGTCTCCATGTCTTCCTTGCTAGTGGAAATACTGGTGAATGTTGGGTTTATGTGATTTACAGAGAAAAGACAATATTGTTGGAATACCAAAATCCTAATGGTTTTACGTGGTGTAAAGAATGTGCGGCAGAAAGGTAAGACATGGAGATATTTTATCATACAGTTAAACATGCCTGTGAATAAAATTCTCTCCAAGGTGTCATTTGAAAAAGTCAGTTCAGAAGGATATCTGCAAAGTATTTTACTATGTACATTCAACCTATATATAAATAAGTTGTGCTATGGAGGACATTTTAGACCTGGAAGGCAAGTCTTGGCCTTCATTTGTCATCAGCAAAATTCCATTTGTGCTGAATGGTTTAGGAAGCTTCTGTTTGCAAACCGTCTAAGGCTTGTATGCCACAGGTATTAGAATATTTGCTTTTTTTTTTTTTCATAGGCAATTCTTACCAAAAATCTACATGCTCATAGTTTAACTGAAGCATCGTTAATGTCTACTTTAGGGTCTCAGCCCATTTTAGTTTATACGAGAGCATATCTACTGTCAGCAAGAGAATGACAGAGCTATTAAACTAATTAAACTAGAGGAAGAACAGAAGACTTTCAGCAATAGGTACTGCTGGGACTAAAAGGATGTGATAGAAGATGTGAAGTGCCATGTTGTAAATGTTAATCTTATTTCCCCCCTGCCTCCACAAAGTTGTATTACTTTCATATGCATAATAATAATAAGAAAATACTCTGTTGCAAGGAATTAGGAGTAGGATTTTTAGCAATTGCAAGTGTATTTTGGTACATGTTTGCAATCCTGTAGTTTTTGTTCAAAGGAGAATTAGAACCAGTGAAATTGTATTTTTGAATTTTTCATGATCACTTCTTCAGTTGTTGTCTGCCAAGGCGCACCACAGGATACAAGACTGATTATAGTGTGCTCTCCTTTTGTTACTAGGTCAGTACTTCTAATTCTGAGCTTGTCTGCATCACTGGGAGTATCAGATTATTTACTCAGAAGGAAGGCTCTGACATGCTCAGAACTAGTTTAGTCAGCAGAAAAGCATCTGTGCAGAAAAGCTTATTGATTACTCTGAGAGTGCAAGTTAACTTTGCTAAAGGGTCTGTAAGGGTCAGAGCATGTATTGTGGATCAGTAAATCAAGATGATTTTGTGTTTGAATCTGTATGCTATTAGTGAAGTTGTTGACTTCTAAAAGAATTCAGTCCTACTAAGAATATGCATTCACTGTCTAAGTTTTTTCTTCTTTCTTTCTCTGTCCTTCCCCCAGACTGCTTCCTTTAAAGAAATCTTAAAATGTAAAAAAAGAAAATTTTAGCATATGGAAACATATTTTATAATTTTTTTTCATTTGAAATATCACATCATCATTTTGAATGTACATATGTACCTAATATAAAAGTGCTTGAAAGAGCAAAGTTTTGTTTGTCCTGATTCTTTTCTGTACTTCAGACAGCAGTTTTTGCTACAGGGTCAGTGTCTGCTGGAAGAATACTTATTTGATGTAAATATGATTTTTTGCAAGCAGAAATCGTATCAAATAGACATTCAACAAATCACTGCACTCTGCTTTTAAACAGCATGTGGTGGCCCATCTGGGGGATGTTATCTGCAAGGGGGAAAGATAGGACTGTCAAGAGAAGGGTTGCTCTGAAGAACTGTGCATTTAGAAGCTGTGCAGAAATGAGCACCTTCACCATTTGTTTTGAGCTACAATTACTATCTTTCTTAACATTTTAGTGGTTGGGACTTTGAGAGAAAAGGGAATTAATTGCAGGGGATTCTAATCTCTCTTTTTTGATACTTATCACTATTTCTGTCCTGTTTTTTGTTTCCAGTTACAAGAAAACGCATGAGACCCTGAGCCACGCGGGACAAAAAGCAACAGCAGCTATCAGCAATGTAGGAACAGCTATCAGCAAGAAGTTCGGAGATATGAGGTATAGGCATCTGCTGGTTCTCTGGTCTTTTTTAGAGGACAAAATGTACAAATCATTTGTCAGCCTTCTTTTCCTTCTACATTAGTATTTTAAAGATTCAAGTAGTTTGTAGTCAGTGTATTTTATAGTATTCATGTTTTAACTGAAAAGAAGATATAATGATGACCAAAGATCTAATTTTTATATGACTCCTGGGTTTGTTTTTTTTTAAAGTACAGTCAGATTTTCATCTTTTGGAATAACTTTGCAAGCTCAAGGAAATGTACAAATAAAATGGAACAAAAAATTGCTGTTAGATCTTTATTAACCCAATTTTATTAATATGTGGATTCTGGAGAAAAATATAATCTGAAGAAGAGAAGCCTACCTAGGAGCTATCTGTGAAAAGACAAAAAATATTTGAGGCTATTTTTAATCTTTTTTTTCAAGATGTAGTGCAAAGTTTTGCTCTGCAGTTATATAAAAATATATATGATGGAAGTAACAGGAGTTGAGGTCAGTAGACCAGTCATTTAAATGGAACTTCAGTGTCAGACTTTATATTTTGATGTATCTTTTAAAGTGTTGGTCTTAAAGTTCCTCAGTATGAGAGCAGAAATTGTACACTGTAAACCAGCATTCCAGTTTGCATTAGGTAGTAGCATTACAGAACTTCTTGAGTGTTTGAGTGAGCTGATTTTATGTGGTGAAGTAAATTGACGTGGGTAACTCTGTAATATATTGTTTGACCTGTGGAATTAGGGTCTCATTCACTGATATTCCATGTTATCACATTGGTAAGTACTCCCTGCTTGGTTATTTTGTAATGTATAAGGTAACCATACCCTAAGATCTGTGTGTGCTGCAAATGGCTGAAGCATAGTTCATGGCAGCTAAAACTGGTTTTTTCACTGTTTATTTTTAATCTGGATTTTAAGACATCTTTACAGTCTCCCCTTTATGCCTACCTTTTACATACAGCTTAATAAATCCTCTACAGAGGTAATAATGCTTTCCTAGGTGAAACTAAAAAAGGAAAATCTTCATCACTGTATGATCTGCTTTACAGTGTCTTTTTCCACACTGCAGTTCAGAATGAAAATTTAGTGAGTGATTTGCAAAAAGGGTATGAACATAACTAAGAATTTTTGACTTGATACAGTTAAGCATTCATGAGTTGTATATGCCTATCAAAGGATTTAAGAATAAGGAGGCATGCAATTATATTTTCTGAGTATATTTTTTTAGCTTTCAGAAATCTGAGAGCTGAAAACTTTCTAAAACAGAGTTTTGAGCCTTCATTTAAAAGTTTCTTAAGGGTTTTTCTTCACGGATTTATCTTTATTTAGAATTTATTTTAACTTGTATGAGCTTTTGAAATTCATAACACCTCATGTCTCCCCAGATGAATAGAAATATATGTGGCAAAGTGTGTGGTTTATTTGTTGGTTCATTCATTCCCTGTTTGGAGTCTCCCTGGTCTTTCCTTTGGTGCCTTCTGGCTCTTCCATTATGAGAAACAGTGAGTGAGTCCTTCTTCTGACTGTCATTTCACTCACTTTCTTGTGGTTTTATTATATTTCACTTCAGTTCCCTCTTTTCAGGCTCCAGTTGGATGAGTCATTTTCATAAGCCTTTTTGCTACCTTTCTTTATTCTTTCTGCCTTCCCTGAATTTATAATCGTATTCTATATTTTTCAGAAATGTGTAAGGTGTGTGATGCATGTGGCACCAACATATTCCCTGTTTCAGTTTATGTTCTTTCCTAACACTTCCTCTTGTATAAAAGACAAGCCCACAGCTCAGACAACAGGTCCTGTTGCTCTTTCCACAATTTAGATCCTACAGCAGTGACCAAACAGTTGCTGTGTGAATACCTTGAGCTCTTGATCAGAGAGGGAAGGATGACTTAATAGTTCAGGATTTCTCAGGTCCTATTACTTGTGCTTTACACGTTTTTTGAAATAACCTGCAAAGGCAGAAATGTCTTCACTGAAATAGAGCATCCTTTAATATTTCCCTTAATTAATCACTGTAACCAAATGCCTTTGTCTTACCTATCAGCCCTCATCTCCATGGCAGTCATGCTTCTGACATGGCAGATGGGAGGTATTTATCCCACTAGCCCTTTAGCCAAGGGCTCAAAGCAGAAGCTGAGTCCGTAAGTATTTTGATTAATCAAAAAGCTGGTTTCTAGTACCTTTCTTTGATTGAAATTATTGCCTTGAACCTGGTTGGCAATTTTTCAGGAAAATATGAACTACTAGCTCTGCCTTTTTTGTGGATACTTGTTGTTTTCATTACAGTTCTCAGTTAGGGGAGTTTTCTTGGTGCTTGATGGTGAAGAAGCAAGTGGTCTAGCCAGCTTTCCATAGTTACATAAAATGTGGCGTGGCTTGGGCCTTCTGCATCTGCTGCACATCCTAAATCTGGAGTGATAGTCAGTATACTTCCCTAAGCTGGAACAAAGCTGGCCTAAGATCTTGGCTCAGCTTGGACAGGTGCAGTTCTGTGTGGGGTCACACTACAGACCTTATCACTTCAATAACCTGGTTTTAAAAGTCTTCCGCCTCCCTTTCCAACCCCATTTGTGTTTGGGGGAGTAAACTGCAAAGAGGCAGGAATTTTCTGTGTCATTGTTGGCTTGCTTTTTTTGCTAATCCAAATAATTTTATTTCAGTGATATAGTGTATGGATTATCACCACCCCCTCCCATAATGCCGCTTTAAACAAACATCAGACTCTAGCTTAATTCCCTTGGTTAGGCATTAAGGCTGGTAGTCACCAATGACATCCAGCTGCAAATCCCTGTTCTGCTTTTATTCAGAGCAGACACTTGAAACTGATTTCTAAAATCCAGATGTCATCATAATTCCCAGTATGTTCAGCAGTCTTACTCCCTATCTGTGGCAATGGTGATTTTAAAAGGGTTTGTAGTCAGCCTGACTAAATACTGAAGTCTGCCTTCTTTATGAAACAGAATTCTGTTTTCTGTGTTGCCTGCTATATCAACTGTACAGGGCACTATGTGAAACACATATTTCTGTTCTGAAGATGCTGGATCATAATTTTCACCTTGTTTTATCTCTAAAAATATTCCTAAAATATTAATATAACAACAACAGGGCAGATAGACTCCCCCAAATGTGCTATTTTGCTGTGATAGCATTCAAGAAGATGAAATCTACAAGAAAGAAAAATGGCAAAATTCTGTGTGTCTGAAAGAACAGAGATGCCACCCTTTGGGAACTGAGTGCTTTTCATGCAGCTGCTGTGCTTCTCTTTCATCCCCACCCCATCTTCCCAGTGTCGCAACTCTCTAATTCATTTTGGGCATGAATAATCACACTAGCATTTTGCATTTTCTGAATTTTGTCTTAATTAATAGTGCTTGTAAAGTCTCTTTGCAGTCATAATGTATCCTATTTAATATTATTGTGTTACTTAGGAATACCAGAAAGGCATATAAAAATAGTGTACAGATACTTTTGCTTTAGGATACAAATCAGATATTAGTAATATAGCTAAGATTCTTCATTAATAGCTCCTGTGATTAATTATATGCCATCAAGATTTTTTTTGCTCCTCCACCTCCAGCTGATATTGTCTCCTTTAATATTTTTCTGGTAAGGAAGGTGAAGAGGGAAGTCCCACGTCACTCACAGGGCAGTACCATGGGCTCAGATCTCTCAGTATTAGAGAATACACTAATATTTTATCCTGGCCCTTGCTATGTAGAGCACAAATGTGATAGAGTTTGGGGTCTTTATCCCTTTCTCCTTTGCTTTCTGCTAAAGTTTGGATCTTTTCATGCTGTACTGCTGGACTATTCTGCAGCTGTCTATGTGGATCGATGTTTCATCCCCACTGATTAGAAACAAGTTGTGATACCAAGTGAGAGACTTTCTGGGTTTTGAGTTGCTTTAAAAAAAAGGAAAGAAAGAAAAAGGAAACTACTTAGACGACACTACTATCTGCACATTACCACATACATTGCTGCTAGTCAATAAATGTATTTAAAGATTAAGCTAAGAAAGGCATGCATGCAAATTAGGATGTCAGCAGTTACATTTTGTGTAGCTCCTTCATTCAGCTGTCTGGTACATTTTCTTTAATTACATGATCACACAGACCCCTTTCAAATTCAGTGCCTGGGATGAGCCCGCTCTCAAGATGAATGAAGGTAATATAATGCCTCATTCCTGCCAGGAGCTGGAAGGCACACGTGGAAAGACAGAAAAGACTGCAGGGAGGGAGAGCCTGAGGGCATGACTGTGGCAGTTGAATGTGCCCCTCAGAGATCATCACAGAAGGTATAGGAGGCCCCAGAGGGGTGGAGGAAGGCAAAGTTCATCCCTCTCAGAGGGGCAAGGAAAGTTCTGGGAACTACAAAGCAGATACTGGAGGAATGCATTAACCTGTTATTTTCTAAGCATCTAGAAGATAGCATGATGGCAAAAACATAAAAGGGTTTGTCAAGAACAATTATCTTGAACTGACAGCACCTGTCACAGAGGATAGATGGGAGGGAGGAGATGTGATAGAGCTTGACTTTGATAAGGCTGTCTGTACTGTTTCTGCAGAACTAGAGAAATATGGCATAGGTGTTATTGTTTTAGCAGGAAGAGAGCATAGGGAATTGAAAATTAAATCCAAAGAATAGGTCTCAGTAGCTGACCAAAATGCAGGATTTTGCAGGCATCTGTCCTGAGTCTGTTACTTGTCTGCATTTTCATTCTTGGGTTAGATGAAGGCATCAGGATGGCATCACATAGAATTCCCATATGACTGCAGTGGCAGGGTATGCAAGTACTTTAGGATTAAAATTCCACATTATTTTAAATGATAAAATAAAATTTAGTGTACGAAAATGTAAGGTGCTTTATTGACAAATGGAAGAACAATTCAAAAGCAGAGGTGCGGAGCACTGACCAGGCAGATTTGCAGAGAAGGACAAGCGCGTCCAGCCTCGTGGCTCACGAGTGCAGCTCAACTGGGGTTATTTCTGAAGGCTATAAAATCTCTCATTTAGGGTTTTTAGAAGCAGGTTGGGCCAAAATCTGTTGGTGGTAGCTCAGGTATAATTAATCTGCTTTACCACTTTGGGAGCTGTTTTTTGCTGTGCCTTTATTGTTGTGTCTTTTGCTTGTTTTGTTGTTGTTGTGTTTGTGGTGATGATGAAGTTTTCGCTCAGCCTTTTAGGATTTCTGTGATCTAGGGATGTTCTGGGCACTTAAAACTGTTGTCAGATCTGAATTCCTTCAAACAGTGTACCTATCATGCCTGAAACTACCTTTCTCAAACCCTTCTGTTTTCTGATACCCCTATAAAGGAAATAGTAATACTACCTTGCTTCAGAATGTAATTTCATAAGCATTTCTCTTGCTGATGGATGAGGCAATGGTTTTCCTTCATGACTACTGACACATGCCCCGTCATTTGTGCTGGTTTTTAGAGGTCTGCAGTAACAGAGATTTCCTTATCATGTGGCAGTGCAAATATCTGCATTGGCATGGAGAAGGGGGTGGCTGTTACTGGGACTCAGAAGGTAGTAAAAGGTGGCTACATATGGCAGTGGTATTATTTAACTGTTCTAAGCAGAAATGTGTTGTGAAGATAAACCCATGGATGTTTGAGAAGCACCGATATACATGATGATGTTATAACCCTGTAAATAAGCCTGAGGAAATCAATGCTTTCTTCGAAGAAAATTATGAATATTGTGCAGTAAATAATGCATCACACCACACATTGAGAAAGGATGTGAGAAATGAGTATTGAAGAGATGTTCATTAAGTGTGCACCATCTATCTGGCTCACTGCATGAGGCAGGTGTTCCCTTGAAGTGGTCTGTAATTAAAGGCTACATCAGTAACACAGATGAAGGAGAGCCTGTCTGCCTCATCATTTCTCGACTTTGGAGCATTAATGACATCCTTTGAATATTGTATATCAGTGTGCCTCTCCCAGTTCTGCCTTAATTAAGTTTCATGTGAGCTGGAACACAGTGTCAAAATGTTTCAAGTATTGTTTTCAAGAAGGAAGAAGTATTTTAGAAAATGTCATTTTAGGAATTAAAAGCCCCTTACTTTTTCCATACTCTTCCATAATTAAGAAATCCAGAGGCAGAAAAAAACACACACCTTTGTTCTTATGTATATATACAATTCCAGTTCACCTATACTTTCTCTTTAACGATATTAAGGTAGGCTGTGGGGAGGGAAAACAGTTAGCATTGTTTAAATCTGATCTAATGAAGATAACACCAAATGTAGCAGACAAAACTTCTGTTCTTCAATGCATACAGAATAGGTGACTGCATAGTGAAGGACTGTGTGAAATTTTTTGCTTTGGAGAGAGCTGAACTAATCCACATTCTAGTGTGAATTCCATCATCAAGATTTGAATGCAAATTATTTTATTTTTCTCCTTGGGCACTTTTGCATGCTACAGATGTCTATGCATATTTTTGTTACTTTTTCCTAATACTTTTAACTCTTGCTTTTCTTTCCTCATGCATCCACTACAGATCACATTCAATTGGGTAAGACGCATTACTCTCATTGAATACTGCTTCTGTATTTGACAGGATTTGTTTTATGGCCTGTAATGCAGTAACCTCTTTCCTTTCAGCATCATTATATAGAATAAAAGCATATGCTACTTACATTGTTATGCCTCATTTTTACAGTGTGGTGAGTATAACAAGAAAAGGATTGGACTGAGTGTTTGCCTTGAGTAGATTAGTCTCAAATTCAAATAATTAATACATTCAAAAGATTGGGAAAACCTACTTATATGTAATCCCATTCTCTCAACCATCTTTTTTTTTTGTCAGAGGTTGTAACATAAGCAACAAACAGTAAAGATTCCATTCAGCTGAGTTTTCTAAAGGTTGTATAAAGTATTTAATTACCTCTTCTTTAACAGAGCAAAAGTATCAGTCATGACTCTTTAAAGTCTTGAATCCTGGGGAAATTTCCAAGTTCTGAACATGATAAAGGAGTTCTTTATATTTAGAGTTTGAATTTATTTATTCCATAAAGCACTTGAATATATGATGAATTAGAAAACAATTTTATGTGTACTCAAAGACTCTATAAGCAGTCTGGCTTTACATCAGTTCACCTGAAGAGAAGCTGAATGGCACTGAATCCCCTGCCAGTCCCTCTGGCCTTGTAGCACCTTCAGTGCACAGGAAAGCTCAGGAACATTTTTTCGATTCAGCTTCAATTCAGTTATCCTAACACGGGCTCTTACTTCACTGAGTAAACTTCAAAGTACAGCATAGATCAACCTTCTTATCTCACTCTGACATGAAACCAAAATGTAACATTTAGCAACCTCTGTCATGAAGGATCTTTGTTGTCTTCACTGATCCCCATCACATACATGTATGTCTTAATGTAATTAAGATTAAGCTTAATGTTTTAGGCTTCTACTAAATGAAGATATTGTCACTGTTTCTATAACTTGCTTCCTTACATCTTTAGAGAAATTAAAACACGAACTCAATAAAATATGCACTTAATATTTGGATTGTCTATCACATGCCATCTCTCAGCTGTGTGAGTTTAATTTGGCATGATGTAATCTTCTGACTTAAATCTGCGTGTTTGGAATGTTTTGCTATTAGAAGAGAAGCAGCCTATGCTGAAATACTTCCAAACTCTGTTTTTGCCTATTTGTCATGTGTTACAAGACATAAATGGCAAGAATGCTTGCTTAATTTAACTAGGATTGTTCAAGATTTGCTGCACTTGTGAAATGTTTGGGCTAATCTTTCACAAATCTGAAAAATTATGTGAAAAATTGAACATGAAACAGTTGCATTGTCTGCTGTCAGTTCTTGTCTATCTGAGCTTAGCAGAAGTCTTAAAATATACACAACAGCAAACAGTTTGTATTAGATCTCTCTGTTCCACCTGCTTGCCAAATAGGTCTTCCCTCCCTTCCCCACCCCCATTTCTGAACCTTTAATCTGTATATGGACAAAATGCTTCTCTGAATTTGTGTAGTTTAGAACAAACACATGTGCTGTTTGTATGAGAGCTTTCATTTTTAATGCTATAATCATGCTTTGCTTGCAGCCAAATGTTGGTGACCCTTATAGTAAAGCTCTCACTGTTCTCAATCAGACCAGAGTGCAGCTGTCAATCAACACTGAGGGCAGCAATGCAGGGATTTTTGGAAAAAGACGCACTCTTGCAGCACAGGCTGTACTGAAAATGCTCAGATCTACATGTGCTTATGGAAAGTTCTTGAACTTCACGTACAGGCTCTTATTTGGAAAGGCTTGATGCTTCCCAGCAGCAAGGAAGCATCTTTGTGGTAGTGGAGTTGATGGCTCGGGTGGGAGAATTTGGCTAATGTAAGTCAAGCAGTCAGCATGGCTGTCTGCAGGTTTAAAGGTGTGCAGTGTGATTTGGGGATCTTTGAGTAGTGCAGAGGCTCCATCCTTTGCTTGCAACCTGCCCATACTCCTGCCGCTGGGAAGTCTGAGGAGGGAAGTGTCACAATGAGAGCTGGATGAGAGCTGTGGAAAATAGCTTCCTACCTTTGGGAAATTGAGGTGTGAAGGAGGAGGTGAAATGTCCTGCAGAGAGGGGCATGACTGAGAGTGCTGTTGAGCAGGAGCCTGTTGAGACTGGGAGTCAGCACTGGCTGTTTGGACGGTGTACATTGCACAGGTCGCAAAGGCACTGCCTGCTCACCTGCTGCCTTGAACCAGCTCTGCTGGTGTGCACAGACCTGGGGCCCAACACAGAGCTTGTCCTCTGTCACTGTGGGACACAGAGGTGGCTCCATGTGCCCCTGTCTCTGTAGATAGCAGGGATCTGCACCATTTAAATGGATTTTGCCAGGAGCTGTTTTGCATCACTCTTTTGAGCCCCGTTGCTGGTCAGTTGACATGAGAATGAGGTGGTAAGATCTTTGGTGTTGAGAGTGAGCTGGAGTTCACAAGTAAGTTTGACAAGCCCTTGCCATCAGGAGAGGAAGAGTACCAGCACTCTTGAAAATATGTATATGTACATTTAAAGTCAAGTTAAAAAAATGTATTATAGTCATGTTGAAAATTGGATTTTACAGCTTTTTTTCTCTATTTTTTGCTTTCATCCCACAGCTACTCTATTCGCCATTCCATAAGCATGCCTGCAATGAGGTAATGTGCTACCTACATTCTGTTTGCTATCATGATGTTCAACAGAGTAATGAGGGGGGATTTGCATACTTTGATCCTGATCCTGCAGTTTTTAGTTGGATGAGTAGTCTCACTTCAATCAATTAATGTTATTTGTGTAGATGAGGGCTGCAGGACAGGCTCTTTATGTTGGTGTTTTTAAATTTTAATTGTATTAACTATTTAATCTCTTGTACAAGCCTTTGAGTAAATGAAGCAGTTCTGAGATGTATTTGGATAGCTGATTGTTATCAGGTTTGTATTACTGAATCTGAAATTCAGTTGTTTTGCTGTCTCTAGAACATCATCCAAACCCCATTAACGTCAGAGATGCTTTCCACTCCAACAGGCTTTGGATCATACTCCTATGGAGGGATTTTACATGAGTGCTTTTATATTTTAATGGCTATAATCACGCTTTATTTGACTGCAGCCAAATATTGATGTCTGTTCAAGTAAAGCTGTGACTGTTTTCAATAAAATTAGTATCCAGCTTTCTTTTTACTCTCCTGGCCTCTAAATCTATGAATATCCCCACTGTCTGCCAAGCATGCAGGAAAAATAAATCTCCTAACTATATCATGGATACTAATTCATTCCACTTCAGCAGGTGGGTAGTTTAAGGCAAGCGTTCATCACTGTGACCTATGGATCACATATAAGTCATAAATCTCTGTTTCTCTCTCCTTTGGACCCTTCTCACCCCATGAAAAATTTGTCATCTAAGTAGCAGAAATTAAATTTGCATTATTTTTCCAGCTGGCTTCTGTTTGCCTTTCCCTTAAATTAGGGTCATTTTAGCCTGATGAGGGATATGATGTAAAAGTATGTGCAGAACAAGGAACTGTGCTGGACAACAGTGCCTGAGCTGCAGAGACTTTACTAATTATGAGGCACAATGTATGCTATAATTCAGCTCTCGGGTGTCAGGCAAGGAGCAGAGAACCAGAAGAAGGTCCCCTTTACCCACTGTAAATTTGTCCAAGTCCTTTGTGCTGGCTGAACACAGAGAAAAGCTGAGCTTTGTCAGACAGGCACCTTAGGAACACAGTCTCCCTAAAATCTTTGTCTTTGAAAGCAGGAAGATACAATCTGCAGCCATAAAATCACAGAGTGGGGGGTCAGGATTCCTCAAAGGTATTTGGGACCCACTTCCTATGTAGTTCTAATCTCCTTTTTCCCAGCCTCAGGACATTAAACTTGCCATCCTTTTAATAATGTAGGTTCTGAACTTGCTCATCACCAGAAGAAAATGTTTATTTCTTTGCAGCAGCAACACAAATGGATAAAGCCACAACAGAAATGGATAAAACTGTAAAAATGCAGCACTGCAGGCAGCATTGTCTGGTTGTTCCTCTGAGAACATGATAAATGTATCATAGGGTAGGGAGGCCAGTTATCATTTGGTTTCAATTACTAGGCAGGTTCTGCGTTTGCAAATTTGTAGCTAAAAAAAATACTCATCCGATTACCGTAATTGCATTTGACTGACAGAGCACAAGTGAGTGTTCATAGCCTATCAGTCTCTAGTCCTGTGCTGCTAGCCAGCCTTCATTCTGTCCTGGCAGTGTAGTCTGGTAGGAACTGATCAAATTGTGGAGTTATCCCATGATGTTTGCAACTGACTCTTTTTCTTCCCTTCAACTTTCTTTTTTTTTTCTCCTAGGAATTCTCCAACTTTCAAATCATTTGAGGAGAAGGTTGAAACCACTGTCACAAGCCTTAAGGTAAAGGTTAGGGGCAGTTAGGTGGCTATGTGAGTTAAAGTGTGACAGCTTAGTTGTCCCTATAATTTATAAAGGAGACTGATGGGATTTGTTGTTCCATCAAGAATGTCATGGTAGTGCAAGAGCACTAATGACAAATGAAGGAAATATGCAAAGAAATTGTCTTTTTCCGGTAATAAATTAGTTCTGTTGCCTGTTAAAGTAAGCAAGTGGTCTCGGAAATGCCAAAAATAGTGGTGGGAGGGGTGTCTCTTTCCAGTCACCTCGATGTGTCATTCAGAAAAAGTTAATTGAAACTGGACAGCTCTGAAGACCATTTCCTCTCACAGTGATCTGTCTGAGAAGCTTGATCTTGTTTTGTTGATTAAGCAAAGGTGTTCTAGAGGAGACTGTCATGCCAGCTCAGCCTGTTGTGTTCAGAGTGCTCTTAGATCATCCTTTAAGAAAATCTATAATTAAGCAGGACAATACACTGAGTTCTGCCTTTGAAATAATCTTCCAGATCCCATGAAACCTTCATTGTCCATCTTTATTGACAAACTCACTGACATTTTCTGATATATTTTCCTTCTGTTTTCTCTTTCTTTCTTTCATTTCCTTGTGCAAATGGGGAAGGGAAGCTGGAGTCCTGGATCTAGGGTACCACTGGTGTAGACTGTGGACAAATGAGAATGTCTCAGCATTTTTCTTCCCTTTTCCTGCCTCTGTTCCAAGGCTTTCAGGATTAGGAAAACCAGGGGATGGGAGGAGAAATCATGGGGTTACCCTTCAATTCTAGGATCCTGTTGAGGTCTGAAAAAGTGGAGAACTACCCAGAGAGACTCCTGAAAAAAGAAAAGAAGTTGTTTTATCATCTTCCTACTAGCCCCCATAGTAGCTACAGATCTTCAGTGATCCTGCAGTGTTCTGTAGTCAGCCAAAACTGATGTTCAGATTTCATAACATTTAGAAGTCCAATTTGCTCTTGGAGTTTGAGTTCCAGTTTGGGAGAGTGTGTAAGTTCAGCTTCCCCTGGAAACCAGGGTGCCTCATTCTTTTCAACTTTTCTGAAAATCTGAACTGGTGAATTAAATGTTTTATTGGACTTTCAAGCTAGGTAAGCTTCTGTGCTAGCTAAAGAAACAAAGGATTACGTAGGATTAACCCTTTGGAAACTTAGGACACAAAGTTCATTTAATTAAAATAATCTTCCTAAGCATTCAGTAGCTGGGAGGTTGGAAAAATGTCAGCTTGTCTTTGAGTCCTGCTGCAATGCTGGATGGAGTAAAACCTTTTGCCCTATTTTCAGGCTTGAAACAACTTTGAGTGGACATACCAGCAGCCAAACCACAAAAGAACGTTCTCTTACCAAGACAGCCTAATCACACCAGCTTTGTCTCTTTGTCATGTCATCTTGATCATTTCCAAATCTTTAGATAAAGCTCCGTCTTTGTTGGGAAAACTCTCTTTCAGAGATACAGTCTTACTGGTTTTTATTTTTAATACTTATTACAAATTCAGTGACTTGAAGCACTGGAAGTAGATGTGCAAGCACATTGTCGTAAGTTTCATCAATGTATTTTGATATTTGTTCCCTGCCCCATGAAAATGCTGTGGGCACTTTTAGATATCAGTACCTAGGTAGCTACACGTGCCTGAAGGGATTCAAGCTGCTGGGTTTGTCCATGGGTTACTACATTCCCTCTGCCATCCAAAATCCCAGTATGGTTTGTGTGTTTTGTGAGCAGCTGTGTTACTACCATTGCTGGTATGTGGGCCACTTTACTCAGCAAATGAACCAGTTCATTTGAATGTCCGTATCTTGACCAGCCTTCACAGAACTGGAATAAACAGTGGAACTAGTACGAGCTGCTCATGTAAACAACCACACTAGGTTTGCTCCTAGGCTCTAGGATCCTCCCTGGGACCTACTTAGGGAGTGGTTTCTTTAAGCATATGAGAGATGCCACTGGCAGATTTTATGATGGCAGTCTAGTTTAGAAACTGGGGAGGAAAGAAGTTGCTTTATTAGACTGGGTTTATAGCTATTGTTCTTAGAAAAACCCAACCCTACATGTTCTCTGCCTGAACAGTTCCCAGCCCTCCATGGCCATGGGGTGGAATGCAAACAGGGCTTGGCTTCAATGTGAGCAGAGGAACTTGCTGTTTTCTGTTTGCCTTATTTCAGACCAAGGTTGGTGGAACAAGCCACACAGGAGGCAGTTTTGAAGAAGTTCTCAGCTCTACAGCCCATGCCAGTGCTCAGAGCTCCCTTGCTGGCACCCGAGTCCCCGAGAGTGAAGAAGAGCTTCAGTGTTAAACAGCAGGCCTTCCTGAGCCCCACATGCCTCTCTTCAGACTTGCCCAGACACTGATTTTTCAGCCCTCCCTCACCACACAACTTGTGCAACAAGGTTTTGTCAGCTTTGGAAAATTGCCATCCTGGCCTTGTGTTGGAGGAATGTTTCTTCTCGCTATTTCTATTTTAGATGGGCCATTTTATCATTTAGATGGGCCATTTTGTAAATTATCAAAAACACAAGCAAAACATTGGCTATAATGCACTAAATTCTGTGTTAAGTGACTAAAATAGTTTTCATTTTCATGTGACTTCCCTCTGAAAATCTCCCAGTCTCTGTTTCTTATTTCTTTCGGTTTACTCTTTTGTATCTGTTGGTTTCTGGCTTCCCTCTCAGTGCCACATCAGACAGATGGACCTAGAGCTGTGCAAAGCTTTCAATTGCCAGCAGTAGCCCATACACCAGCTGTCTACCATCCATACCAGGTGCCCTTTGCTCAGGAGTGTCTGTACATGATCTATATCCTAACAGAATTAAAATCACTTACTGTCACAAAAAGTTTTTTCCTCTTTCACTGGTACAGTCTGGCATTGCCCTCCACCTGTTAGTCAGCAGAGTTAAGGAGGGCAGGAAGAGACACCTGGTTATTCATACAGAAACTGATCACAGCTGCTGATTTAAGATGGTCATTGTGGCTGGAAAAGTTTCAGTTTCAAAATGTGCACCATTGCTTGCTCTCCCTGGTTTGGTAAGACTTGACAGTGTAGGTTAATTACAAAATCAAGTGGAGCGGAGGGAACCTCTGATATTTTTGCCTCCGTATCTTCCCCCCTAAAACAGGGAAGGTATATTTATGAGCCTCAGTCAAGATACAGCCTTAAGTGAAAGAATACAAACCCAACATTTGGCTTCAGACGTGCCATAGGTTAGAGAGCCCATGCCTTCAGAGCTGCTAGCATAGACCCTGTTACCTGACAATGCACGGGATGAGCAAGAACTTCACTTTTGGTGTCAAATTTTGTCATGCTTTGCTCCAGGACATCATTCCACCAACTACATTCTCTCTGCTCAATCACCAAGAGCCAGACATCTCTCAGCTTTGATCCAGCATGTTTTCTTGCATTCTCTTAATGTTTTTTTGCTAAGGAAAAGAGCAGCACATTTGTGACACTATCTTGCTGTCTAGTGAGCGCGTGTCAGTCCGCATCTTGCGTTGCTCAGCTCACTGGACTCAGGTGAGCACAGCGTTATCAGTAAACAGGGTGGGAAGGAGCCTGGCTACTTTGGAAATTGATGCATTTTTTGAGCATACGCCAAAGCTTCAAATCAGTTAGTGAGTTTGACATTACAAACTGCTTAAAATTTTGTGACAAAATGTGGCTTTAAGTGATTTTTCTGTGTGTGTGTGTGTGGCTTTTGTTAGTTTTTACAAAGTTGAAAGTCCTTTTGTAATGTTCTACTGGACATAGGTTAACTTTGGACATTTCTATCACCTGCCTCTTTAGTGTGATTTTTAGCATGGAAGCAAATCTAATTGTTTTTCTAGTATTCCTGTGACAGTTTTCTAGTTTATTTTACGTGGTTTTGTGCATAAATGTGAATTTATTTAAAATGGAAGACATTAATGGTCAACTTAGTTTGTGTAAATGAAGCTCTTGATATGCTTATTAAAAATAAATTTCTCTCTTTTTCTTTTTTTCTCTTTTTCTTTTACCCTTTATGATGTTTCAGTTCTGTGTTTTGCAGTAATACTGAGCAATCTGGTCTAGTGCAAGGTGTCCCTGCCCATGGCAAGGGGGTTGGAATGAGATTATCTTTAAGGTCTCTTCCAACTCAAGTCATTCTGTGGTTACTGTGCATGGGATTCCATGCTGTGTCCCCTCAACCCCTTGCAGGAGGGGGAAGCCTCCTGCTGTATTACAGGAATGGACTGTTCCTGCTTAGGGGAGTGCTTGTGCTGTGTTTCTACCAAACGTCTCTTCAAGGCCGCTTTTCTGGTTTGTCAAGAACATTCTCAGTTTCGCCTTTCAATGAAGCTGTAGCTTTTTCACAGTCAGCATTCAATGCAAACTAATAGAGACTGTGATTTTTGTGCATCGTAGTGGAATAAAAACAGCAATGAAAGCCTGGTGGGCCCCGCTCCATCCCCTTGCAGTCTGACAATCTGTTGCCAAGAAGCACTAATCAGCTCAGCAAAGCACAACCTGTTCTTCCAGGGTTTCCACAGGGCACAACTGCTGCCTTGAGGGTTTCCTGAGCAGAGCAGGCATCTCATCTCCTCTGAACCCAGACCAATATGCTCTGCAGATTTTGTGCACTGTGCCAGCCACTGAGGCAAGATCTCCCAGCAACTCTGCACAGCACTCTGTGCTCTACAAAAGGCACCAGCTGCAGAACGCTTTGAGAGCTTCAGTCAGGCCCTTGAGCTTTGCATAAAGGAAGCCTTTCCTGAGTCCTGGTGCCTGAAAATGTGTGTTAGGCTACATTACCTACCTTTAAAGGCTATGACAATTGAATTCAGCTTTACGCTGCTTCATTTGACATGACTGGAAAACAGAGAAGTGAGCTCCCGGTCTCCACCACGTAGGTTTTCCATGTGCACACTTTACTTATTCACTAATCATAACATTGTGCTGATCTCCAGCTACACACAAACAGCAGTTGGGTGTGCAGACACGGGGCATTATGGCATTTACCACCACTACAGCTTTACTGCACAATCATTCCATACTTCTACTTTAGTGTTATTACTTCTGCCAGAAACTCATTTGCAGCAAATTGGTACCAGTGTGTGACAGCTTTACATGGGTGTACAGCCTTCTGCATTAGACTGTACGGACTCCAAAGGTCCCTCCCAAGCTCAGGTGTTCTGTGTTTATCAATTACCTGTGAGAGATTCTGCAAAACTGCCAGTCTGGGGCAAGGGAGAGTGAGGAGTACAGACCTTATGGACATATTGTCACCATTCCCTGATATCACATGAACAGTGGAAAAGTTGTATGAAACAATGAAGATATTGAGAAAGTGTAATTAATGAGATTACCAGCTTTACCCACCATCAATTAAGGCTTATGCACTCCAAAGAAATCTCATCTCTAAGCTCAGCCAAGAGCTTCTACAGAAACATGCTCATTGGTCTCATTTCTGTGTAGTGCTGAGTGGATATTAACCCACTCTGAAGGTACTTAAATCCATACATACTTAGAAATCACAGAATAAGACCAACTGCCCTCCTCTATGCATTACATGACCAGATTAGATTGCAATCAACTGATTTTTAAATGTACCTGAATTTCCCTAGTGGAGAATCTGTTTGTAACTGAGACTGCATTAATCAGAGGCTGAATAAAAAGAAGGAAAAACGCAACCATGCTCATTTCTAAGTATTTGACACAGCCTCTGATCTGGGAGGCAACTACGTTACCTGCTCCTATCTAAGTGGTCCTGGGATTCTCAGCAGCAAATGCACAGGAATAAAAGAACTGCTATCAAAAGCAGTGATGTTACAGGAGGAAAAATAATGCCCAGAATATAAAACAAAGTATTTATTACAGCTACAGCATTTAGGAACACCTCAGGAAGGTGGATGAGATGTGGCAGCTATTTTTTTGTTCCTTTCTGTGTTAATCAGAGATACAAGCTGGACGATTTCTGGGTGGACAAACTTTCCTGCAAAACAAAAAAAAGGGAAGATTAATGAAAAATGCTCTCATTTTCCCATGTGTGAAAGGCTGGCATTGGAATGATAGCAGTGAAGTCACTTTAGGCTCAGAATAAAGTTCAAATTATTATTTTAAGAAAGTGAATACTCCCAGTTTAATTCAACCATGGAGTAAAAGTAGTTACAGCCCTTCTTCCCAAAAAGCTTATATTTTGTGCACTTCAGAGCTGAAAAAGGGATGCAGCCTGACCAAGACAATCTGACACTATGTATCCTGCCACAGGGAACCACTCCAGTTACAGGTGTACTTAGGGTATATACTGTAGGCTCTATTCAGACACCAGCTGCCTTTAAGTTGCTGAATTCTGGTAGGAGTGCAAAGATGTCAGTTAAAATAAAATATTCCACCTTTCTTCATGTTGTCCTTTTTTTTCCTTCATTGCTACTCGAAGTATTACATTTTTCAGAGAACTGATT
Organism: Climacteris rufus; assembly: GCA_013398175.1. NCBI lineage: Eukaryota > Metazoa > Chordata > Aves > Passeriformes > Climacteridae > Climacteris > Climacteris rufus. The sequence goes on from VZRZ01001321.1 coordinate 1,086,933, forward strand.
ATTTTCCTAAGGAATTACCAAAGTATAAATGGGATTTGTCAGGGACTGTGTTTGGTGACTGCTGGTCCTCTCCCAGAGTGTCTATCCCTAGTTTTTTTCCCAGAACAGGATGAGTTAGTCATAGTCCTCCTCTGGTGTTCAGTTCCCTTGCTAAAATTGTAAGTATTATTATTTTACATATTTCTCCTTTCAACTACCAGTTTATTTTGCAAAGGATGAAAATCAGAATAAAAAGTAATAAAGCTTAACCATTTAATACCTAAACCATTGCACTGAGGTGATTCTAACACAAACCTTGAGCAGGTCACACATGACCACAGCTCACAGAGGGATAACAAATTCTACTTCCCTGGTTCATGAAACACTGACACAGTAGAAACAAGCTGCTGTCAGAGCATTGGTGAAGACTGAAGAATCCTTTATGCTCCCTCTGAGGTTTCAGGGAGATCCTTAAACACATGCATGTGTACTGAAAGCTGGGCTTCTCTCTAAATGATGTAAAATGAATTTGGCATAAATGAAATTCAGGCTTAATACCTACAGATAAATGTCAAGTATTTTCACACTGCATTAAGTTTCCCCAAAAATATTAGGGAACTGGAGCAATGAGTAAAATAACTAGTTATCACTTGTTCTGGATGTCTGTCAGGAAAAAAAAAGGCAATTTATATATTTCATTTATGAATTAGGAAAATAAAGCCCAAATGTCATACCAGCAGTTGAATCATAAAAATCCTGCAGTCTGCCAGGTGTGTTTTCCAACTCTTCATACTCAAATGCTTGCAGGATCATCTCGCACTGATCCAACTGTTTTACAAATTTGGCTTCTGCAGTAGACTGGTTTTCATATTCCTGAAAAGATTTACAGTTATAAGAAAATAATTTTGTTACTCTGAAACAGAATATTAAAATCTTCTTATATATCTAGGATTTTCTTCATCAGTACAAGCAACTCCAGAAATATTCAGCAGTTACATCTTTCACTTTGTTTTTACAAACACATGCTGTTCGGCAAAACACTTAAAATATGTGCCAATTTTATATTAAATGTAATGGGACTTAGAACATAATCCTTTTGTATAATCCAACTCTAAACATGCCAATTGTTTTGGCTGAATCAGGGATGATATGGAGGCAACCCTGCACGACATATAAGTTAAACAATAGGTTCCATTTAACAACATTTTACGTATTAAGATCATTTCAGGCCTAGCTAAGGCTATGAATTACCACAGTGTGTGCCTATGCATGGTCATCACATTTTTAAGACCTATTTTGCACTTTTCTCACCACTTGCTCTTTCTATATGGAGTTGTTCTTTACATTTCTCCTGTCAATCCTGCCTAATCTTTTTGGTCTAATCTGTCTGAGCTGCTTATGTCCTTATGTCTCTCCTAGGAGATAAGAAGGGGAGTGGTTAAGGGGTTTCCTCCCTTTCAGACTTTTAAGTCCTTTAATCTCTCTGCTATCTTTTCCCTCTCTGCAGTCAGCAGCAGCATATATTTGTGAGTCATTCACATTTCTAGTCAACTTGAACAATTTTGCTGTCACTTACTTCCAGTGATGGCTGCAGACAGGTTTGGCATTTCATTTTCTCTTCTCTAAGTCTACTGCATTGTATGTGATGTCTCATCAGCTGGTCTTCTCCTGACTTTCAAAACCAACCCCAGGAAAAAGAGGTTTTTTCTCGGCAGGTTACCATTGCCTTGCTACCCTTGGCAGGTCTGACCCCGTTTGTCATCACCACCACCATTAATCACCCCAAAGGCCTCAGTACAACCCGGGCCCAGCTGAGCTCCCAGATTCACAGAACCTGTGGATCACAGAAGTTCTGCAAACAAGAGCAGCACAAGTGCAGGAAGAGGTTTTCCTACTGACCACAGAACATGGCATTCCTTTCTGCGTCTTAAGGCAGCAGCTGTGGTGCGAGTGTCATTCACAGTAGCAAGATTTGTAATTCCAGCACAGTGATGCTCAGATAAGCATGACAGTCATTGCCTCGTCTGACATACCATTAGGAGCCTGTTCTTAGACTTATTACTTTACCTTTGAAGTCAAAAATCCAGATTTCAATAGTCATGATTGATTAATTTACTATTCTATGTAATTGAAATCTGTGGATTTCAATTGGACTTTGAATTTTCAGTTACATTTTCATCATTGCTTAGTAAAAAATTTCATTTCAATGTTTTAATCTTCTTTTCCTCTTTTCAACCTGAGCTTTGCCTCATCTTTTAATTGTTTAAATACTACTTAGTTTCTTAAATTATTTTTACTCTATTTTTTTCTAATCTATTTTTTGGGGGTGTGAGGGCAGTGTCCAGCAAAGACAACAAACTCTTGGCAGCATTACAAAGGAAAACTTCAGGAAAAGGAGAAGTAGGGCTGTTCATCTGTACAAGTCGGTCCCACCTCCAACAATGAAGTGGGAGTATCAATCTGTTACCAACCCCTTTGTGCCATACAACCCACCAGAAGTTATTCATACCTCAGCTGGCATTGCCCTCAAGAAACATCAGCTATTATATGTGCAACTGTGCACAGTGCTGAAATAAACACTGTTTCCTCCCCACAGGTATTTAAGACTGAAATAACAGTATATTTTGGAAAAACAGTAAATGGCCTCTCCAACACCACAGGCCATCTTTTAAAAATTACTCCCATGCTTTTGCACTTGAGAATAAAAAAGCAGGACAGAGCTGAAATGTGCCAACTCATTTATTTTAATGTTTTTTTCAAATTTGGGGATTAAGTTATAAAGTGAAAATATATCTTTCTGCTACTTCTCTCTCCTACACTACACTCACTGAGTGCCCACCAACACAGTCCAAAGCAGCAGTCCTTGGAAAGCTGAAAGGCAAAGAGAGGCAGAGACAAGGGCAGAGCAGTGCAGGAAGGACTTGCTATGAGTGTCAAGAGATCTTGTCCCAGCACTGTTCAGCTCTGGCCCATAACCTTCTTCACTCACAAAAAAACCCACAGGGAAATGCCTCTGGCTACCTGAGAGCAGAGTAGCACACCAAGTTATCAGTCTTATTTTCCATCTCTTTTTTTGTTTTCTTGTCAAGAAGCAACCAGTTGTTCCACTTAAAACAAGACTAGAAGGACTACATGTGAATATTAGATTTTTAGGTTACCCCTGCTGCTATATGGGTTGCAGTCACACTAATGCATTGCACACTCAATGCCAATAAATTATTCTGAAGGTAGAAACAAAGACCCAATGATCAAAAGAGCGCATACATTAAATTATGGTTAATGAAAATGATGAAAAGCTAACATGCTGAAGAACTGACTCCATAGTGAACCAGCTCTTACATAACCATAAAAGATTGAGACCAGCAAAGAAAAAAAACAGTTCTACAGGACTTACTTCATCTATCAAAGCCCCATTTTCCTCGATTATAACAGTTCCCCATGGGAGAAGGAACAAGTGCTCACTAAAAGAATGCACACACATTCTATCCCAGATCTGATGATGTTGGTTTACCCCCTTTAACTTGAAACATAGCTCTGAGAACCTATTCCCACTGCCTGTTTCACCACACAACTACAGCAGGGGGAAAAAAACCCAAAAAACAAACAAACCCCCAAACAGGGTGTTGTAACAAAAGGCAGAAACTGGATGCAAATATCTGGAACTTCAATACATTCTAATTGGAAAAGTAAGAATATGAATATAAGATACAGACTCATCAGGTTGCAGAGTCCAAGAAACACAGGATGTATTGTTTGCAGCAATATGTGAACAAGGGATACACCTCCCCTCATGCAACCGTGTGTCAGGAGGAGATAAAACACAGTAATTATAAACTTGAATTGTTTGGAAATAATCTCATCATCCTTCATTTGCAAGATCTTATCAATTAACAGCATGAGTTCACATTAAAAGTTAAATCACCTTCCAAGACACAAGATACTTTCTAACACAGACTTTTAAGGAACCCCAGACCAGAAATCAGTGGTCTTTGTACAAAAGCGCTGTTTTGTGCCATGTTTAAGTGTAAACCTAAGTTTTCACTTAACCTTTTTAAGCTACTACTAAATATTTTAGCCTAATGGGCTTTATAATAAAGAAATGGAAGCCACAGAAATTACTTGCAAAGAAAACAGAAAATAATCCACAGCACCATCAACTCCCATTACTTTTTTCCTACATTAGAGGCTGAAAATAGCCAGATATGAACAAAAATGATAATGTAATAAAAAAATTTATATCCAGAGGGCTGGATGTAGAGGACAAACCCTTCCTTCAGCTGTACAAGCCAAGCCCTGGACACATTCATCTGGAACTGTGAGAAGTCAGAGACAGAAGCTGGTTGTTTTACCAAAGTCCAGGGGTTTGTGTGAAAAGGATTCTACAATGACCTTGACTCATACTGTTAAGCTTTCTCTTCCAAGCAAATAACTCTTTCTTGAGGTCAAAATAAGAGATGGCACAGTTTCACAGGTACACGGGAACAAGGGAAGGGGTCACCCTGAATTTTAGGATAGGATTAAAAGAATGCAAGCTTACTTCCCAGAGTTCATAGATTTCTTTTCTGAGGTCCTCTGATAGAAGCTGGGTCAGTTCTTGCATAGCTGCCTGAAAAAAAGAAACCACTTCCATAGATCTATTTTTTGAGCGACACTTTTATCATTCTTTTCTGAAAAATTATCTAGCTATTACCAAGTTTGTAGAAACATTCACTATGCAGCATATTATTGTATTGTTTTGGCATGGCAAGGTTTGCCTACAGCTCTGGCCAAGGCCAAGGTGGTCGCACCTCTGGGATAACATATTTAAGAAGTGGGGGAAGAAAATCCTGTACAACTGCACCCAGAGGGAGGAGTGAGAACAAGCGAGAGCCACAGCTCTGCAGACACCAGGGTCAGTGAAGAAGGAGAGGGAGGAGGTGCTTCAGGTGCTGGAGCAGAGATTCCCCTGCAGCCTGTGAGGAAGACCATGGTGAGGCAGCTGTGCCCCTGCAGCCCTAGAGTGGAGCAGAGATCCACCTGCAGCCCCTGGAGGACCACGGTGGAGCACCTGGAGCCCATGGAGAATCCGAAAGCAGAGGAATACCCACAGGAGGCTGTGATCCTGTAGGAAGCCTGCACTGGAGCAGGCCCCTGGCAGTACTTGTGACCTCAGAAATGTTCTACATGCTCTTTGTGCCCTCCCAGCTGATAAGTCTCATTTCTGTGCCATTTCTACTGTTTTCCCAGTAACATGAAGGGCTGTTTCTGAAACAACCAACATCACAGGCAAGACAAAGGTTTTGTGCCACGATTGTTCCTCCACTGCAAATACAGAATATAGTTTCACAATATGGTTCCCCATTGCCTCCTGTCACTGAAGCATCAAGGTCCCATTCCTTCTCACCTCTTTCCAGCTCTGGAACTCATCAGATTTCAAGGTTAGGAGGCTAAAATGACCTCCTTGGCAAAAAACTCCATCCCAAACAGCAACCTCTCCCTCCCAAAAAAAAAACCCCAAAATTTTTTTTTTCAATCAGGTTCATTTTCTGCTGCCTTAGCATTGGGGGGACACACTGATTAAAGTTGCTGCACAAGCAGCAAACTTCAAAACCAGCTCAAAGTCGGCTGTAGAGCAAACAGAAGAAGGGAGAACTCTGCAGCAGAAGCAGAATATTGATAACTCGCCTCAAGCTACCTCCTGAAGTTGCTACCTGTGACATATTTTTACAACAAAGTATTTCAGAGTCATCCTAAATGTTTAATGCTTTACCCTCCTTCCCACAAAGTCAACAGCAAAGTCCTCACTCAGTGAAATGGGAGCAGAAGGAGCTGCAAACACCTAAGAAAACTTCTTAAACATATTTAGGCATTAAAATATCTCTTTCCTTGCCTTAATTCAAATGAGAATTCTCTCGAGACCAAAGTTGAAGGCTGATCCTCAGTGACACAACAACCCTTAGAGGCTTCCAGGAAAGAAGTTTTTTTCTGTTCAGTCTTTTGAAGCTCTTTGAAGAGTGTAACAAAACAGTTCAGTGATTATTTCCCCCCCAGCTTTTATGCTTATCTGTTTAAAACCTGGGGCTGGGGGTGCCATGACTAACTCTAGGAGTAAGCTCTTTGCTAAGAAAGTGGAAATTAAAGATCTAAGGCGCATTTGGAATTCTTAAAGTACTGTCTTTACTAACTGTAATTTTGGTTTTTCTTTCTTTTTTTTCAATGTACTTCCTAGTGTGTTCTTGCACTGAACAAAAAAAGCCTCTGAAGAGTTTCTGAGGCATCACATTGCCCTCTAGCTGTGGCTACAGAAGTGGTTTACATTTTCTTCAAATAAAACCACAAACCAAAAATAACAGATCAACAGTTTGGATAAATGCAAGGCCACAAATAAACTCTAGGCATGCTGCACTCAAAGACTCACAACAACAACAACAGCAAAAAAGACACCTGCATCTGGAGTTCCATGCAAAAGGTTTAAATAAAGTCTCTGTCACAACCTCATGATCTGGCACCACACACATGATCTGGCATGAACTGTCATCCATCCTACTCAGTGCACCTACTCCCTGCTCCTCACCTCTTGGTAAGGCTGCTGAACATGACTAATTCAGGCTACCAAAACTGCAGCTAGTTTAGGAATAATGGCCAACGTGAAGATTACTTTGAAGATTCTTCCAGAACTTTGTATTAGGTGATGTTACAATATGAGAATCACAACAAGCTGAAAACTTTACTCAGTTGTGGCAGACTTGTCCAATGCCAATGACAGAACTAAATTTTTTAGGGTGTTCCTTCACCACCAGCAGAACATTAAAACACACAGAAGGCTTGCACCTGTGGCTTCCCACCTTATGTCCATACCTCTTCTCTTCTGTGCTTCTCCTCCTTTGAGACATTATCTGCAGGAGCAATATCTCCAACAATGCATTCAGCCATATCATGAACCAAAGCTAAACGTATGCACCTGACAAGAAGCAGAGACATCATAATTTGTTTTTCAGCATTTTAAGTTATATCTTGTTATTCACAAAGCTAAGATACTGCAGAATTCAGCCCCCTTCATATGCTCTAAAGGTTGGATGGAGCTTTTCTTCAACTTTGCGTAACATTTTTCACTTTTTTGTTAAGGGAAGTAGTTTCCACCTGGACATGATTTTAATTTCTGATTTCTAGTTCCTGCTGCTTGTAACTGTAGATTTAAGTATAAATACACAGTGTACCAGAGCATAACATTCAAAAGTAATGTATTTAGCTTTTGAACACTTGGCTGTCAGAGATGGTGTGATAAATAGCTACATTATACACTTCACGTTATTCCTGCAACAGGTAGAAGGTAATCTGATTGGAGCCATCCCAAATTCAGTATATAACCTGTCACTCACAGCTCTGTAGCTATGCCAGTCTGCAGCAGAACACTCAAAAAAGCCTTCACATCAGCTCCTTGAGCCTTCTCTGCTATGGTAGAGGATTTCTGTGACTCCTTACAGCTGCCAAGTGCTTGTACAGTCAAAATCCACGTGGTCTATGGCTTTGACCTGGCTGTTTGCTGCTTCAAGCTGTGTTTTAACAAGTGTCTTCAGCATGCTTGCTTACAGCTGGAGAGAAGGACAGCTGTACTATGGACTTTGCCTCAGCACTCACAGTTTAGCAATAAAAGTTTTTAGCCCCTTTCAGTTCTCCAGATAAAGAGCATCCTTGTCCAAAGGATGAGGGAAAGGATTTCAGATTCCTTCAGTGTGTTTTCAAAGCTCTTAGGATGACAGCTCTTTTAATATTTTGTTTGCAGCTCTCCCACAACATTAACATATGGTCATGATAAGCAGAGGCAGTCTCACCTGTCCTTGTTAAGGCTTTTGTCTTCAGTCACCAAAGCCATCATTGCCATCCTGTACATGTGATCGGACACGCTCTCCGGCTTCGCCACGTTCCTGTACACCCATCCTGTCCGCGGTACTCTCTGCGCCAGTGTCACAGAATCACAGAACCAGTTAGGTTGGAAAAGGCCATTGAGTCCAACCTCTGACCAGATACCACCTGTATCCACCAGACCAGGGCACTGGAAATTTTACATCCCTCGGGTTTGAAGGGCCTGCTTTCGGAGACACCCGCAGAAATGCTGCCCCGCCATGACCTCCAGGCTCCAGTGAGCTCTGATGCTCCCAGGAAACACCTGCGCCAAGGACCAGCCCGGGCTCCCCAGGGCTGTACCCGGGCAGGACCAAGGCCCACTCGCAGCCGAAAGGCCGGGCCACGGCGGCGCCCACGTGTCCCCGCC
>VZRZ01001321.1:1095289-1130688 GCA_013398175.1 Climacteris rufus
GCCGCCCGCCGCCATCGGCCGCCGGCAGCAGCGCCCCACCAGCGCCCGGGCCGCGGCTCCGCCTCCTCCGCCTCCTCCTCCTCCTCCTGCCGGGGCGGGAGGCACCGCCTGCGCCCGCCGTGACGCGCCCGTAGCTGGGTCCTGGCGCAGGGTGGTGGAACCGCCTCCCCAGAGCTCCGGCTCCTCGGGAGTTCAATGGAATTGCATTCACTACAAAAAAGAAACCCGACGCGGACTGCGACTGCAACGAGAAATGTGGCCATAGAAGCCGGGCTGCTCTCCAGGGGTACAGCAGCGAGGAGGGAAAGGCAGCCTCGAAGGCAAGAATAGCTCATACAGTGCAAACTCAAGTTATTATTCAGAGAAGAATAAATAGGACAGTGAATTATCTGACGGTGGATTTTCAAAACACATTGCAATTCTGGGCTATTTTTGTATTGCCATCTGAAACAGCCAAAAATGGTTGAAGTGTGGCAGTGAAATAGTCTGTTTTCAGGAAAGAACATCTGCAGTTTTGCCAGCTATAAGCAGATGGTGGAGTATTTTTTGTTTGTTTGTTCATGCATATACTTAAACTCCTAAATTAGTAATAAAGCCCAGACAACACTTGGTGACCATTTTAAGGCTGTCTTGCCACAAGAAAGAATCCTAGACCAGGAAAGTCGTCACCTTTACATCTGTACACAATCGTAAACGAGTTGGTTGGAAGGGATCTCTGGGTGTTGCAGTTCAGCTTTCCCGGTTGAAGTGAATCACATCTGTTCCAGTTTTGTCTTGATGGCTCTTGAAGCCATCCAAAATAAAAATTACACAGTTTGTGCAGGCTAACTGCCTTCCATGTAAATAGTTCATTTCATAATGTCATCTGTGGACCTCCTTGTGCCCATGGTTCTATTGCATGCCACTACCACGAGAAGTTTAACTGTGCCATATTTATAGTCCCCCTTCAAGCATCTGCAGGCTGCTGTTGTATGGCCCCTTATGCTCTTCAACAGGCAAGGCAGGCCCAGGATACCTCAACACCTCCTTCAAGGTGATGTGATTGAGATCCCAGTTCTCTTGGTAGCCTTCACTGGAGGTCCCCTGTCTTGACCTGAGAAAGTACCAAACTGAGCCCTGTGCCCAATTGAGCCCAATGCCTCACCAACACCAGGCAAAAGGGGGGCAGTAACTTTCCTCAGTCTATGGGCCATACTCCCAATGTAGGCTACTGTGTGATTTCCCCCTCTTTGGGATGAGAGCACACTATGTGCTTGTGTTGGACTTGGCTTTCACATAAACCCAGGTCCTTTTGACAAAGCTGGTAGCCAGCCTGTTTCTTCACAGTTGGTACCAATAGAAGGGCTTATTTGGCCCTACGTCCAGAATTGAGCATTTATTCTTGTGTTTCTCTGTGTTGAACTTGTTAAAGCTCCTGCCAGCTCAGACCAGAAGCTTCTGAAAGTCTTTCAGAACTCTACCATTTAGTGAGTCAGCCATTCCTCCTAATTAGCATTACCTTAAAATAGCCTGAGAGTGCATCCTGTCCTGTGGTCCAGGTTTTTGATGAAGACAATGCACTACATGGACCTTACTATCAACCCCTACAGTACTCAGCTTGTTATGGACCTTCAGGCACATTGCCAAGCTACCAGTACCACTCACTAAGCCTGTCAGCCTAGGCAGTTTTCAATGCATCTGTTAGACAGCTTGTTCATGCCATAGTTCCTCAGTTTGGGAGTGAAAGCACTGCAGGAAATCATGTCAACCACTGTAATGAAGTCAAGATCTGTTGTGTCCACTGCTCTGTCCTTATCCATGTAGCCAGCTATTTCATTAGAGGATGCAATCAGGTTGGCCAAGTGTGATTTGTTCATCATAAATCAATGCCAGCAGTTCTTGACTGCCTTCTTGTCCTTTTCAGGTCTCTTTCTAGTAGAGCTTCATGAAGAAGCTTTCATTCTGTATCTTGCAGCCTCCGTGGCTGCAAACTGAGCAGGTTATCTGAATGGTTGAGAAAAATACCTTTGGAACACAATCACAAAAATAACAGAGTAATTTAATAATTTGCATTTTAAATAAGGTGCTGTATGTAGTTCAGAAATGCTATTCTTAAGGCTAGCTGACAGCAGATGCTTTGTCTTTTAACCCTTCCTGAATGTATCTATTCAATGTACGTGTTTAGTATCCTTAGCACTTTAAATCCAGTAACCTATTTGCTTTTGCAAATTCATTGATACTTCTTTAACATGGATAAGTCTCATACAGCCCCTGTGAGGAGGCACGATTTCAGTTTTATTGTCTGACAAGTTCTTTGCCACTGGTGTCCTTAAGGTACATTTTCAGAACAAACAATTGTGTGACATTAATGAATCTGGACTCACTGACCTCAGCTGTGCATTTAGTTTAGAGAACACTATCAAAAGCAGCATACCCTTATTCACAGGCTGATTTCCTAATGCACTTAATATCTCTGCTCCATTTGAACCCCTTGGAGCTGTGAATGCTCTGGAGACTTGGGGTTCCCATGGTGTTGGGAAGAACAGAAAGCTGCTGGGTACCAGGCTAACACCAACATCATTTAACATCATGGTAGAGAAGAATTTCTCAGGCACCAGCTGTAAATAATGTCTTGATTTATTTTTTCATCATGTATTTCTTTAAAAGTGTACCCTAGCATATGTACCATTTATATGGAATAAAATACACAATAAAGTACACAAAATAGTACACTTGTACTTAATACAACCATTGTAATTCTTTTGTATATGTATTTATGTATTTTTGTATGTTTGTAAAAATTTTAATGCTTATAGTATTTTGTAATATTTGTATTTATGCAATAAATGTATTTAAGTATTTATGTAGTGTAATTTTTGTAGTATTTGTCAATTTTTGTAGCATTTGTATGTATATAATTCTTCTGCATGCACTTTGTGTGCTGGTTTTACATATTGTTTATTTACACTGGTTTTCTACTCAGTCATTCTGCAACAGTATTTAGAGGTGTACTTTTCCAAGTACTTATGAAATGCATAATGTGTAGTCTTAAATGCATAGACTCTCTGTAGGTTGGAGGACCCTAAGATTGTACAAATTTTAGCTCTGTCATGATTCTGTTCTTGACTAAGCAGCCTGAAAACAAATTTGGGATGCTCAACTCTGTGCAAATTTAATCAGCTTTTTTATTTAAATCAGAAACTTCAGCAAGAATTAGCAAAGTCCTCCTACAGGATATTAAGATAGTGCTAAGGCTTAAAGTCTCAATCTTTCATCAGTCTCAGATGGCTTTTTTCTCCATCTTTTGCCAGAACAGATGCCAATGCCAAAGAAGAAATCCCAAATTAGTTGGCTAACACAGAGTAATTTTGATTTAGTAGCTGGAGATGGCGCTCTCTGCCTACAGATTTCTGCTTCGATCGCATTTGCTGCTTCCCACTGCCCGCCTGAAACTGTGCTTGCATTTCTTTAATAGCGCCAAGGGGAAGGAGATGCTTTACAAGCTTGATGCAGGGATGTGAAATGATCTGCTCAGAAGTCAGGGGACTGGGAGCAGTCCCAGTAACTACTCACAGGGTGGATCGGAATCAGTCTGGGGTTTGTGCAGTGTAGCACCAAAGATGACACATCGGGTTTTGAAAACCCTTATGTGTTCCACCCACATGGGCACAGTAAACCTTGTATTGACAAAATATCTTCAGGAAAAGTAATTAACTGATGGGATTCATTTGTTGCCATCTGGCAGGAAAAGAAAAAAGAAGAGAACTTCAGTATAGTTCGGTGGACATGGCAAAAATGATTGCATATGACAGACCCATCTGGCAGGAATAACAGCCCTGATGTTCTCCTTAATAGCAAAAAAGATTGATGAGCACCTGCCAGACACTGTAAATGGTCATTTTAGTTCTCCAGACTGTATTATATCTTCCTTTATCTGAGGTGATCTTAGCAACAATGTAGAGTTAGCTAGTGAAAGTCTGTTGCAAGAAACCTTCAGTAAGGCTCCAGAAGAGCAAACTTCTGAAGTGACAGGTACCTGTGTGCCATGTGGCTCCCTTCACTCTGCCATGCGTCTTGCAGTGCCAGGCTGTGTGTCCTTGTGTCCAGGGACCCTGTACTGCCCTAGGTGGGCTGTCAAAGCAGGTGAGAGGCACCTGAGAGAAGCACCATCACTGATGTCGGTGCCAAGGGCTGGTCATCTTCTGCTGAGACTTCATAGAACCACAGAATGGTTTGAGTTGGAAGAGACCTTAAAGATCATCTAGTTCCAACTCCCCTGCCATGGGCAGAGACACCTTCTATTAGACCAGGTTGCTCAAAGTCCCATCCAACCTGGCTTTCAACACTTTCAGGGATGGGGCATCCACAGCTTCTCTGGGTATCCTGTTCCAGTGTCTCACCACACTCACAGGAAAGCATTTGTTCCTAATATCTAATCTAAACTTACTCTTTCAGTTAAAGCAATCTGGAAGGCTGCTCTCTAAACCTTTAAAATGAAGAAAAAGTGGTCTTACCTTATATGTGTAAGAGATCTACAGAGCCAAAAGTAGAACTTTAGAATAGCACATCTGAAGAAAAAAAAAGTCAATTTGAGAGCAAATCAATCTTACATGAGCAGAACATTTCTAATGTAAAAAGGCAGCTGAATTAGAGGATTAGGTCACATTGCCCGATTAACATCATTTGATCTTCTGCTATTGAAAAGCCACTGGCCTTCTTAGAGAATAGAAGCATTCAAACTTTAAATGAAACCACAAGCCTGGCTTAGAAAAAAAAAACTGCTAAACCGAAAACAACTCGCCTTGCTTCAGTAATTGTTGGTTTGTCTCTGCTGCGGGGGGATGCATCCAAATTAGGATTTAGAAATCTCTCACATTTTGCTATAACAAAGAAGGACTGCAAAACTGAGCAAGGGCATCTTGGATAGTATGTGGGAGAGGCTTACAGCATGTGAATCTTGCCTTGCTTTGCCGTATATTTATTTCTTGTTTAAAGACGGAAGACAGATTCTCAAATATCTGTTTGATGTTTGTTTGCTTTATAACACATTCACTATTGGTTTTGCCTTTTTAACTTTTGCAGGGGGATGAGGTGAGCAAAAAAAAAAAGAAGCTCACCTTGGACTACAAGGCCCGCTCTGGATCTAAGTGGTAGCCACTGATGACATTTGATAAGAGAGCAAGAGAGGAAGGGAGTTCTAGTTACAGTTGGTTTGGGGTTTTTTGGTTTTTGTTTTTTTTTTTTTTTTTTTTTTTTTTTTTTTTTTTGTTTTTTTAAACTGAATTTGTAAATTGTTTAACTAAGGAACATGTTTAAACAAGGAAACTTTTTCTTAAAATTTTAACTCTTTCTTGTAAGCCTCAAAGCAAAGTTGTAACAGATCAGCCTTGATCTTATGAAATTTTCGAAGATAAAGTGAGAATGAGGGAACCTTTCTATTACCCTTTGTCACTGGAAATACCAAGAACAAAAGTAATGTTTCTCCATGTAAAAGAAAATCCTCTGGCTACCTCTCATATCTTTTCTGTTAAAAAGTTTATACTATTTTCACTTACTGTACTTAAATGAGTTTTGAAGGGATTTTAACAGTCCCCTGCCACTGTCAGCACTTGGTAAAGTAAGTAGCAAGCAGTCAGAAATCAAAGAATTTATTTCCTATCTCTAATGATCTGATGATCAGTTTGCTCAAAGGACTTTTCTTTGCTTTTTGGAAATTACTAACCTGGTATTCACTAGCAGTGTTTATCACTTGAAAAAAACACTCATTTAATATTCATGATGTTATTTTCAGTCATAATGTTACTTCAGTTGCTAGAGATGGAGACAAGCAGTATTTTAAGATACAGAAAAGCTGAATATTTTTGTCATTCCCTCAATCATGCTTTTAGGTTCTGCGCATTCATATAATGAGCACACAGATCCTGCTCACACTCCTGCATTTTCAGCAGTCTCCCAAAAGTCAGCCAAGTCAGATGCTGCTTAGCTTCCAAAATCAGATGTGATTGGGCATGTAACAATGTAAAGAAAAATAAACCCTGAAAGGCACTCTGAGTTATAATGTACGGTTTTTTTCTGACATGCAAGAAAGAACAAAATGGAAGTTTTATCACCGATCTGCTTCCTTTTGAGTGCCCCCACCCACCCTTACTACCGTGAGCTACGTTTTCTCAAAATAAAGGCACACTGATTTGTTTGTTATTTTAGGCTCTGAGAAGCAGGTCAGACTGGAACCCTGTCCAAATAGATGCCTGTAGTCCCATTAAGGACCTAGAAGTGTACTTATCTCCATCCGTTGCAGGCCAGTTCATTGTCTCCCCGAGCGAACTGCTGGTACTACATAACTCTGCCTATCACTCCAGAGCTGCATGGACTCGAGCATCCTGGCTGGATCTGAAGCCGCTTCGTTCCCGTCGCTTCTCACAAGCAGGGAGAGGTGCACGTAATGAGCTGCATTAGCCTCCTGCCCCCCCCCGCTGCTCAGCTATTATTTTGACTGCTGGTGACAGGGCTCTGGAGCCTCCCTTCCCCTCTGTCACCCTGCCTGGCAGCCGCAGCTGGGCGGCCTCATTTGTGCCCTGCCAGCCCCGGAGTGAGGGGGGAGCCGGGGGCAACACCCTGAGGCCACGGCGCTTTCCTGCAAGGGCTTCAAGGGGTCTTCTAAGGGCAGGGTCGCTGGCCACAGCTGGGGGCTGCTTTCACTCCTCTCTCATGCAACCGATACAGCTCCTATGCTAATAAAAAAATTCTGCTTTGCTATCTTTGTCCAAATATTCAAGCCCTTCAGACAACCCTGAACAAAACACACCAGCCACAGGCATGCTCTTGCTAATCCAAGGGAACCTTTTACAGGGGCCCCTGCTTTCTAACCTGAGATTGACTTTAATTATCCATTATTTTGCCTTCCTCTCTGTGAGCCTCTTGCTGAATGCATTGTGCCACCCAGCATATTAGTCAATCATCGCAGCTTACGGAGCACTATGCTTTACATCTTGGCTTCAGTGTCATTCATGTGCACTCGGTGGAGACAGCAAGCAGTTTTAAGACGCTGGATAGATTTAAGCATGCTTGGGCCTGTCTGTCCCTGAAGTAAATAGCTTTGCTGACATTCAAGCTGCACATGGCTTGATGTTAGGTCAAACAAAAATGTCACACTATAATCACTTTTTAAATAGCTGTTTCCGGCTCAGTTAGTACTGTATAGTTCCAGAAGAGAAAGCACTTACAAGCTGACAGACAGAAAGAGGAACCGTCTGTATAGGATGTTTGCCTAATCCCATCCCTGCCCTTGCCTGTCAGGCTTGAAGGCTTTGTTTGTTTAAAAAAAAAAAAAAATAATTGCATATACAATTTAATGCCACTGTACTTTTCAGCTGGGCAGACTCTAAAGGAAACTCACGAATAAATTCTGGGGAGAACCCACAGCTTTGATGTAGCTATGAGTGGGTTGGGTGGCCCAGGGGGCACTCAGCCCTCAGCAGTTTTTGGGGCCGATACAGTGTCTTGAGGCACTCTGCCGCTGAGATGCTATTGCTGGGAGAAGGCATGTAGGTAAAATCCCAACGAGCTTTGACAGCAGAAAATGCAAGGGTTTCCACATTCCCTTATACCACTCCTTAAATTTGTCTCTGCCTCTGAATTAGTCTGTGAAGGACGTGGACCATGGGGAAGCTGTACCATACTTGCTTCCTCTCTCAGACACCTCAGTTTGGTGTGTGACTGTCGCTATATACAATCATACAGTCATTTAGGTTGGAAAAGACCTTTATATGGTTTCACTGAGGCTCTGGCATCCTGCCCTACCTTAAGGAGGAACTAGCATTTCCATGGGGCACACAAGGGCTTGACACAGAGCACAGCAGTATTCCCCAGGTCCTCATGCCACAACAACACAGACAGGCCGTAGGTCAGAGTGCCCTGTGAGGAGGCTGAAGTGTGTATGTGCCTTTACCCTCCACAACCCAGATATGGCTGAAGGGAACACTTGCACCCCACCACTTGGCCGTGTGTCTGAGTTGGTTCCTTCTTATGTCCCCCACCTTCCCAAAATCACCAGTGTGTGCATACATGCCCACCTGCAGTTTTGGCTGCCCCAAGAGCTCTCCTGGGGCTTGTAAGCAGTTTCTTTTGTGGCAATGGACACCTGTAATCAGAAGGTGGATGAATGGATCTTGAAACACTTGTAGAAGGCAGCACATGAGAGATTGACAGAGATGAATAAGAGTGCATGATCTTTTGTCCAGCAAGAACAGTGTTGGGGAAGCCATGGAAACCCGTGGGGGAATAAAGCAGTTTGTCATTAGCAGTTTAGCAGGAAGGAGGAAACCAGCCTTTCTTGGCTTCCACTGTAACAATGTTCATCTTAATTTGGTTCCTGGCTCTATTATTTCTAACAAACTGGCAGTCTGAGAAGGTGCTATAGGCATGACTAAATGCCACCATGAGAGTCAAGCACAAGCCTTGAACCCCCTGGCTGCTGCTTCACAGAGGCTGCTGACCCCAGCTTGTAGGTCTGTTGTAAGTCATTTCCTTTCCTGATTAGGTCAGAACAGTGGCACCAACCTGAGTGTGTCAACATGGCGATTTCCTGCTATGTTGATTTTCCTCTATTCTGAAGCAAGCTGTATGCTATACTTTTTAAGTTGAAAAGCAAGTTTATTCCTGTAGAGATCTATTTCCAAGCTACATTTAGACAGTAAGCAGTAAATCTTCACACATTCCTCATGTCACGTCAGAGTTACAGCAGGTGGTGGCTCCTGTCTAATCCCATAATAATGAATATGATAGATAAACAAAACTCTTCAACATTCAGACTGTGGAAGATAAACTTTTGCCAAATGAAGTCGCAAACTATGGGGCACTATGAAGGGGGTGTTGGGAAAAATACTACAGTCTCCAAGAGGTAGGGAAAGTTAATCTTTCATTTACAACCACACAACATTTCTTAACCCAGAAGCAACATTTGTTACACCTAAAATTTGTATCAGCAAATCTTTTTCTTGTAGGCACATTTTACTGGGAATTACTGTGCTTTTGCTCAACCACTGTTGTGAAGGCAAGTGGTTGCTGTTGCGTGCAAGCTGTGGGGAGCCAATTTGGGGCTCTAGGAGAGTTCCTCCTGGCCAGGAGATGGGCAAGGAAGAAACAGAGGGATGGAGTATACGCTATGCCCAGTAAATTTAGTGAGAATGACCACACATTCAAAGTCCAGCCACTTCTCCCTGTTCTGGGCTCTTCACCAGTACAAAGAATGAAACGGCACTAGAGGAGACAGCTGTGGGTGAGCGTTCCTGAGAAAGCAGAGGAAATGGCATGCACTGAAAAACAAATGCTGTGATTTGTGGTCTTACACAGATTCACTGGCCAAGGGGACTCAGACTAGGGAAAATTAAAGGCCCCACTGATGATTCAGATAGAAATTTTCTAAGTATGAGTTTACATCCTTGTGTTGTGGAGTTCTTCCCTGTAAAACACACAGAGCAGAGTGGCAGTTTTGTTACCTGTTACATGTGAAATAATGTATGCCATGATGAACCATCAAGTAAATGCAATGTTTAGAACTGTAAGCTATCACCCTTTGTTTTGTCTGCTCATCATGAAATAAAGACTTAGAGAGCTCAGGCAAAAGAAAATTTTATTCAGTCTTGCAGCATTTAAAATGCATTCAGGCATCCAGTTGAAAGACATTCCCTAGGAAATAAAAATTTAATAAGTAAATATTATTGAAACTATCCCACTTATCTCTTTGTTGGTTTTTTTCTTGTTAAAAATACTTAGCTTCCTTTCTATTGTACATCACATGCACGATATTCAGTTGTAAGTGATTGGTAGCACATTCTTGTAACATCACATATTGTTCTTGTTAGTGAAGATCACAGAATCACAGAATGGTTGAGGCTGGAAGGGACCTCTGGAGATCATCTGGTCCAGCTGCCCTTCCCAAGCAGAGTCATCAAGGACAGGTGGTCCAGGACCATGTCCATACAACTTTTGACTATCTCCAAGGATGAAGACTCTGAAACCTCTCTTTGTCATCTTCAGTGACTAAATGTCATCCCTTTATGCCACCCTTAAAAGGAGAGGAACTGCCCATCTGCAGCTGTTTAACTGAAATAAAAACAAAAGGACACTAAAATGACAACTAAAAAGATGTTAGCATTTGCATTTTTTGCTTTGCTGACTCCACATTCTTTGGTTATATGTAAAAATTTACACAAGGATTTTATTAAGTGACTCTTTACACCCACAACTTTACTGTTTCTTTGCAAGTGGATCATAAATGCCCCAAATTTTTTAAAGCTAAAACTCACAGCCATGTACCATTGAAATTCCCAGGGATTTTTCAGTATTACAAATTGTCTTCTGAGGTACTATAGCTTTTCATATCCTGTATTTTTCTTATGGGAAATCTAATACTGTAATATCAACCTGAATTTCTCCTATGCAGAAAAATACTGATTTTAATTTACCTGCCTTTTAAACTAAGGTTCTCTAGATGAGGAAAATATTTAGAGTTACTTTGTTTTTTTTCAGAAAAACGACTTAATTTGGGCACTTAGTCTTGAATATATTTTATGTTTTAATGCAAATTTGCAATCAATTTGCAGCTTGTGTAGACATATCTAAAGAGAAGACACGCTTTTTTATGAACTGTGTGTCTTAGACTTTTTGGCCAAGTGCATTTTGCAGACATGATCCGTATTTGCCTTCTCAGGTGCAGGTGTGTATCTGCTCTGTGAGAATTATGTATTTAGCTTATAACTGCTTTGCTAAGAGTAAAATTAGCAAATGTTTTCATAAGCAGGGGAGTGAGATCCCTGTCAGAGAGCTCTCTGGGTGTGAAAGTAGCACAACACACATATGATGACTCAAGGAAGCATTTCAAGACCACTGGAAGTTGGAATACCCCAGTGCAAGGCACAGCAAGGCAAACTGCTGTGCAAAAGTGCTGCAGTGCAGGGCATTGACAGATCAGTGCAGTGACATTAGGAAGATGGCAGTGATGCTTGAACGATGATTCCACATGAAAAATATTCACTGCTTTTTGACTATTTGGAGAGTCATTCAAATTAATGACACAAAAGAAGCACACTATAAAATTGTTGGGGTGAAATTTGTGATTGGCCTTTGTAGACTAGTTACTGAGCAATTCACAATTCACAACAAAACCTGCCCCAATAAAACATTTGTTTACTGGCTTTTTTGTCTGGCTGCTTTTTTTTTTTTTTTTTTTTTTTAAAAATTTTTTTTCTTTGGTTTTTTTTTTGGGTTTTTTTTTTTTTTTTTTTTTTTGATAAAATGTTTGATTTTTACGAAGCTTGTCAGTAAGATTCTTGATCTCTCAGAGTTCTGTATTTTCTTTTTCTATGTGAGCATTTCAATCAAACCAAATATGACAACTTAAAGAGATGCAGATGGCTGTTGAGCTGGAGGGAACTAGTTGTCTAAATTGACTGGTAGAAAGGGGAGTCTTCTACTTGGTTGACTGAAGTTTGGCTTTGTTAATTTAGTAATGATTTTTTCCTCAGCCTTTGTTCATGTCTTAAAGTTTTTTACCTTTCCTGATCATGGATCATGACTGTACTAATGCTAAGTGTTTCACTTTTTTTTAAGAAAGTCCAAGGGATAAGTATAAATCACTTTCAAATACACTTTTTTTTTTTTTATCACTGTTACTTGACTTTCTCTTCTGAATATTTTGGTATAAAAATAAAAAAAATAATAAGCATGTGCAGAAAAGTGAAAAAGAAATTCATCCTTTCTCACAAAGCTTATTTTCCATGACTGAAGATTTATTTGATTTTTTTTTTTAATTTCAGATTTCTTTTTTCATCAATTTCTTTTCTTTTCAAGTACCTTTCTTTCCCCCTTTTTTTTCCTTCCCCCTGGTAGCTATGTTATAAGGTAAGTGGTTTAAGTATGTATTAATCTGAAATAAAAAAAGTGTTTTGCTCAACAAAACTGCAAAATTGAGTTTGTTGGCAGAGGAAAAAATGTTGGTCTCACCCTTCCCTGTTCTTACATCAGGAATGTTTTGATGTCCAAATTAGAAGACTAAAGCACTATCAAGCAATAATATTTCAGGTGATGGAATTTGGGTTTTGTGAGGTTTTTTGTGGTCATTGCTTGGTAATTAAGGGCTGGTCTTGGACTGTAACTTTTCATTTTTGAAATATGAACTCTTTTTCTTTAGACAGCTTAATCGGACATTTTGTGGCTGACGGCCAAGATGCTCAATTACAGATTTAGACATAAAGTCACAGCTCCACACTGTACTACTTTTTGCTTTGAATCTGTGACTTGCCACATGTTAAAAGGGAAGATCTACAGTGAGCAGCTGTCATGGGATCCCGTTATTTCACTGACGTGAAGTGCTTGTGGGGCACTGTGCATCATCCCTGCGGGAAGCCCATTCCTGTGCAGGGAGCCCTTGGACACAGCAAAATGTTTTCTTCACCTCTGAATGCAGCTGTGAGCAACAGGCTGTACTGTACCAAATGCAATTCGTTGGCGTTGGTTTGAGTTTTATTCTGCTGGGGTTTTCTCTCTTTTCTGCACGTAAACAGTTCAGCAAACTTTTCTGTTGGCTTCTTGGCTGAAATATTCCTGGGAAAAAAACCTAGGTCTTTTGTGACCTGCAAAACATGGAAATGGGAGTTTCAGTGAATGGTTGGAAGCAGTGCCTCCAGAGTTTTGTTGGTGTTTTTCAGCCACCCAGCAGAGCACAGAAAATGCCACAGCCACTGTGAGGAACACAGCTGAGAGACAGGCTGGACAACATTCTAAACTTGTCTTAGCCTCCTGGACAAAAAATATTCTGGTAAAGAGATCTTGACTAATTTTTAATACAAAGTATTTTCATGAATGGAACTTTTTGAAACAAGAAAATACAAATGTGTTACTTTTAAAATACACTTATCAGAAATCACTGTCAATTAAGCAAACTTGTCAAAAATAGCCTACCAAAATAATTATGAAAAGCACTTTTATTTAGAGAATGGTATTCACTGCTCCAGTATCAGATATTCTCAAAAACACATTGTAAAGAAGGATGCTTCCAATCCCACTGGAGTTGTGTGAGTTTAATTCAGTGCTATTCTATTATTATATTAAATGTATTTTTGACTGTGAAATAAAGCATCTAAATGCTTTATCCAAAGCATTTTGATAGATGGTAAATACTTTATACAAGCATTTACATGTATTTTTCTTTGCTCAAAGAATGCCTCTGTTTAAATTTCTCCCTCATTCAGTCCTTAAATTTTTTTATGTTCAGAGGAGGATGAACACTGGGAGCATGTGCTATCAATTGCCATTACACTGCGTATGAGAACTGGAAAAAATATTTATCTTCAAATCAACAGAGTACTCTAGACAAATCAGGCATTTGTTTGAATTTTTTAATAGAAATAGGAACACCAGGTCACAAACTATAATTCAAAATTTAAATAAATCTTTCTGAAAACATTTTTTCTAATTTTCATTCTATTTTTTCATCCAAAACTATTAGCAAATTTGACATAAATTGTTGCCTATTTTAACCATGTGTCTCCTTCTACTGACAGATAAACTGCATAGGTTAAAAAAAAAAAAAAAAGGACTTGCTCTAAAGCTACCACTTGCATTTTGGATATGCATCTGTTGCTTAAACAACAGCAAAAGTCAAAATTACAATAAATTGATCACCCAGTCCTGTGAGACAAAACCATATTATCTTTTTAAAGAAGAATATATTTGTATATGTTCTGCTGTTTGCTTTTGAAGCACCCATTGCTGCTGCTTGATCACAAATTTGAATTATGGAAACAGTCTTCCAGACCCTGCTAGTAATTAATCGCTGTAGCTTGTGTGCGCCTTTGTGAAGCCCGCAGCATGGCTGCAGATAAACAACTAATTAGCACTTTTATACAAGTGAAATGGATTTCCAATTACTGCTATCTTCCCCCTCCCCCCTATTCTTCACATGCATTTTTCTTAGGCATTAGGGATGCCTCATGGGTTACCAAACCAGAGAGTCGTCTTTCTCCCTTTCTCCCTCCACCATTCAGCAAGGGTTTAATCCAAGCCAGGCTGCTGAGCTGCTGTGCCTGCCCTCATGCTGCTGTGTTGGTGGGAGAAACCTTTCAAAGGAAAGAATGAACTTTTCAGATAAAACAAGAAAACATAAAAAGCATTTGAGCAAGAACAGTGGTAGCAATTTTTAATCAGATGTAGCACTGCCAGAGAGCTGTACTGGGAAGAGGCTGTAGAATTATCCTGGGTCCCTATATTAGCTCACAGGACTAAAGGGAAAAAAATGTGACCAGCAGTATCTAGTGTATATGGCACAAACTAGGAAATCCAGAGGAATCTGTAACATGGTGTATTACAAGCAACAGAGAGTTGCATACTAGTCCTGTGACCTGCTTATCTGCAGAAAGCTGGGACTGGATCCAGCTACTTTGATCCTCCGAGAAAGGAGGGAATGCAGCATCATGTCCAGCTAATTTGGTAGAGTTCAGCTAGAGTACAGCCCCAGCCCTAACATGGGCCAGATGGCGTGACCCTGCTGCTGTGCCGCCTGCCTGCCCCGAGCACAGCACTTCCCTTTGGCAGACAACTGCCTTTCCACCAGGTGGGATTTTTGTCTGCAGAGTTGCTTTTGGAAAAAAATAAATGCCTTGCACTTCTTTTGCTCCAAAGAAGGACCCACCTCTTGGGCACAGTAACCCTCTGTTTCCACCAATGTGTTTGGAAATCTTTACAGCATTCCACTGGAGCCAGTGCAACTTCGATGCTTTATTACTCAGAGGCAGAGCAAGTATGGAACATATTACTTTGCTGGGAAAATTCTGACTTGGATTATTGCTTTGGCACTTTCCAAGTGGCCTTCTCACTCTGTATCCCAAAGTGTCTCACAGGGTAATAAACTACATTACCCACAACCAGTATGACCTCAGTAAGATGTGCCTATGGTCAAGAACAGCTCCATGCTACTGTCAGTTAATTGATGGTGTCATTCATTAGCTGAGGAAGTGTGAGCCAGGAAGCAACCCTTTACTCTTTATGGACAGTGTCACATCATGGCACAAAAGCCATATAGCAAGTCACCACCAGCTGGCTGAAGGGAGGTTAAATATCACCAAGGAGTTTGTTCCTCTGGCCCATGAGAGGGGCATGGTGCACACACAGTCATTCTTGCATGCACCCCCCGCACGTGGTCACACTTGGGGTTTTCACCAAACCTTCCTTCAAGCAGGGCCTGAGCTGCTATCACCTTAAGCTGTGTACTGCTCTGACCTTAAACCTTAACCCTGTATAATCTGATGGGGGTGGCTTCCCAATTCTTCAAACTGGTGCCTTCTAAATTCGGGCTGAAATGTGTTCCTCTGGTGTGCAGAGACTGGTGCATCTAATCATACCCAGCACATTGATACAGCATTAGGAGAACCCATTTAAGCTGCTTGCTGCCTCTCTGTGGCCATTCAGGGAGCCTTTCTGGGAGCAAGGATCAAAGACTCCGTATTTTGATTTGGAGTGAAAAAGGCATCTCTGCTTCTGCACCCTGACATGGTTAGTGCCCAACTTTAACTCCTGCAAGCCTAAGTGATGAACTGAGACATGAGCCAATGGAGAACTGGAGGAGCAGAATGCAGCATCTTGTGCTCCAGAGGGAGAAGTCCACACTGGCCGGCTAGCTGGAAATGCTGGTGTGGGTGCTGATGCTGCTCACTGTCCCACCACGGGCACAGCCAGTGCCCAGCACTGCCCTTTGCACTGAAGGCATTTTTCCCCTGTGAACAGAACAGGAGTTGAGACATTAGGAGGATTTTGATCCATGTGAAAGGCAGGCAGAGAACACCGCAGAGAGTGTGTGAGCCTGAATGCATCTGTAATCTCAAGATCCCGGAGATATGCAGATGTGCTGTGATGGACTTCTCCCCAAATGATGGCATTCTTGGTCTTTCTGCTCCTTCACAGACACCTCTCTGACAGCCTACAGAGCTCTTTGGTATCACTCCTTGTTCCATTCAGAGTTCATCCACCTCTCTTAACCCCCTTTACTCTGTCAGCAACCTTCTTCACCCTCCCATAGACAGCAGACACCCAGCTCCCCCCTAGAACTTTTTTTTAACAAATGAAAAATGCCTTCTTGCTTCTCCCTCTCCTCCTCCTCTCTGCTCCATACCACATATTCTGGAAGTCACCTTCAGACCACACTGGAGTGTTACCTCTATTGCCCAGGGCTAGGATCATGTTACAGCTTTCCTCTTCTCACTAAAGATGTGTGTGCTGATTTGAACTTCTCCAAAGTTCAGGGATGTTTGGAATCTGGACTTTTGGCTTGGACCCCTCTCAGTGCCTCGTGTCAGCATCTAGGAGTTGACAGAAGTTGTTTGCAGCTGAGGCAGACAGGTCTGCTAGGATGCAATTGACCAGGAATAAAAGAAAGGAACCCCAGCCCTCTAATTAAAACTGGCCCTGTGAGGAATTGCCTGGCCTCTGGAGACATGCCAACATACCTTTCTCTCCACCACAGGTCAGGCAGTGCTCACCTGGGTCCTGGAAATCTCAACAAGGAAGGAGATTCCAGGAATCTAGGGTCACGCACCTCAGACTGAATGGCACACACCTTCATATTCTTGCTTTCCTTTCAGGGGACTGGGCTAAGGAAAGATGATGGAGAAGATCCTTGCAGTGAGATAACCCTGTTTGTCATGTCTGTTTTCCCTTTGCAATGGCTTTGGGGAGGCTGGGCTGGGGGAGAGAAGAGGTGATGGGCAGAACAAGTGTTTTTTGCTTTTTATTTATTTTACCAGAGTAGGGTTGGACAGCTTTGTCTCCACCTCAGAACTGAAAATGCAAAGGGTGGTGGGAGGAAGATGAGACTTGTTTCAAAGCCCTTAGTAAAGTGCAGGCAGCATTCCTCTCCGGGCAGAATGGCACTTCATCTCAGCAGTGTGGCACCACACCCCGAGGGGTTATGCCTGCTGCTTCTGGGGGATGTGAGAGAGGCATTCCAAGCCTGTGCTCTCCAAATGCCCTCAGCCTGCCCCTTAGGGAGGGGATCTTACAGCACTGGCCAGGTGTCTGTGCAAGCCTAGGGAGGCCTGCCCAGTATCAAAACAAACAGAGCTGTCATTTTCTCTTCTTCTGCCTACAGGAACAAAAAGTTTCCTTCCTGCCCTATCATCCTGGCAGAAAATAGGCAGCTGAGAGAAGGGCCAGAGAGGCCAGGGAGGACCAGCGGCCCCCACACTCCCAGGACAGGAGGGAGCTGTTGCAGCCCAGGCTATTTTTAACCTGTTTTTGTTGCACACTGGCAGTCGCGTCTCTCATTGCTTTCTTCCTTCTCTGTGTCTCTGTGTGTCTTTGCAGTTCCTTCCTTCTACCGTGAGATGTGTGAACTATATATGGCCTGGGAAATCTGCACCAGGCAGTATTTTTAAACCAGGCCTCTGCTTAGCAGGCTGCTGTGACGCAGATTATCCAACTTTGCGAGTTTCTCATGGGAATGCAGGGTGCCCGGCAGCAGCCTGTGATGCTTGGCTGTACAGTTTTTGGCCAGCACGGTGCAATCCTTGGGGCCCAGGCTAACATCTCGAGACTTGGGAAGCAGCAGACCTTGTGTGTGTGCAGGGGAGGGTTTGAGCCTGGCTGTCATCACAGTGCAGCTTTCTGGATACCAGCAGCAGGTCTGCAAAGTGAGGTGACTTTTCCAGCTGGCCAAGTGTTGCCGTCGAACCCAGCAGGGTGAGCACAGGGAGAAACTCCCTAGGCACCTGCTCTCCTGCAGAGCATGTGTGTCTGTTCATAACCCTCTGTGGAAATCGTATCATTTTTGTAATATTTGGAACAGGTTTACAGTGATGAAACCCTAGATAATAGAAATCCACTGTAGAAAAGACTGAATAAAAATACATGAAGAAATATTTGGGAGCAAATCATTTGACTAGCTTCACATGCCCAACAAACCTTTGTTCTTGCCTATTCTTTCCACAGCTAAAATTTTTATGAGTAAAAAGGTGCTGCTGAGGACAAAATGTTTCCTTATGAGGTTTTTTTTCCTCGTTTCTATATTTTAATTTCTGCTTTGTATTCAGTGGAGGGAAAGTAAAAAGTTGTTCTGAGACCCTTTGCTGGAAACATCCTGTCCAAAAACATTCTTCGAGCATTTTCACTGTGAGAAAAGGCAGGAGCGACTTGTACTGTCTACAGCATGAGCATCCATTTTTCTCATGGTGTTAGTTTTTTGCTGAAATTCTTGCAGAAGATAGCAATTATGTTTTAGTCACTCAGAACCTTGTAGATTAAAGATTCTCTTAATCATATTTTCTTCTGTGTTTCTTCTTTTAATATTTATGATGCATATAGACCTAAATTAAATAACCACTATCTGAAGATTCTTGTATATGACTTTACTGCGATTGAAGAATGAATCATAGAATCATAGAACTGTTTAGGTTGTAAAAGACCTCTGAGATCATCCGGTCCAAGCCTTAACCCAGAACTGCCAAGTCCAGCATTAAATCATGTCCCTAAGTGCCACATCTACACATCTTTTAAATACCACCTGGGATAGTGACTCTACCAGTTCCCTGGGCAGCCTGTCCCAATGCTTGACAACTCATTTGATCAAGAAATTTCTTCTAATATTCAATATAAATCTCTCCTGGTGTAACTTGACTTGGGTGGTCATTTCTTCTTGTCCTATTGCTCAATACCTATGAGAAGAGGCCAACTCCCGCTTGGCTACCACCTCCTTACAGTAGTTGTACAAAGTCATAAGGTCTCCCCTGAGCCTCCTTTACTCCAGGCTAAACACTCCCAGCTCCCTCAGCCATTCCTCATAAGATTTGTGCTCCAGACCCTTCACCAGCTCCATTGCCTTTCTCTGGACTCGCTCCAGTGCCTTAATGTCTTTCTGGTAATGAGGGGTTAAAAAGTGAACACAGAATTTGAGGTATGGCCTCACCAGAACTGAGGAACAGGGGAATGGTCACTGCCCTGGTCCATCTGGCCACAGGTTTGCTGATAGAAGCCAACCTTTCTGCATTAACAAACTGGGCCACTTTGTCATAGGTGGAGCTCAGGTTGGTCAAGCAGGACCTGACTTTCACAAACTCACACTGGCTGGGCCTGATCCCCTGGTTGTCCTGCACATGCCACAGGATGGCACTCAATATGATCTGCTCTGTGACCTTCCCTCACTGAGTTCAGGCTGACAGACCTGTAGTTCCCTGGATCTTCTTTCTAACCCTTCTAAGAAATGGGCGTCATTGTTGAACGTGCCTGCAGGCATATAATTGCAAATATATTTGTGTTCCTATATAAACAAAGCTTTTATGTACTGTTGTGTGCATTCTTTATCCTCAGTAAGAATCCTAACTCTAGCAGTGAGGAAGTTTAATTCTTTGGGATGCAGTTGATTTTTATTTATTTCACTGTGATTTGGACCACACTCATCTAATTTTTTTTGAGATGCTTGATTCTGAGTTCATGAGAATACCTGTAATTTGTGACGATTATCCTTTCAGACTTTAAGGATTTACACAGTTTAAGGAATGCTGATCAGTGTTTATACAGAAAAAAAATGACCTCTGCACCAATCCATTCAATTTATTTTAACTGCTAAAAGGCATAATATCTCAGTTTGCCAAAAAGTGAATGTTTGCAGATATTATCAGAAAACCACGGGGTTTGGTACCATGACTCTAGACAGTATTATGGAGAAGAGTAATTTCTCACTGGTCTCAGTCAACTGGACCAGTATAGGGAAGTCTCTGTGCCCAGGAAAGTGTTTTGCATGCATGGTTAACTTCTTGGATTTATGAACATTTAGGTAAAACAACACCAAAGATGTGAGTTTAGCAGGATTAAAAGAAAGGATGAGATAATTTATCACTAATAGGTAAGGCAATAACTGCCCCCAGGAATGATTTAGGTGCCCAGTGATGTTAGTAAAGATGCACTCCCATTTAGTAAAGAAAACCTGGGATAAAATGTTGTCAATGGGGAAGATTGGATTAGGTAAAGCAAGGATTTTATCTTGCTTGGTTTTATTTTCCAAGTAGGTGTTTGCTCATGAAAATAGGATTTTTCTTAACATGGCATCATATCAAAACTTGTCCTCAATTGTCTTCTTTCTATCAGAAAAAGCCTTAGTTTAAGCATACACATTATTTCAGGATCAAAATAGTTTTATCATTCCAGAGATACTTTCCAAAGTGTTCCCATGACATGCAGTGGTCAGTGGACTTTTAATTCCACAGATGCCAATTGGAATACAAGGTCTAAGAGGAAGTTCATTTCTGAGCAGTGAGAGCACATTGTGGGTGGTCACAGACGCCACAAAGCCTATGACTTCAGCCACCTGAGAAATTAAATAATGAACCCTCACTGAGGAAGATTGTGGGCATTACATCATTTACACATAAAAACAAAAAATAGATTTATAGAGCACATGGGTGGCTGTGAGCCAGAAGCCAGTCTAGAAGTCTCAGCTATATCCAACAGACTAATGCCCTTTAATTCCATTCTTTGTAGAAAGGAATCCCACAAACCTACTCCTCCTCTGCTTCAGGTTTCTGGTTTTCAGTTGTTGCTACAGATTGACTGTGACTCTCAGATGTGTTGCCTAAGCTGCAGCTGTACAGGGTGTGCTTTGCATTGAAGGAATAGGATGTGTGCCAGGTGTTTTTTCAAACCAGTGTAGCCCTGGAGAGGTGAACTGCTGCTGAAATTTTAACGGGGATTGGGAACCAATTTAAAGGGTTTCTAGAGATCTGATGTGTTTGATGGTGGTACTGACTACTCAGAAGTGGGAATAGTGTTGTTCTAATTCAGAAATTATCCCAAAGGGTTACTAACAGTCTGAAAAAAATTATTTTGAAAAAATAAACATTGCCTAATACAAAAGCTGGAGAACTAATAGCTTATAATAGTAGCTAAGCAGCAACAGAGCTGCAGCCATCCATGTCAGAGGGCATAGCTCTGGTGGTCTTTGCTGGGAATGGGGAGAAGCGGTCCTAGGAGGGGCTTTAAATGAAGGAGAACCACAGGAAGGATCAAATGATTTTCAAGGAGAGGGGCAGTGAGGCTGATCAGCCATGGGAATAGCTGCTGGCCAGATGAGAAGTCACACAGGAGGCAATGGTTATTCCTTGGAGTCTGGGCCTCCACGTACACCAAGGCATCTATAGGATCTTTATGAGTGTCATCTATCCCTGTTGCTTTAGGCTCTGAAGCTCCTCCCTCACCCTAAAACATACCTGTCATCTCAGGGAGCAGCTTGGACCATAACCAGCCCTTATCCCTGAAAAAGCAACCTCTGCACACAGACCCTGGGCAGTCTCGCTGAAAGAGGCTCTGAGCTTTCTTTAATTAAAACTTTGATTTGTGCTCAAGCACGAGAAAACAAACATTGTCCGGTTCCAGCGTTCAAATTCCTCAATGTAAGCCAGATGTCACAGCTGGTTCCTACAACTGCTCTCGGTGTGGCAGCGTGACCTCCTGCCGCACGCCACACAAGGGCAGCAGGCAGGGACAAGCCCGGTAGCTGCCTCAGTGTGTCTTGCTTTCATGTTTAGTCTCAAAATATGCTCCCTGGTCTTTGTATTTTCATTCTTCTCTCTGATTCCTTTTTTACCTCCTCACTCTTTCCCTCCCATCTTGAGAGGTGGCACACAGTGCACTCTCTGGGTAGCAAAAGGAAGGAAAAAGAAGAAGGAGAAAGAAAGGGAGAAAGAAAGCAGGCCTGTGTCTCTCTGTTTGTTTCTAAGGCAACAGGTAGGAGCTGCAGAGCACTGGCGCTCTCCCAGCCGCACACCCTCGGTGCCGGGGCTGCTCGGTGCCCACGGGCACGGGTGGGAGGCTGTCTCTCTCTGGCTGGCTGGCTGGCTGGCTGACTGGCTGGCTGGCTGGTTGTCAGCATGGGCGCTGGGGAAATGGTGTGAAACAAATAAGCCTCGCTTGTGGTCCCATGTGAGCCCTTTGTGCAGGGCCGCCACTGCGGCTGCCCCATGCCCGGCTCCTCTTGCCGGGTGACTGGAGACTGATGAGCAGGCAGGCAGGTGACAAACGTGATCTCAGGTGGCCTTAGATGACAACCTAGAAGCTGAGACACATTTAAAACAACAGGGCTAGAAATAAATGACTTCCTCCTCTCAGGGTT
Source organism: Climacteris rufus (assembly GCA_013398175.1). Lineage (NCBI taxonomy): Eukaryota > Metazoa > Chordata > Aves > Passeriformes > Climacteridae > Climacteris > Climacteris rufus. Next base: position 1,117,419 of record VZRZ01001321.1, read on the forward strand.
ACAGGCAGGTCATGCAGGAAGGAGGACAGGATCATCACTTGAGGAAAAAGAAGATGCATTTGGCAGTTACAAATTTTACTGGAATAGATTAAAGAGAAGGCTTTTTCTTCTGTTTTCTTTCCTTTGGTCTCTGGACTTCCTTCACCTGCCTCCATCCATCGTAAACAATCATCATGGGAGAACCCATGGAGCTGGGGTCACAGCCCAGGAAGGGCAGGAAGACACTCAGATCAAAATAAGTCGAAGATGGGCAATGCTGAACCCATCTGAGCTGCATAGACACTGCTGAAAGCCTTCCCGAAGACCTTCCAGAGCCTTGTGGGTGCAGCTAGGGGCATGGGCTAAAGTAGAAAGAGGTTTGTGGAAAGGTTGGATGACAGCAGCCTGCAGGCCAAATCCTGCCCCTGCCTCAGCAGGAAAGCAGCCTAGACATAAAATCACTGTCACAGTGGCTGGCCAGTAATGCTTTTCCTACCTTTCCACCAAATTAGGGCTAAGAGACATTCTCATACAGACAGGTTGCTACTGGGAAATACAGAAATGTGGCAGAGGAAGATAAAAGTTGTGATCAAAATGTCATGTATGTGTCTGAGACAAGGGGAGATTTACCAGAGACAGGCTATGAGGGCTTGTCTCCTTCCCTGTCTTTCCTTCTTTTACTGGTGGGGGGATGTGCTCCAGCACCATGTGATATGGGTCCCAACCCTACAGACTGAGAATGGCATCGTGGTCTGTCTCACTACTTATGAGTATGAAGCTCCAACCCTGACTTTGCCTGAATGTTTTTGAAGGCTGCAGTTAACTTACTTGGAAAGGTTTCGTTGAGCTGACCTGTCTCCATTTGCTCATAAATATCAAGGGTTCAAGTTGCCATTGTCTTCAAAACTCAGAAGACTTGCAGAAAGCTCTGCAAAACTTATTTCTGAGGTTTTCTGAAATATCAAGCAGCTGACCTGTCTTTCTAGATGTTGCACTAAATTTCAGAAAAAGCCCAAGCAGCATCCTGGATACTTTTAACAACAAATTTAACTTCATCTGACTTCAGTTGAAGTCCATTGAACCACTGGTGCCTATGTTGTTTGTAGGATCCACAGAGGCTGCAGGAATAAGATGCCCAGCAATAAATATTCGCAGCTGCTGGGTAATTTATGACAAAATAATTGTGCCAGTGTTCGAAATGCCAGTCTCCATACTTTCAGAAATGACAATAGGAGTTTCTCTGCAGGCAGGTATGCTGCAAAGCTAAAATTATTGTCCCAGAAATCCATTGAAAAGAATGACAATATTTCTTTCCTAGATAATGATGATTAAATTTAAATATGGGGCTAATAAATCGCCTCTTGTTCAGTTTAGTCGAACCTTCCATGTGGAGTAATGACTTTTCCAGGCAGAATGGGTTAGGTATTGAAAATGAACAGTGGGCTGTACACTCCCTATGTCTGTATCAGTGTGTGGCTGTGGCTGTGTGTCTGGAAGGTGTGAAGCATGTGTGTGAATGCTGCAGGGGATGTTTAATGAAAGAAGTATCAAGAACAGCAAGAAACAGAAAGAGCCTCTATGTGATGGTTGCAGAGATCCACCAGTGTAGTTGCATGCACCTGCTGTCCTAAGAATTGCTTGTCATGTACATCAATCATACCCAGGCTAGATTAAAAAGATCAGTTTGCATCTATATACCCAAATAACCTTAAATGAATAGACAAAACCAGCAGGATTTCTTACTACACCTACTTACCATTTTTGATTCCTGTAGGATGGCTAACAAGTCATTTTTTGAGCAGTAAAACTTTGCTTGTTTTAGAAAATTGTTCTTGTCTTAGAAAAGTAATGCCTTCTGTTTATAAGTTAACACTAAAAAGACATACATAAAAAGCATTTTGCAACCCTCTTTAGTTACCTGAATTTAAAAATTCCAAACAAGTACACAACATTACTTAATTCTGAGCTCCAGACGGGGTTTAGGAAGCATCTTGAAAAAGATCATAGTTTAGAACTTCCATTCATTGGTATGTTAACATAAAATATTTTGAGTTGGTTTTTTTTGTGGTTGTTCCTTTTTTTACATTTGGAAACTAATGTGTCCCAGATCTGTTGGACCTCATCTTTATTTATAGCCAAGCCTTTTTTGTTTCTATGCATCTTTTATTTTGTAGTGTGGCTCCTTTTGAAAGAAGAATGATAAAAGAGAAAATTGAATCATACAAAAAAAAGTCCTCAGCTTGTCAGAGGTAAAGAACTGTAGCTTTTATTTTACTATAGGGAGCATGATTGCCTCAAAAACCAGTTTATTTTGCACTACCAACCTTTCTTATATTATTTATTTCTCTGGTTTTCACTTTCTGTTTTGAGATTTTTTCAAGATTTCCCATTCAATAAAAAATCTGCATATTTCAGACATGAAACTGCCTACTAATGAAAAAAACTCCCAAGATTATATTTTTACTTACAAGTATTTCTGGGACAGATGTGATGAGTGATTATAGCATCATAATGCTGGGGAGATGTGATGTTTTACATGGTAAGAGATAACCAGAAATATGCTCTTTGCTTTAAACAATACAACACTAGTGACACATGAAGAACCCCTGTGATTACAGCTCACTCTCAGTTCAGGCAAAGAGGAACTCAGATCTGTGCCATCCCACACTTGAGAGACTCCAGCCTGATCTGAGCAGCACAGAGTTTATATTTTCTGTGGCAGGAGGGGATGCAGTAAGTGCCTGTATGACGCCAGACTTGGGAAAATGATGAAGTGTGTCCCAGCTTAGGCACTTGAACAGTCACATTGCATGTCAAGTGTTCATATGGAACTGCCTTACACTGTCTGGCTCATAAGACTTGGTGTTTGGCCAAATGCATAAATTAAAAATAACTTCTCCTGACTCTCCTAGAGGCAACAGGACTTTTCTATCAAAGAAAATATCATTTGTATATCACATATCCTTTGATTGCCCAAAGGGCCTGTACCAAGATATGATGGTTCAAAATGGGGCTTCTTTTTAACAAATAGGAAGATACTGGAGGGCTGCTTATGTATCCACTGTGCAAACACCATTGCATTCAGGTCAGTGCCTTTACAATGACTGTGATGGAAAAAGACTATTCCCCAAGGTTTGGGGGGAGCAATTGCTTTTTAACACAATTTCCCTGCAAAGGCAGTTGGAGTGAAAACCACTCTACTGGTCTCTTTAGACTGAGTAGGGGTGCTTCAAAGTCTGCAAGAGCAGCCCAGGAGGGAGTTTGTAGCATCTCTGCTGCTTTGGTGTTGGCATTAGGGTTAGTGCTGAGGACCTTTTGTCAATGCACAGCTTAAGCACCATTATTGATAGTGCTAGCTGTGAGTCTGTGAAGATCCTTATGGCCAGCATGGAAGTTAGCTCTCTAGGGATGCTTCAGCCAAGGCTGGGACTCCTGAGCAAATATGCCCAGAGGACAATTTTTTTTTTTCCTGGTGAAGACAAGGCATCAGAGGCACAGTGAAGCCTATCATATGTGGGGATCCAGCCCAAGAACGTAATTCCCCTGGAAACTGAGTGGGCTTTTGAACAAAGCAAGTGCCTTTGACAGGAAACTCACCGGCAAGTAGCTGAACTCACCAGCAAGTAATCTGCTCCCACAGAGTTTGCTGGCAGAATGACATCCCCATCCTTCTGCCCCCTGCACAATCTGCTTCAGTAAAATAACAGTAACATTTAAACTCTTGTAAGAGTTAAAAAAAATTCCAGATCCTGAAAGATGTGATGCTATCTGACACTGACACTAGAGAATTTTAACTGTGGGTAATGCAGAAGCAGTTATTTCCTTTTTGCCTGTGCCTTCCCTGGTGGTTCCACCTGAACAGAAGGGAACACCTCTGCAAACTAAAGCTCACTTCTATTTCCATTGCTGCTTATTACCAGCTGAACTTTCTCTGAAGAGACAGGAGAAAGGCAAAAATCTGTCCAGCTGGACTGTTTCTGCATATGCTGTCAGGGAGAGAAAGATGTCCGCCAATTGTCACCTCCTCCTCTGGCTTCTGAGGCGGCTCCACATAATTCACTGAGTGTGCGTAGATGTTGCTGGCACGCACAGCAGGGCAGGCAGCAGGAAGAAAGCGGGCACTACCAGAGGAAACTGAGCATAATGAGAGCACAGTTTAGCACCCTCCCACATATGTGTATGCACGCACACATATACACTCACATCGTGAAATATGAGAAAGAAGGGAGAAATCAGAGAGAAGTGAAGTGTAGTGGGTGTCCAGGGAGAAGGGGCTTGACTGTTGTGGCTTCTTTTCAACCACAAGGATTTAATGCAACATTAATCTCTGGTGGTCTTGACATCCCTGATCACAGTCTTCTGATTTCATCTGAGTCGGCATTTCCAGCACACACGTCTGTTTATTTTGTGGAAGACTTGACTCCACAGGAAAAAAAAAGACCCAGTATCTCAGTCGGAGACTGATTTTTATTCTCTAATTAATTAAAATAGAAAACTCTTTCCACCCTTGAGTGATGTAAAAGCAAAGAAGCTCAGGGATGGCTGAGTTTTTAATGCACTTAATTTCTGGCATTTAAGGGAAAACATGAAAGTCATCAACTTAACTATATTTGAGAAGAGACATAGTTTAAAAACAATTAAAATATTTCAAGTGAATTATCAGTCAGGTGTCTGAGAATCAAATCCTTTGCTATTGATACCAGTGGCAAAGCTAATTTAGATCAACAGCAGCGGGCAGCAATCTCTGTGTATGGCCACACCCTGATACATGGCACTGTGATTATGTCTCATTACCCCAGTTTACCCTGGGCTGAATGGAGCCAACATTTAACAAAAAGCACCAGTGACCCTGAGGCTCCCCTCTTGCCTTGCCATGAAGCCTGTCTCCACTAGCAGTCAGCTTGAACTGTCAGGGCTGTCTGTCAGTGGAATTTGCAGAAAGCATAAGTGCTTCTACTTCAGAAGAGAAACTGACACTTCTGTGCTTGAAAACATGGGACAACTGTGGCAGCTTTTTTGCGATGGCAAGGACACTTATCCAAAGTGTGACCAAAACTGAATTGTTTTCCAAGGCAACACTGTAGTTCTGTAAGGTTGTCATTGCCAATGAAATAAACGGGTCACTGGGGTCTAATTTAAGAGTGGGCAATGTGTGTATATGCTGACCTGCCAGAGGAAATGAGGGAGAATTGACGGCTATGATTTTGTCTATCCAAAATGTTTTTATCTGACTACTTTTCAGAAAGCTGTAAGGCAGGAGAGCTGAGCTTGTGGAAGTGATTTTGGAGCTAAGGAATTACATCTTTACCAAGGGATGTACTGCTCTTCTACCCTGTTGTTTGGTAGTTTTTTTCATGTGACATGTCTCCATGGTCTTGGACAACAAAAAATCTCTACATGTGAGAACCAATGAGCAAAGTGACACTTCTTGTCATCTCTGAAACAAAACACCAATAACGGGGCAAATTATTGGGAATATTATGTGCTAATAACAAAATACTTATGCTTGTCTAAGCTGCAACCTTCTTTGGTCCAAAACCTGTCAAATAAATATACTCCATCTGTCAATATGGTTGTCATGCATGGTTGACAGTGGGAGTCCAACTGGTAGAAAACATGCTCTGTGCATGCTAAGTGGCAGCTCTGTATATGGTAAAAGTATAGCTAAAAAGAGTCAGGGGAAAAAATGCCCAAATACACACTTATTATCCAAAAAGCTGTATTTACTGTACAGTTTAAAGTCATTTTGGCATGGCTATGTGAACAGAATTCAAATCCACATGGGAAAAAGTTCAAACAATACAAAAAATAGTGACTTTAGAGAGTATATTGGGAGTGTAAAGTCATTATTTCTCCTTTCAAACTGTGGTTTCTCATGGCCTTCTGGAGCAAACTAGTAACCTGAAATCTGAAAAAAAAAAAAAAGTGCATACTTGAAACATGTATCTGAACACTTGGGGTAAGTCATATTTTGTGCCAAGGTTTTTTTTCAATGTGCTGTATGAGAATTGATTGCCTTTGTGATTTTTATCCTAGCTGAAGCAAATGCACATGTTGTTCTTATTTGTATGAATGGCTAATCCATTTTAATATGCTGTTTTGACACATGTACATGACTTTTGCAAGTTAATAGAGGTGATTCACATCTGTCATGCCTTCCCTTCTGTACATTTTCCTCTATACTGGATTATATTAAAGATAACAGGGAAATATATCCTTGTGACAATGATAATGACATGATTTTTTTTTAAGGCCTGATAGGCATCAACTTGGTACAATACCAGGAACCCCACCAGGCTTTCCTTTTGGACTGACCCTCTATGAAATCATCAGTGTATGAAATTCCTTTAGGCATTTTGTCTCTCTTCCTCAGCTTGCCCCAAAATGCCTTCTTGCTGGAACACTCTGTGTGGGGGTTAGGATAAGGACAGCCTTTTGGTACAAGGAATAGTCAGGGAGATTTGTGGTGACTCCGTGGTATTTTTTCTTGCCAAAAGGCAGGGGTCGATCAGGCATAAAGTGGCAATGAGGAACTACTTTCCTGCTTTATTTGTACATGTCTAAACCATTTATCTGGATATTAGCTGTTATCTCTGAAAATAAACAGATGCCTCAGCAAATCTCCCACAAGTTGGCCCATTAGTCATCAGAAAGAACCAAAGGAAAGAATTTACTTGGCCTCACCTTACACACCTAACTTTGGTGTCATTCCCAGATTCAGAGTAGGAGCCTGAAGTGGGAGCTGTGAATCATCGGCTGGAGGAGCATCTTTCATTCCACTGATTATAGGTGAAAGTCTATGGACAGTCACTCTGGGCAAGACATGGGTTTCCTCTCCAAAGAAGTCAAGTTCTATTGAATTTAAATCCAAACTCCAAAACTTGTAATCAAGATGCTCTGAGGAGAAGAGGATAATCTTTTGCTGTAACAGATTGGAGAATATCAGAATAAGAGTAATCAAACTCTGAGATTTAAGGAAAAATAAGTAAATCTCCTAATGGAAACCGAATATTTTCCTAATCATTTCCATCTGCACTGTACCCTGGCTATCCCATGCAATTTTAACCGATTAGCAGGGAGGAAGAATATAATTTTCCAGAAATATTTTGCTGCACTCATGCAATAAGTACATTCCAGTTCACAATTACTTTGTATGTAAAAGCCAAGTCCTTTTACAATATGTGTATGAAAATAATTACCTAAACAGGGGCTGTGTGCATTGTAGCTGCCAAGGTGCTGACCACATGAATACCCTGTGACATAGATTTGGCAAGAATGAGATTAACCTTGTTATCTTGGCCAAATTCCAGAATAAGTAACAAAAGTTGGATGACCCAATTTTCTCTCAGTTTCAGCAGGAAATACTGAGCATGATGCTGTTGTTGCTTTATATTCTAGGTAATTGTTCTCTTTTTACAGGGGGGATATAGAATACTGCCCTCTTGACATCACATTTAGCCTGGCACTCCAGAAGTAGAATTTACAATCAATCGTACTGGGCAATCACACCTTTACTTGGCTCTTCTAGCTCATTCCCCATGCAGCTTATTAGCTGCTTCCTCCCAGTCAGATGAGGGGAATGTTTCTGTACCCTCAGCAAATTTCAATCTGTAATACTTTGTACTGACTTCAATGAATTATCTGCTTGCTATGCTGAAAGGGTCTCAGGAGAAGTTTGTCCCAGGACCATTAAGTCAGAGAAGTAATATGGACTGTACTGAAACTCACAACTTTATCATACACACTACTTCATTCAAATTTTTCCTGGTTCTGTTGGGAAGCACATGGCATCCTATCTTCTCATTGCAGGGAGAATCCTGAAGCAAGGAACTGATGTCAAAAAGAGCGAAGTAGCTGTGGCTGGCAGTAAGGGACTGTTATTGTCATGGTAGAAAGCACTAGATGTCCATGAGAGAGCTTTGAGGTTCTTTAGGGAAAAGGTCTGTTCCAAATGAACACCTTACACATGGCCTTTGTGCAGGCAAGGACTTCATGGTAACAGCACAATCTATTGACGCTATTAGCTGTTTTAAGAGAACTGCTGGATAAATGGAGCTGGGCATGAACAAGGGAGACTCTGCGTTGGTCTCTGATTAGAATCAGTGCTTGAGACAATGCTGGTCTTGCAGAGCAGGCATTGGCATAGAGTTAGGATTCCTAGGAGATGGAAATGATTTTTCTCCCAGGGCTAACACTCCCATTAACTGGAGACATGAACCCCCCCACCACTAATTCGACTTGCTATCACACTCATTACTCAAGTTTTCTTCATTCAGGCAGTGTGACAGGCAGCAGAATACTGGCCAAACATCACTCAATGTGTATAGCACCCTGCAGCTAAGATCCAGAACTCACTAGTCAATATCTCTATACAAGAGTACTTCTAAGATATAGTATCATGTGTTTGCTAAAAAGCTATGTAAATGGCTGCACATGTGTGTACAGTAACCACTATGCTGCAAAACTAGCTGATTACCAAAATATTCCCATCATTGCTGTTGAAGTTCTTCCTGTTTGGAGGCATTTCCAGTTAAAGTTACAGATCTCTTTGGGCTAGCTAGGTTGTAGACCACTTGCTTTTGTTGACCTGTCACCATTCACAGTACTTACATTATTCAACATCTTTGCTTAATGCAGAGTTGATAGCAGCTGACAGGTTCCCTGCAGGAAGCCATGTACCATTTTCCCGAGCAGGAAAACCCCAGGTTATGTCCCAACTGGTGTTGTAATAAGTCGGGGGCTTGTGTGTAAATAAACGCTAGATTAAAACCCAAAGCTGTGCTATTTGAAACCCAGGCTGCCATTTCATGCAGAGTTACAGCACAGCAAGGGACAGCCTCATTGTGCCTGGCATCAGCCGCTGCTCTCTGTAGATCCCTCTGCCCTGGGGGAAGTGCATTCATATCAGGGCAGGGCAGCAATGCTTCTGCTGCCTCCTCCTGCTAAACATTTCCAAAGGGAAGCGCCGTGCTGCTGCCAAGCCTCCCACACAAATCTTGCACCTGAACCTGAGCACATTGCTGGCGGTGAGCCCACACCTGAGGGGAGCTCTACAACACGGCTGCTCTGCGCTGGTGAGCGCTCTGGGCTCAGCAGCTGGGAAAGCTGGGGGGAAACTCAGTAAGGTGGAATCGTGCAAGAGTCACTGCTCTGAGTGCTTCAGTTAAGCTTCCTGTTGACAGGGAACTTTTTTTTTAATATGGTGCCTAAGAAGTACAGTGGTACAAGTTTATATAACCAAAGTGAAAGGAAAAAAAGGGGGTTCAGTTTTAGCATCAATGGTGATGTGTCACAATTTAGCATGGAACTTTCCTAAACTCTCTCTGACATGAACCTAGGTGTTAAAAAAAAAAAAATCTGTATTTTAAAAGAAGATTTTAAAAACTTGAAAATGGCTCTAAACCAGTATGTTATAGAGTATGTCATAGGCTTGCAGTAAAAAGCTTCTGGCACTACTGTAGGCATTTCTTAATATTAATGCAGACTACGCTCAGTCATAGCTTTCATTTATATCAGTGGGAATTTTCCTGAGAAATGATTTTGCAAAGCCTGTGAAGGCTGTTTTATATGATTCATTTTTAATTACACCTTCCCCCCCACAAAATCTGTTAATTTCATCTTTACTTCCATAAACCGTTAGTACTTCTCAATGCTGCTTAAACAGAGATCTAGATGAAAGTGCTTTGTGAAATATGACTTTTGTTAGAGTTACTAGAGCTGCTAAAATTCCATTCTTTGAGTTTTAAAAATGACACTTCTTTGCAGGCCAATACAATATACACATGCAAGCACATGGAAAAAAAAATGAAAGAAACCCCAGAAACTCAAACCAAAAAGCAGTGCAGGAAAATGAACTGGATTGTAGATTTGAAAAATGTCATAGAGTAGCCCTGTCAGCTGATGTTCACTTAATCCATTTTCATTCATGTATTTGATTTGTTGTTCAGGCTCTATCCACTTATTCTATTTAATTAAATAGACTATTTTATCCCAAAATGTTCCATGTTCCAAAACCTAATGAAAGTCAAAGTTTTCTCAGCTACAGACAAAAATACCCCATTTTCAATGGGACAAATTTACCTTCTGATGGAAACCCATTGTAACAGCCTTCCAGTAGGGAAAGGGAGCCTACAGGAAACATGTGAAGAGACTATGAATGTAGTGATATGTAGTGTAGGGAATGTAGTGATGAGGGGCAATGTCTTTAAGCTGAAAGAAGATAGATTTAGATTAGATATTAGGAAGAAATTCTTTCCTGTGAGGGTGGTGAGACACAGGCACAGGTTGCCCAGAGAAGCTGTGGAGACCCTATCCCTGAAATGCTCAAGGCCAGTTTGGATGAGGCTTTGAACAACCTGATCTAGTGAAAGGTGTCCCTGCCCATGGCAGCGTAGATGAAACTAGATGATCTTTCAAGCCAAACCATTCTATGACTCTGTTAAATTACACTATACATAAATGTTATGCAATATACATACGTCTTGCCTCAGTGTTATCCATTCTAAGTGATTCATGCCCTTCACCCCCTGCCAAGAAAACCCCCTGATGTTGAAAAGACAGTTTTCTGAAAGTTCTAAAAGTTTATTATATCAGTTTATTATACAAAAAGTAATAGAGAACATTCCTTCAGCCGTATTATTTTAACTTCTGTTTGTTGCATAATTTTTAGCTTTTCTCTCAAGCCAGAAATGTGACATGATTTAGATAAATGATCTTCAAAAACTAGTGTGCTTTTTTATCTCTGCCATTATTTTATCATTACATTGTGCTACATTTGTTGGTGAAACAAATACCACACTTTTCCAAGATTTAGATACCTGCTTTGTTACTCTTTAATTCACGTGGTATTTTTTTGTGGCCACTGAAAACCTCAGCAGACTGCTGAGACATATCTGCTACCTTATTTTCTTCTTAGCTATGGAGTTATGTTTATTTTTAATGCATAACTTCTTTACATGAAAAGGCAATTCCAAGTGTTGAGGATCGCACCAAGGCTTCTCTTAACACTGAGCTGTCCCACCTCCCTCAGCCTCTCCTCCAAAGTGCTGTGCTACAATCCACAGCCAAACTGGTCCCCTTTGCTGGACTGGCTTCAGGATGTTCATGGCTCTCATGTACAGGGGAGCCTGGAAATGGACCCAGCCATCATCAGTGCTGAGCAGAGATGAAGGATCACCTCCCCTGACCTGCTGGTGATGCTGCCTAAAGCAGCTCTGCATGAGGTCAATACCTACATGGGCAATTATAGAAGGCAAAGGATCATTTGTACTCTTCAGCACACAAGTGAAATAACTAAGAGAGGGCAGAAAAGGTGAGGGTGAAGGATGACTTCAACAACAAGACAGGGCAGGATTTCTGGATATAGAAGCAAAGATGCGTTTTCATAAAATACGCATTTGGAGTACAGCCACTTCAGAAAAAGAGTAATCATGTGGAAGAGGGATGCTGTGACAAGACTGAGAGACATACTGATTTTATTCTGATTCCACATGACATTACCAGGAGATGGAGGAGTGATATTGTAATGAAACTGGGACCACAGTCACTACAGCTGCAAAATTTGCCAACGTTTACATGGAAAATAAAGGTCAGAATCTGAAGGAGCAAATTCGAAGCAAACGTATAAAGAAAACCTGACAAATCAGGAAATAAGCAAAATATATTTTCTACATGCAGCCAGAGACATGCACATTTTCATTGTGAGTTTTACATGGATGTATCAGAATTTCTTCTACTTCTTTCCTGCTTTCAGATAAAAACATCTTCTGTGTCATCCAATTCAACTGTTTATGGAGCATTTGCACTAAAGAGATATTCATAATAAATAAATATATACAATTAATTAAAATCCTCTTTCTCAAACTGGTGAGACTTTACTTAGAGAAACCTTACAATATTTATTCTGCATTCATGCAGGTAAATCTTAAGAAAAAAATGTAGTCAACTTCGATTTTCCAGTGTGAAACATGGGCATATGCACACAAACATATTTAACAAGAATTTTAATGTTGATTTAACTATTATTTTCTCTCTTTGCCTCAAACTACATAGAGTAAAGGAAGATGACAAGCCTCTTCATCTTGCTACACAGTGATGACTTCCACAGCTACCTCTCTGATGTCCTCCAAAAGAAGGCCAAGTCCTATTTAGGCTTACATACCTGCAAGTCAATTAAAAATGTATGAGAGTTATTGAAACTACTGGTACTAGAATCATCAGACAAACAAATTACAGAATCTAGGAGCCCTTCTAGTACAGCTTGCCTACTTTCCATGAAATTTAACACCTTAATCAACAGTGAATGACAATTATTTGCCATTGCACCAATATAAATGACTGCAGGAACACTGAACACTGTATGTGTGTAAAGCCACTGGAAGAAGTGAGGGCAGAAATTATATAGCAAATGTCCCTTATGAGGACAAAGCTCCTGTAAGGGGAAGTGATTTGCCTGGGGTTAGGTATAATACCAAGGGCAACCCAGCTTCACTGCTGGTTGGGCCTGTGTGCAAGCCTCAGACACATATTTCTTGCTGAAGCAGCTCCTCAGCTGTGGTCTAGAGATTCTCGCAGACTTTCTGATTCAACCAGTATGGTTACCCATAACAATTTCATTAAACTATTTCTGTACAGTCTTTTGCTTTTTAGTCTTACCCCTGGTAGAAGTCTGTATGTTCTGTGCTCCACTCCTAAAACAAACAACATGCAGATAAATATGGTGCAAAGCACTTACCACAACTGAAAAATAAACTTCTAACCACAGTGAGGGAGAGGAAAAGAGCTGGGTATTTTGTGGTCCATGAAGGAAATTGAAATCTGCTTTTTGGTGGAGACATGCTTCAAAAGATGAAACCAACCAAATGGGGAAAATGTCTCTTTTTCTTGGGTATGTGCGTAGCCGATATTAGTGATTGCCAAAAGTTAAATGGGAAGCACTATTGATACTATTTTCTGTTTGTTATTAAATAAAAGTCATTTGAGCTTTGTTCTCTTCTCCAGTGGATTAAAGAAAGACATCACCCTGAATCAAATCTGATCAAGTTTCCTTTTAGCATGTCATGCCTTGCTGCTATATGCTTCAGACAGTGGCTGCTGCAAAACATTTTGTTTAGTGCCTTGTTTATGATTGTTTTTCTATTAGGAAAATGGTCCTGAATATAATTTTTTTCTGAAATTCCAATGGCCTCCTATACTTTCAAAGAAAACAGATGATAAAAGCTTCCTAGAAAATGCTATGTCTTCTTTAAGTGACTTCATAAGTAAATTGAAATTATTTTTTGAAATAGAGGAA